>JABTTQ020001004.1:0-50000 GCA_016081115.2 Rehmannia glutinosa
TATGAATTTTACAAGTATTTCAGTCTATCATGTTCTAAATAAATCTTTAAAGATTGAGCATGATTTTATACCTAGTAAAAATAGGGATTAAAATACCTATTGTCATGTTTTAAGGTGAATATTGATATGCATGTCAAAATATGAATTTGGAATGCTCAAAATTATATTTCATACTTGATTTATATTCTGGACTTTTGACTTGGTAGCTAAATCCGAATCTTGAGCCATTTTTGTAATTTTCCCAAAATATAGGGCCTAAATCGTAGTAAATGAACTGTGTAAGAAACCCCCTGCAATTTTGAAATTTTGAACTTAAAAATATTGTAACTTTAATATATTAAGTGACTTGGTAATTTGGAGACCCTGCAGGTTAAAAAATGCGATAAAGAACAAATTTGGTACTAAAATGTATAACCTTAAAACTTGGAGGACCAATCTGAAATTTTTAAAACTTATACAACCCATGTACCCGAAAAACTTACTAATCTAATTTTATGACCTTTTGGACCTTTGGTTCAAGTTTCATAACAATCAGACTTGAAACGAGTCCTTAACAACAAAATCATTTTTGGGCCAAAATTGTAATTTTCGAAAATAGAGTGTTAGTCCAAGATGCTACGATAATCTAGAAGGGGGTGAATAGATTATGCCAATTTTTTTATTTACACTTTCTTTTTCGAATGTAAAAATGATAGCAAGAATGTAAGTGCGAGAAAGTAAACAACACACGTTGATTTATAGAAGTTCAACCCACCTAGGGCATAATCTTCTACCACCCCGGTATATCCGGAGTGGATTTTGAAAAAGAAAAAGAAAATTATTTAGATACCAAAATATTACACCTTCACCTTGAAGAGCACATCACTCTTCTTACAACACCACCTATGAAGATTACCACAATCTTCTTACACCAATGAAGACTCTTCAACACCTAAAATCACCCAAGTGTGCTCTTACCACAAGAACACTAACAAGGATGTCTTATTTTGGATGATTGAAAAAATTCAAGATTACAACTCGATTGAAGTATACAACTTTGAAGTGCAAGTGTAATCAAGAATGAATCCTAGCACTGAAGACGTGCAAGTGAAAGACTTAGTCTAAACACAACAAGAATATGAAAGTGAAGACAAGAAGTTTGTTTGTGTTTGAATAGATTGTATTGTTGTAACTTGTTGCTTCAATCCTTCATCTACTTATAGGAGAGGTCTTGGATTTGATTTTTAGACATAGGCTCCTCATTGGAGATTGAAATCTGTAAAAAATTGCAAATCATATGGAGGTTATAGCTGTTAGAAACCAATCCCTTAAAATCATGAAAAGTTGTCTGCTGCACAACATATAGTTCGGGATAAACCTTAGGTCGACCGGTTGACCTCTAACACGAAATTTCGAATTTAACTTGAAAACTAGGGGGTGGACTGGTCCAACAGTGCTTCAACCAGTCGACCATACCTTGGACCGGTTGGCCCCCCTGTTTTAAGAGAGAGAAATCAGAACAAATTTTTGTTCTTCGTGCACCGGTCGAGCTCCATAAAAATTCTTCCGTCTCTCTTTTCTCATTTTAAATTAAACTTTTAGGCATTGGTTGCCATCTAGGGCTAGGTTGACCACGAAATAGAAGTGTTGTCCAATTTTTTTCAAAAGTAAACTTCAAGAACTACTCCAAAAAATTAGTAAAAATATTTTAAATCGATTAGGAATATTTGGATAACATTTAGGAACATTGTTTTGGTGAAAAACTCAGTTAAAAAAAATCATCAAATTACGATAAAAATATTTATCTAACAAACTCCCCTTTTTTGATGATTACAAACCAAAACAATTTTAAGAGGTCGATTTTGAAAACCAAACACGTTTTTCCGGTCAAATATAACTATCCATTTTGAGCGACACTTTTCATGCATAAGAATAATAAAGATGGGAGCAAAGATTTTTCAAAATATTTTGTAAAAGCTCCCCCTATCAACATGCACAACAAAGGTAGGTATAGAAGCAAACAACTAAAAGTTAAGAGCTCAGCTTTTACACTTTGAGCTTGAATATCAAGAGCTTAAAAACTCCTCCTGTCAAAAAAAATCATTAGTCATGTATAAAAGTCCATTATGCGTCCATTGGACTAAGTTTCATCCTCAACTTTTGGCTTTTTTATCCACAATTTATAGCTTATTTCGCGAGCTTTTTCTAGCTTTTTTGAGATTATGAGCGTATTTCATGTTTCTCCCCCTTTGGAATCATCAAAAAGAATATTAGCACGATAAAAACATAACAAAGTGCGCATTTTAATCGAATTATCGAGCTTTTGAGAATAAAGCTTAAAATTCCAAATAAAAAGCGAAAATTTGAGAAGATGACTTGTGAAAGCTCATTTGATTGATAAAACACGATCTCTATAAACATATAAGACAATTGAAATCAAGAGAATCACGTAAGGGATGAAATTTTCATTGAAATATTTTGTCGAACACTTGACGTGCGTAGAATAAAAATGAAGATGTATATAACACTTGTAAATATAATCATGCCCAAAAATTCATCACCAATCACAGTTCTATAATCATAATCCATCAACAATCAACATTCCCAACATAATGAGACAACAAATTCATCAAAATACCAAGTAAAAGCATTTCTCAAGGGTTCAACCCAATTGAGATTAAAAGAGGAATTAAACTTACCAATTAATCGGAGAATTTGAGTAATATGGATGATATACTCATATATAAGTCCAATAATATAGAATTTACCAGAAAGAAACTATTTTGAGTGAATTTTGTGTGAAATTTGCAAAGGGGTGCGAAAGGGACGAAGAACGAGTGAAATAAAGTCTGGGAACAGAACTGAATTCAACCAAAATATAGGCCAGGTCAACCGGTTGAGGGGCTGCTCGACCGGTCCAGGTGGTGGTCGACCCCCCTTCACCCGGTTCCTGGAGCTCTTTTTTTCAGGTTCTGTCCGAATTTTGAGTTAAAAATCCGATTTTCACCCCTAAGTTTTAAAAACACACAAAATGCAATCATAGACCTTATTCGATATGCATTATGCCTAAACGAGCTCAAATTGACGCAAAAAGACTTAGCGGATAAAGGTTTTGTGAAAATATCTGCGAGTTGATTTTGAGACGGAATGAAATATATCTCAATTTTTCATTTGGAAACGCAATCGCTTAGAAAATGATGACGAACCTCAATATGCTTTGTTCGGTTATGATGAACTGGATTTTGAGAAATATTTATAGCGGACATGTTATTACAAAAAATAGGAACATTCTCGAGATAATAACCAATACTTTTTCCCACCCATTTTCACCTTCTAAAAACAATAAGTTTTTTTGTTTTTCTGATTTAACTAATAAAATGCGATTTTATTATTTTTTGTGGTAAACTTTCTTTAAATAAATCACTTTCTAAAGTTATATAAAAATAGAGTTATATAAAATTAGCTTTCCAAATCTGTATGTATACTGCATTAATTATTATATTTAATACATTAATATGTAGCATTGGGAAATTAGATTTGTTTTCAAATTCTTACTTTCTTATAGATAAACATGTTCAATAAATAAATACAATTCACATTCACAAAATTATTATTAACCCAATTTATTGTATTTAAAAAGGGATTTTAGTATTTCATAATAATTTATGTTTATATTGTTTAATCGTATGATTTGTAATCAAATTAATTAAATTTCTATTATAATTATTTATTGAAATTCTAAAAAATTTGCAATCAATAAAAAATATTTTTTTACAAATACAATTCGTATATGGCCTAGCTTGAAAAATATCAAATATGAGAACTGAATAGATAATAAATAGATATCCAAATAGTACAATACAAATCTACATAGCTAAATTTCAAAAAAAAAAAAATTAACTTAATAATACGAATAAATAAAATACATGGTAAATTCGGCAAAAATGGAAAACATCTCCAACAAATAAATCAATAAAAACAATAATGTTGCCAAAACTATGTTTTGTTGTCAATTATTTCATTAATTATTGTACTTAGTTATTATACTATTTTATATATGCGTGTTAATTTTTTATTTATTGTATAATGAGCTTTTGCAAAATTCTTTGCCCCCCCAATTTACTCATACAAACAACTTTGGAAAATAAATTCTCATCCGAATTTACTACTACAACCTTGAAAAAAAGTATGACATCAATTTTCACACTTATTAAATATCTAAACATTACTAAAACGAAATAGGTGATATAAGTGCGCCTGTGTGGTTCTATGAAAATAATACTTTTTGGAGATCGAGCACAAATACATAGACTTGAATGTATTTTTTATGATTATGAAATATTATATTTTTTTGACCTCATCAATAAAAAATATTAAATAGTATTTATCATCTATCATTTGATGATATATCAAAATTATTACGATGAAAAAAATAGAATTCTTAGAACTACTAGGAAAATGCACATGTCACATTGCAAAACGGACGCCTCACATGTAGATATACACTCATGCATTGCACGGAAAAAAGACTAGTTTCATAATAAAATGCATGTAAAATCATGTTTATTTGTTAATATGTTGTATTTATGAATTTTACAAGTATTTTAGTGTATCATGTTCTAAATAAATCTTTAAAGGTTGAGCATGATTTTATACCTAGTAAAAATATGGATTAAAATACCTATTGTTATGTTTTAAGGTGAATATTGATATGCATGTCAAAATATGAATTTGGAATGCTCAAAATTATATTTCATACTTGATTTATATTCTGGACTTTTGACTTGGTAGCTAAATCCGAACCTTGACCCATTTTTGTAATTTTCCCAAAATATAGGGCCTAAATCGTAGTAAATGAACTGTGTAAGAAACCCCCTGTAATTTTGAAATTTTGAACTTAAAAATACTGTACTTTAATATATTAAGTGACTTGGTAATTTGGAGACCCTGCAGGTTAAAAAATGCGATAAAGAACAAATTTGGTACTAAAATGTATAACCTTAAAACTTGGAGGACCAATCTGAAATTTTTGAAACTTATACAGCCCATGTAACCGGAAAATTTACTAACCTAGTTTTATGACCTTTTGGACCTTTGGTTCAAGTTTCATAACAATCGGACTTGAAATGAGTCCTTGACAACAAAATCTTTTTTGGGCCAAAATTGTAATTTTCGAAAATAGAGTGTTAGTCCAAGATGCTACGATAATCTAGAAGGGGGTGAATAGATTATGCCAATTTTTTGATTTACGCTTTCTTTTTCGAATGTAAAAATGATAGCAAGAATGTAAGTGCGAGAAAGTAAACAACACATGTTGATTTATAGAAGTTCAACCCACCTAGGGCATAATCTTCTACCACCCCGGTATATCCGGAGTGGATTTTGAAAAAGAAAAAGAAAATTATTTAGATACCAAAATATTACACCTTCACCTTGAAGAGCACATCACTCTTCTTACAACACCACCTATGAAGATTACCACAATCTTCTTACACCAATGAAGACTCTTCAACACCTAAAATCACCCAAGTGTGCTCTTACCACAAGAACACTAACAAGGATGTCTTATTTTGGATGATTGAAAAATTCAAGATTACAACTCGATTGAAGTATACAATCGTGAAGTGCAAGTGTAATCAAGAATGAATCCTAGCACTGAAGACGTGCAAGTGAAAGACTTAGGCTAAACACAACAAGAATATGAAAGTGAAGACAAGAAGTTTGTTTGTGTTTGAATAAGCTTGTATTGTTGTAACTTGTTGCTTCAATCCTTCATCTACTTATAGGAGAGGTCTTGGATTTGATTTTTAGAGATAGGCTCCTCATTGGAGATTGAAATCTGTAAAAAATTGCAAATCAAATGGAGATTATAGCTGTTAGAAACCAATCCCTTAAAATCATGAAAAGTTGTCTCCGCACAATGAGATAGTTTGGGATAAACCTTAGGTCGACGGTTGACCTCTAACACGAAATTTCGAATTTAACTTGAAAACTAGGGGTGGACTGGTCCAACAAAGCCGACCGATCGACCATACCTTGGACCGGTTGGCCACCCCTGTTTTAAGAGAGAGAAGTCAGAAACAAATTTTTGTTCTTCGTGCACCGGTCGAGCTCCATAAAAATTCTTCCGTCTCTTTTTCTGTTTTTAAATTAAACTTTCAGGCATTGGTTGCCATCTAGGGCGAAGGTTGACCACGAAATAGAAGTGTTGTTCAATTTTTTCAAAAGTAAACTTCAAGAACTACTTCAAAAAATTAGTAAAAATATTTTAAATCGATTAGGAATATTTGGATAACATTTAGGAACATTGTTTTGATGAAAAACTCAGTTAAATAAAATCATCAAATTACGATAAAAATATTTATCTAACAAACTCCCCTTTTTTGATGATTACAAAACAAAACAATTTTAAGAGGTCGATTTTGAAAACCAAACACGTTTTTCCTGGTCAAATATAACTATCCATTTTGAGCGACACTTTTCATACATAAGAATAAAAAGATGGGAGCAAAGATTTTTCAAAATATTTTGTAAAAGTTCCCCCTATCAACATGCACAACAAAGGTAGGTATAAAAGCAAACAACTAAAAGCTAAAAGCTCAGCTTTTACACTTTGAACTTGAATATCAAGAGCTTAAAAACTCCTCCTGTCAAAAAAAATCATTAGTCATGTATAAAAGTCCATTATGCGTCCATTGGACTAAGTTTCATCCTCAACTTTTGTCTTTTTTATCCACAGTTTATAGCTTTTTTCGCGAGCTTTTTCTAGCTTTTTTGAGATTATGAGCTTATTTCATGTTTCTCTCCCTTTGGAATCATCAAAAAGAATATTAGCACGATAAAAACATCATAAAAACATAACAAAGTGCGCATTTTAATCGAATTATCGAGCTTTTGAGCATAAAGCTTAAAATTCCAAATAAAAAGCGAACATTTGAGAAGATGACTTGTGAAAGCTCATTTGATTGATAAAACACGATCTCTATAAATATATAAGACAATTGAAATCAAGAGAATCACGTAAGGGATGAAATTTTTATTGAAACAGTTTGTCGAACACTTGACGTGCGTAGAATAAAAATGAAGATGTATATAACACTTGTAAATATAATCATGCCCAAAAATTCATCACCAATCACAGTTCTATAATCATAATCCATCAACAATCAACATTCCCAACATAATGATACAACAAATTCATCAAAATACCAAGTAAAAGCATTTTCTCAAGGGTTCAACCCAATTGAGATTAAAAGAGGAATTAAACTTACCAATTAATCGGAGAAGTTGAGTAATATGGATGATATACTCATATATAAGTCCAATAATATAGAATTTACCAGAAAGAAACTATTTTGAGTGAATTTTGTGTGAAATTTGCAAAGGGGTGCGAAAGGGACGAAGAACGAGTGAAATAAAGTCTGGGAACAGAACTGAATTCAACCAAAATATAGGCCAGGTCGACCGGTTGAGGGGCTGCTCGACCGGTCCAGGTGGTGGTCGACCCCCCTTCACCCGGTTCCTGAAGCTCTTTTTTTCAAGTTCTGTCCGAATTTTGAGTTAAAAATCCGATTTTCACCCCTAAGTTTTAAAAACACACAAAATGCAATCATAGACCTTATTCAATATGCATTATGCCTAAACGATCTCAAATTGACGCAAAAAGACTCAGCGGATAAAGGTTTTGTGAAAATATTCGCGAGTTGATCTTGAGACGGAACGAAATATATCTCAATTTTTCATTTGGAAACGCAATCCCTTAGAAAATGATGACGAACCTCAATATGTTTTGTTCGGTTATGATGAACCGGATTTTGAGAAATATTTATAACGGACATGTTATTACAAAAAATAGGAACATTTTGAAAAGAACATTTGTAATACGCTAAGATTTATTTCATCCAAAGTAGTTGAGTACAACAAAATGCCGCGGAAATATATTCGGCTTCGACCGTTGATAAGGATACACAATCTTGCTTTTTCGAAAACCAAGATACGAGGCAATCGCCTAAAAATTGACATGATTCGGAGGTGCTTTTGCAATCATCAATATTTCTCGCATAGTCGGAATAACTATATCCTCTAAGAGAACAACTTTCGTTCTTTGGATAAAACAAGCCATATGAAATAGTGCCTTTCAAATATCAAAAAATTCTTTTAACGGCACTCATATGAGATTCCTTGGGATTGCTTTGAAAGTGATCACATAGGCATATGGCATGAAGAATATCGGGTCTACTTGTGCTTAAATAAAGTAAACTACCAATTATACCTCGATATTTTGATTCATCAACTGACTTGCCTTTTTCATCATTGTCGAGCTTGACGTTGGTTGCTATTAGAGTAGTGACGGTTCTTCCTTCTTCAATTCCGAACTTCTTCAAAAGTTCTTTTATATACTTTGATTGTGATATAAAAATGCCTTATTGGCATTACTTTATTTGGTGTCCAATGAAGAAATTGAGCTCCCCCATCATACTTATCTCAACTTCACCTTGCATCAACTTGGAAAATTTCTTGCAAAGAGATTCATTAGTAACACCAAACATAATATCATCAACATAAATTTGAACTAATAAGCAACCTTGCCCTTTTTCGAAAAACAAAAAAGTAGTATCAACTTTACCTCTTGTAAATCTATTTTGCAAAAGAAAAGATCTAAGTTTATCATACCATGCTCGGGGTGCTTATTTTAAACCATAAAATGCATTTTTAAGTTTGTAAACATCATTTGGCCTTGAAAATTTTTCAAATCCCGGAGGTTGTTTTACATAGACTTCTTCTTGAATAAATCAATTTAGAAAAGTGGATTTAACATCCATTTGGTAAATTTGAAAATTTTGAAACATGAATAGACAAGTAAAATACGAATAGCTTCTAAACATGCTACGGGTGCAAAAGTTTCATCATAGTCAATACCTTCTTCTTGACAACACCCTTGAGCTACTAACATTGCCTTGTTTCGAACTATGTTGCCTTGGGCATCGAGTTGTTCCGGAATACTCATTTTGTACCAATAATTGTTTGTGATGGAGGACAAGATACCAATTCTCAAACATCATTCATTTCGAATTGATATAACTCCTCTTGCATTTCTAGAAACCAATCCTCATCTTGAATTGCTTCCTTTGCATTTTTTTGGCTATTTTTGGGAAATAAGAGATTTCTCGGCAAATTTCCTTCTAGTCATAATCTTGTCTAGAGGGTCCCCATTATGAGATTTTTTGGATGGTCTCCTTTGAATTTTAGAGCAACGGGGAGATCCGAATTATCACCTTTGTCTTCTTGTGGAACATTTGAAGTTTAGGGTTGATCATTTGATGTGGAAGGTTGATCACTTTGGCATCATTTTGAGTAATTGGTTCAATATCGTCTTCTTCATCACTTTCATCATTGGGTATCCTTCGACACCCGAGGCTTCATTGAATTTTATATGAATAGATTCTTCAACCACCATGCTAGTCTTATTGTAAACCCGATATGCTTTGCTCTTGGTTGAGTACCCATAAATATTCCTTCATCGGCCTTAGGATCAAGTTTATCCAATTGATCCTTGGTATTCAAAATAAAACATTTACACCCAAATATTTTAAAGTAACTAATATTTGGAGCTCTTCTTTTCCAAAGCTCATACAGTGTTTTATTCAACTTAGCACAAAGGTATACTCGATTAATAACATAACATGTGGTACTTACGACTTCGGCCCAAAAATATTTTGGAAGAGAAAATTCATTGAGCATGGACTGACTCATTTCTTGAAGAGTCTGATTCTTCCCTTCGGCTACTCCATTTTGTTGTGGTGTTCTTGGAGCCAAAAAATTGTGAGCATATCCCTTGGTTTCACACAAGACTCTAAATTCACCATCAAATTCACCGCCTCGATCACTTCGAATAGACTTAATAGTATCTTCATTTTTATTTTCATTAAGTCTACATAACTTAGCAAACTCATTAACGGCACCGCTTTTATTTGCAAGAAAAATAGCCCAAGTATATCCATAATAATCATCGACTATAACAAAAGCGTAAAGTTTTCCACTAAGACTAGCCGTACCAATATCCCCGTACAAATCAAGATGAAGTAATTGTAGAGGCTTGGTTGTGGAAATTTTATTTTTGGGCTTAAAACTACTTTTAACTAATTTGTTCTTTTGACAAGTGTCACATAAGCCAAGATTTTCAAAATTCAATTTGGGTAGTCCTTTTACATGCTGGTTTTTGTAAACATTTTGCAAATTTTTGTATCCAACATGTCCAAGTCACCTATGCCATAAACTAGTTAAATCATTATTGGCGACAAGCCAATAACCATTTTGACTAATCAAATCACTTGTGCAAATTTTGTAAAGATTGTCTTTTCTATTTGCTTCACAAATAAATTTATCATTTTTGAGAATAAGGTATTTTTCTTTATTGAAAATAACATTATAATTTGAATCACAAAGTTGGCTAACACTTATCAAATTGAACTTAAGCCCTTAATTAATAAAACATTACTAAGAGAGAAAGAAGAGTTACCAATTTCTTCATTTCCAAGAATTCTCCCTTGCCATTCCCGAACATAACCATGCCTTCTTCTTGAAGCTTGATGTTGGTAAAATGTTCTTTTCTTCCGTTCATGTGGCGTGAACACCCGCTGTCCACTAGCCATTTTGAATTTTCCGAAATGGTTATAACACCTACAAATGAATCATTTTTAGGTACCCTATAATTTTGGGGGTCCATGGGGGTTAGTATTGAGACCTTTGGGTCTCCAAAAATGATTAAAACTATTTTTCAATTTGCAATCATTTGCATAGTATCCATTTTTACCATAATAAAAACAAGTAATAACATTAGGACTACTAGCACGTATGAAAGTTGGACCTTGGTCATTTTTCTTAGAAATATTTTGAAAAGGTTTATAACCAAGTCCTAGTTTTGAATGCTCACTTATTTGTGCATCAAGAATTTTTGTAACGTTATCCGTGCTTAAATTAAAACGATGCATATCCTTTTCAAATTTTCAATCTCTTTTGTGAACAATTGTTTTTTTGGAATCAAGAGTATGAATTTTAGTAAGAGTAATAGAATGAGCTCGATCAAAAGATTCATAAGAAGTAAATAATTTTTCTTTTTCCAATTTGAGCTCTTTAAACTTCTTTTTCAAAAGTTTGTACTTGCAAATTATGTCTCTAAATTCATTTTGTAATTCAACATAATCACATTGCAATTCATCAACTAAAGAAGAAGAAGAAAAATTAGAGCATACCTCATTGTTTTCATCGTCTATGGCCATGAGACCATGTTCGGCTTCTTCTTCCTCATCGGATGTGGCAAGGAGCTCATTCCATGTCTTTGCTTCCACATTTAGAGTTTTCTTCTTGGGAAAAGGCTTTTTCTTCTTTTGCTCCTCCTCCACTAATTTCGGGCAATCGACTGTATAATGCCTGGGTTTCCCGCATTTGAAGCACGAGATGTCTCTTGATTTTCTTGTCTTATTTTTATTTAAAAACTTGGCAAAGTTTTTCGGACAAGAGCGTCCATCTCATTATCATCTTCATCACTAGCATAATATGTATTATTAGAAAGAGATGCTACGCCTTTAGGAATAATTTGCATACCCGATTGAGAGGTGGATAGATTAGAATTTTTCTTATCTTTAAGATTTACTTCATAGATGAGGAGGTTTCCAATGAGCTCATCAAACTTGCAAGTTTCGAGATCTTGAGCTTTCGTGATTACCGTCACCTTTTCCGACCATGAACTCGAGAACATTTAAGACCTTAGTGACCTTGTCTTCTTCGGATATGACTTTCCCAAGTACCACAAGAGGATTGACTATGATGTCAAACATTTCCACCATTTTTGAAATATTTTCACCATCAAGCATAATGAAGTTTTCAAAGTCTTTAACAAGCATGATTTTTCTTGCTTGTTTAACTTTCTTTGTACCCTCATAAATAGTTTTCAATTTTTCCCAAACTTCATGTGCGGACCTTATGCCTCTAATGTGATTATACTCAGTGGCGATAAGAGAGAAATGCAAAATATTTAATACCTTACCGTTTAGAGAAAATGACTTCTTGTCGTTTTTGTCAAATTCCTTGAGGCTCTTGAGGACCGAGGTGCCATCCTCCAATTTCTTGGTTGGTTGAGCTATTCCTTCAATAACCGCATTCCATATGTCGAACCCGCACCCATGTAAAAAGCACTCCATTCGGTCTTTCCAAAAGACATAGCTGTTGGCGTCGAATAGTGGTGTCTTGTTGGTGGAGGCGTCGGTGGTGAGGTAGCTTTTGTTCAGCTGACCATGAATCTTTCCTCTTTACTCGCAATGAAGAACGAGCTTGGCAAAGAGTTTGGCTCTGATACTACTTGTTAATCCAAGTGGCTACGATAATCTATAGGGGAGGTGAATTGATTATGCCGATTTTCTGATTTACGCCCTCTTTTTTGAATGTAAAAATGATAGCAAGAATGTAAGTGCGGGAAAGTAACAACACACGTTGATTTATAGAAATTCAACCCACCTAGAGTACCTAACCTACAAATTTCAAAACTGCTTTTACCTCAAATTCTTACTGTCCTAAGAGTAATTTTAAGCAAGCCTGGAATCACATCAAAACCTCTCCCGGTTTAAGAAATACATATTTTTAAGTATCGGATCAAAAACATAGTTTTTGGAGGAAAAAATGACTAAATCAGTAAATCTCGAAAATCTGACCCAAGTTTTGAAATCTAACTCTCTCGAGTTTTTAGAAAATTTAGAACCGACCTCACTTCTTTTCAAGTCCGGATTGGAAATTATCGAATTTTAAAACCCGATAAGAAAATATATTTCTCAGTAAAAAGGATATATATATATATATATATATATTATTAATAAAAATTACTAAGGATCTAGAAAACTTACATTTCAATTTTAATCTATTTATATTATATTAAGGTATATTTATAATAATTATCCGATGAGAATTTAGTCTTTTTAATTTATCCGAGCCATTAATCGGACATCTTTACCTGGATAAATACGCGATTAATAAGGCGACTCCCTCGCCCTGAATAAATTAATATTGTTAGAACTATGGACCTATGCATAATATATAGAACCAAATATCTATCAAGGCTAGATTGTACATTAGATAATTAGCCCATTAAACTACAATTTGATAAAGTTGGTATCGGATCTTTGTGTGACTTGTTCACTCCATTACCTTAATGCCTTTGATATGTCTTCAAACTCTTAAATGTGTTTGCATTGATTTGAGCTATTTTCGTGATTTTGAATTTTGTCGGTATCGAACATTGTGTGATGAGATCACTCCAGATACTTTATTAACATATTTGTATTATGTAGCTCTGAATGTTCTGGACATTGAATTTGATTTGTTTCTGTGGAATGGATAAGTCAACAATCAGATCGGGTAGCTCGACTGCAATCCCTTACCGACCTCCACCGTCCAAATCCCAACCTTGAGTCGGATATGAGAGTCTGACGGGCAATTGGGTCATGGTATAGGTATAATCATGATTATTACGATCTCTAGGCCTTGTAAGCCTTCTCCGAGCCTTCTGGGATAACGGCTCCGACCCTATCAATTGGAAGGATATGGTGAATAGTTGGGGAGTCGATGTTTGATCAACACTCCTCCGCATAATAAGGACGGTCTGATTGTGTCACACTTGTGCGCAACACTTCAGTTTGATTTATGGGTTGACGTTATGTTCAATACGCAACCACTTATGTGTGTCTGAATCCGTCTCGATCTGAAACAAGTGGTTATCTATTGTATAAGATTTAAATTGCATTCATTATGCTTGAATGTTCTCACGAACTATTATTTTTCTAACGAAAACCTTCTCATGTACTATTTACTCGAGCATTATTAGTATGTGGATTGTGTAAGTCCAAGCGGCTACGATAATCTAGAGGGGGGTGAATAAATTATCTCCATCTTTTCGATTTTGCCCTCTTTTTCGAATCGAATGCTCAAAGATAATAATAAAGGTGCGGAATGTAAACAACACACGTCGATTTATAGATGTTCAACCCACCTAGGGCCTAATCCTCTACCACCCCAAAGATATCCAGGGATGGATTTCAAAAAGAAAAAAGATTTTATTAATTTACCAAAAAATTAATACAACACCAACTTACAACAACACCTTGAAGAGCACCACACTCTTCTTCAACACCATCTTTGAGATTGCCACAATTTCACTTGAAGATTACCATAATCTCCAACGGCACCTTGTGAAGATTACCACAATCTTCAACCTTGAAGAATACCAAATTCTTCAACACCTCAATAAGAAGATCACCACAATCTTCTTGCACCTATCACCTAGATCATCCAAGTGTGTTCTTACCACAAGAACACTCACAAGGATATCTTGTGTTGAATGATAACCCAAAATCAAGATTACAACTCGATAATGAATATTACAATTATGAGTGCAAGTGTAATCAAGAAATAAGCCTAGACCTCAAGAATGTGAAAGTGAATAGCTAGGCAAATTACAACAAGAAATAAGACAATGTAAGAACAAGTGTATTCTTGAGTGTATCTTGTTGTGTTCTAGTTTTCTCTCATATTGTGTTGCTTCAATTCTTCCTCTATTTATAGAAGATGTCTTGTACATGATAGACTCTCTTGGGGACATGAATTCTCAAAAAATTGCAAGACAATTGAAGAAAAGAGTGTTAGAAATCAACCCCTCAAATTAAGGAAAAGTTGTCCGCAAACTCAACGGATAGTTTGTCATCAAAAAGAGGGGTTCGACCGGCCGTGCAGAGATAAGTTGAAATGAAAACTCGCAATTTTTACAGGGGGGACCGATCGCAGGGGGTGCGACCGGTCGCCCTATGTGTGACCGGTTGAGGGAACAATTTTGATAAACAAGATGAGTTTGATGAGTTTGTTCGGGTTCTTCAACTGACTGGCCGGTCACCCTCCCTATTTTCCAAACCGTCCCTTTTTACCGTCCGTTTGTTTCAATACTCAACTCAGTGCGGGTTGCCCTATAGGGCGACCGAAACGAAACAAATGTGTTGTCCAATTTTTTATCGAAAATAAACTCCAAGAAATACTCCGAAAAATAGTAAAAACATTTTAAACCGATCGGGAGTATTAGGACAACATTCAGGGACATTGTTTTGATGTAAAAACACATTGACATAAAATCATTAAAAGCGTTGTCCAATTTAGTCGAAAATAAACTTGAAGAAATACTCCGGGAAATATTAAAACCATTTTAAATCATTTAGGAGTATTTGGACAACCTTTAAAAACATTGTTTTGGTGTAAAAACAACATCATCAAAATCATGATAAAACCATTTATCAAACAATCTCCCCCTTTTTGATGATTATAAACCAAAACAATTCAACAAGGCCGATTTTGAAAACAAAACAATTTTGAGAGGCTATTTTGAAAACAAAACAAGTTTTCCGGTCAAAAATAAATATCCGTTGAGAGCGACAACATTCCGCGCAATATAAACACAAGGATGGGAGTAGAGATATTCAAACACATATAGCAAATGCTCCCCCTATCAACATGCACAACAAGAGTAATATAGAAGCAACTTCAACATAAGCTAAAATCTTAGTTTTTCGATATTGAGCTTAAGTATCAACAACTTAAAAGCTCCCCTGTCAAAGAGACATCATTAGAACCATATATAAGTCCATACTACAACCAATGGACTAAGAAACATATACAACCATAATACACCAAGAGTGGACAGAATATGATCCACAACTTATGGCTTTCAATAGCCACAACTTATAGCTTCTTTTCATTGAGCTTATCTTAGCTTCTTTGAGCTAACGAGCTTATAACCTGTTTCTCCCCCTTTGGAATCATCAAAAAGAATGTTAGAACGATAAATACATCATATATTCATATCAAAGTGCGCAACTAAACCGATGTATCGAGCTATTTGAACATTGAAGCTTATAAACCAAATAGGAGGGAAAAATCGAATCATACGACTTGTAGAAGCTTATGAAAACTCATTTGATAAGCAAAACATGATCTCTACAAATATATAAGACTTTCGAAATCGAGAGAATCATGTAGGTGATGAATTTTTCATTGAAACATTTTATCGAACACTTGGCGGGCGTCAAAAATTGAAAAAGATATATATAGCCCTTGTAAATATAATCAAGCCAAGTTATTTCATCACCAAATGCAATATAACAAATATCATTCATCAACAATCAATAAGCTCATCACAAAAATATATGAATTTCATCAAGAAAAGTACATATAAGCCACAAACTCAAGGGTTCAACCCAATTGAGCTAAAGAGAGTGAAATTCTTACCATTCAATCGGTAAAGATGAGCCCCAAAATATATAATTCATGCATCAAAACTCATTTGAAGTGAATTGTGTGTGAAATTTGCAAAGGGGACGAAAAATGAACCAAAAAGCTAAAAATGATGAGTCTGGAAAACAGAACCATTTTTAACCAAAAAAAACTTAGGGCGACCGGTCATGGGCAAGGGCGACTGGTCGAGCTGGTGGGCGACCGGTCGGCCCCTGCCCTGGCAGCCCACTATTTTGGTTCTGTTTGAAAAATCCGAAATTTGATCCAAAAATCCGATTTTTCGCCCCTAAGTTTTAAAACGTGCAAAATGCATACGTGGACCTCATTCAATATGCATTATGTCATAATCAAGCTCGAAATGAGGTAAAATACTCAGCAGTTAACGATCAAAAAGTCCGCGAGTTATCCTTGAGACGGAATTAAACACATCTCAAGTTTTTGTTAAAAATCGCAATCCCTTAAAAAATATATCGAATCTCAATATGTTTAGTATGATTATGACGAACCAAATTTTGAATACGAATAACCGTATAATAGATACCGAACTTGTTATCCCGAAAAAATAAGAACGTTTTAAAGCTTTGGATACAACAAGTCATAAGAAGAAGTGCCTTTTCAAATATGTGAAAATTTCTTTTAATGGCACTTTAATGAGATTCGTTGGGATAGTTTTTGAAGTCGAGCATATAGACATAAGGCATATGGAATGTCGAGTCTATAGGAATAATACAAGAAAACATACCTCGAATTTGTTTGTCGACCGACATGCCTTTCTCAACCTTTGTCAATCTTTAGCCATAGAGGTTGAGATAGTTCTTTTTTCTTCAATGCCTAACTCCTTCAAGAGTTCTTTTGAAATATAATCATCTTCTTGGCATTGAATAATTTGAAGTCCAAGCAATAAATTGAGCTCCCCATCATGCTCATCTCGAGTTCACCTAGTATCAACTTAGAAAAATATATTGCACAAATATTCATTAGTAGCACCAAAAATATTCTCATAAATATGCACAAGTTTAAACAATCTTGCCCTTTTTCACAAACAAAGAGAGTAGTATCAACTTTACCTCTTGTAAAATCATTTAGCAAAAATAGCTAAGTCTATCATACCATACACGGGGTACTTGTTTTAAACCATACAAGGCCTTAAAAACAATCATTTGGCCTAGAAAAATTTTAAACCCCGGAGGTTGTTTTATATAGACTTCATCTAGAATAAAACCACTTAGAAATTTGGATTTAACATCCATTTGGTAAAGCTTGAAATTTTCTTAAAACAAGAATGGGCAAATAAATGCAAATGGCTACAAAATGTGCTATGAGTGCAAATGTTACATCAAAATCAATTACCTTCTTCTTGAAAATACCTTAGAGCTACTAACCTCGCCTTAGTTCGACCAATGTTGCCTTGGTCATCGAGTTTGTTAGGAATACCCTTTTTGTCTTCTTCATCACTATCATTATAGGGCATCCAATTGATCTAAGGTGTTTATAATAGAACATTTACATCCAAATATTTTGAAGTAGCTAATATTTGGAGTACTTCATTTCTACACAACTTAACAAACTCATTAACGGCATCGCTTATATAAGAAAAAATAGCCCAAGTGTAAAAGCATGCCTCAATCATCAATCACAAAATATCTTGCAAAAGAGCATAGTAGAAATAGACACTATATATATAGACCATGAAGCAAGAAACACATACTATGCATTTAGAAGATCATCAAGAGTCTAATAAATCATGCAAGTCCAAATAAGCTTAAGAAAGCTACAAAAGGTCTCTTTTGAAATTTGAAAATCCGATAGCATAGTTGAGACCACATTTAAAAGAAGTATTTGAACAAGAGTTGACAAAGCAAATATGTGTAATCAAATATCGAATAGTGCCTTTCAAAAAATCTAAAAATCCTCTTAATGGCACTTGTATGAAATACTATGAAAGACAAGCACATAGGCACATGGCAACACATATATCGAGTCTATAAGAGTAAGAATAACACAAGTAAACGTACCTCGATAATTAATGCCTTTCTTGACAAATAATGACGTAAATGGCCATTTGTGAAAATATGTAAATCCTACACAATTCTTAAAACAAATCTAGCACAAATCATAATGATAAAAGTGTAGGCTAAGAGATATCACAAGTAAGCTCATGCCATAAAAATCCATAAGAGATGATAATACACTTTAGTCTACAAAAATGCACAAGAGTTTTAAAAACAACATGTAAGGTCTCCTTTTTCAAAAGGTTTTAAAAATACAAATAAGTTTTTGAAGACCTTAATTTAAAATTAAATACATGAAAACTCATTTTGCAATTAAGACACAAATAAAAACATGCACAGAAATAAAATAAAATGCATATTTAAATGGGGAGATACGGTTTACCAATTACGCCATTTCCATGGGTTGTGTCTTTCCCATTGTTGATGATATCTTCCCTTTTGAAAATCTTCATGTTGATGGTAGTCTCTCCAATTACTCCATCTCCAAGCATTGTGTCCTTCCCATTTTTGAGAGTGTCTTTCTCTTGGAAAATCATCTTGTTGATGATGTCTTTGCCATTTCCAAGGATTTTGTTCATCCCATTTTTTATTATTTCCTCTTCTTGGAGAGTGACTTTGTTGAAAATGTTTTCTCCTTTGATCAAATGAATTGGTCATTTGATGTCTTCTTGGCGATATGAATTTTCTCCGATTATTATTTCGTCGGGTACCTAATAAAACATTATATTGTGGCACCCTCAAGTGCTTGGGTCCTTTAGGATTAGCTTTGAGACTTTTAGGTCTCCAACAATAATTAGAGCTATTTCTAGCCCGACAAGTATTTACCGTATGACCCTTTTACCGCAATAAAAGCAAGTAATAATTCTAGGAGCATAATGACCAACATGCTTAGAGACTTGATTCTTTTTCATATGATTGACAACATTAAACTTATGATCAAGTTCTAGTTTGAATTATCACAACAATCAACAATTTCATCGGACTAAGTTGGATTTAGATAAATCCTTTTTCATGCAATAAATATCCTCAACAAGAGTACTATTTTCTTTTTCAAGGTTTCTAACCTTGTCAAGTGTGGTGGTGTGAGCACATGATAGTGATTCATAGGAAATAAATAAATTATCCTTTTCATTTTTCAAAACATTGAATTCCTTTTTCAAGTTTTTGTATTTAACAAGTAAGTCTTGGAATTCATTTTGAAGATCATCAAAATCATTTTGCAAATCACTATAATCATTTTGAATAACAATATCATAAGAAGTAGAGGGTTTAAGACATACCTCGTTTTCTTCTTCGATGCCCATAAAACAATATTCAACTTCTTCATAGTTGGAAGTTGTAATAGGCTTGTTCCTTAGATTTGAGCTTGTATCCCTTTGAGAAGTAGATGTTTTTGTTTGAATCCTTTCATTTGCAAATACTCCATAGATGGCTTCTAATTTTTGTCAGACTTCATGTGCCGATCGAATACCTACAATATGTTCATATACCAAATTAGTAAATGAACAATACAAAATATTGAGGGTTTTACCGTTTAAGGAGATGATTTTCTTCTCTTCATCATTGAGCTCTTTGAAGCCTTTGGAGGTGTGTGGTGTATCTTTCATTGGAATGGATTCTCCATTGATGATGATGTTCCAAATATCGAACCCCCAACCTTGTAAATAACATTCCATTCTTTCTTTCCAAAATATATAATTTTTGGAATCAAATAGAGGTGGCTTGGTGGTGGAGGTGCAGTAAGATGAGCTTCGTTCAGAGCCGACGATCGTTCCTCTTCACTCGCGATGTGAAACGAGCTTGCCAAAGAGTTTGGCTTTGATACCACTTGTAAGTCCAAGCGGCTACGATAATCTAGAGGGGGTGAATAAATTATCTCCATCTTTTCGATTTTGCCCTTTTTCGAACCGAATGCTCAAAGATAATAATAAAGGTGCGGAATGTAAACAACACACGCCGATTTATAGATGTTCAACCCACCTAGGGCCTAATCTCTACCACCCCAAGATATCCAGGGATGGATTTCAAAAAGAAAAAGATTTTATTAATTTACCAAAAAATTAATACAACACCAACTTACAACAACACCTTGAAGAGCACCACACTCTTCTTCAACACCATCTTTGAGATTGCCACAATTTCACTTGAAGATTACCACAATCTCCAACGGCACCTTGTGAAGATTACCACAATCTTCAACCTTGAAGAATACCAAATTCTTCAACACCTCAATAAGAAGATCACCACAATCTTCTTGCACCTATCACCTAGATCATCCAAGTATGTTCTTACCACAAGAACACTCACAAGGATATCTTGTGTTGAATGATAACCCAAAATCAAGATTACAACTCGATAATGAATATTACAATTATGAGTGCAAGTGTAATCAAGAAATAAGCCTAGACCTCAAGAATGTGAAAGTGAATAGATAGGCAAATTACAACAAGAAATAAGACAATGTAAGAACAAGTGTATTCTTGAGTGTATCTTGTTGTGTTCTAGTTTTTTCTCATATTGTGTTGCTTCAATTCTTCCTCTATTTATAGAAGATGTCTTGTACATGATAGACTCCTCTTGGGGACATGAATTTTCAGTAAAAAAATTGCAAGACAATTGAAGAAAAGAGTCGTTAGAAATCAACCCTCAAATTAAGGAAAAGTTGTCCGCAAACTCAACGGATAGTTTTTTGTCAAAAGAGGGGTTCAACCGGTCGCGTAGAGATAAGTTGAAATGAAAACTCGCATTTTTACAGGGGGACCGGTCGCAGGGTGCGACCGGCCGCCCTATGTGTGACCGGTTGGAAGGGAACAATTTTGATAAACAAGATGAGTCTGTTTTTGGGTGCGTTCGGTGTACGGCGCCCCTGGCGACCGGTCACCCTCCCTATTTTCCAAAACCCCGTTTTTTGTTTCAATACTCAACTCAGTACGGGTTGCCCTATAGGGCGGCCGGTCGAGCTCGAAACAAATGTGTTGTCCAATTTTTTATCGAAAATAAACTCCAAGAAATACTCCGAAAAATAGTAAAAACATTTTAAACCGATCGGGAGTATTAGGACAACATTCAGGGACATTGTTTTGATGTAAAAACACATTGACATAAAATCATTAAAAGTGTTGTCCAATTTAGTCGAAAATAAACTTGAAGAAATACTTCGGGAAATATTAAAATCATTTTAAATTATTTAGGAGTATTTGGACAACCTTTAAAAACATTGTTTTGGTGTAAAAACAACATCATCAAAATCATGATAAAACCATTTATCAAACAGATTGTGTGTGTCGCACGCATCAAGACTCATGCATCATTTTCATAGAAAATGATTTCTTGCACAAACTTGAGCCATACTTGCACACTTATACTCATCCACTGAGAATTTTTGTCTTACCCCCGCCTTTCAACGCCCAGGTGTTGAGCTGTACCGTGAGGATGGTGCTAAGAACTTTAAAGCGTCTTTGATTAATTTTGTACCTTAGACAAATGATTTTATCTCATTATCTTGTTTTGTTGTACCAAATTTTCAGTTTTTATAATTTGGATATTCGACATGCAACATGGGTCATATAGACGTAGTAAGACTTAATTTGCACTTTGTTAGTTCCATTGTAATTTTGTACTTTGATTAGATATTTTAGTTAATTAGGGTTGATTGGGGATTTTGTGCATATTGTGTTGGATAATTTGGTTGGCGTGATAAACCGACATAAGTTCGATTGCTGTCTCACGACTTTCATTTTGGGCGTGACACTCCTCCCCTAAAGAAATCGAAAAATATCTCTATTTAGCAAGTCTCTAGTTTTGAATATGGCCTATTTCAATATATATGTATATAAAATTTTATTTAGGAATTAGGATAAGGATGCAAAATAACGGATCCGAACCACCTAACAAAAACTAACAAAATAAATATCGAAAGAAAAAAATGAAATTTTTTCTTCTTTCTAGTTTGTGGTAGGGGTTGTGCACGAGACTTGGAGATTACCGAAACCGAAATGATATCCCGGACCGAAAAATCTCCGAACCGAAAATATCCGTTGACTTTTTGACTTTCCCCGAATCGCATGCATCGAAAATATTTATGGTACTACGGTTCTCGAGATTTTTCAAATACCCGCATCGAATCGAATCTGCATCAACCACTCCAACCGAGGACCCGGCTAGAACCGATTTTAAAGATTTTATATAAATATATATACATTATTTCTATTTTGTTTTTATTTTTATATTGAATTAACTACAAACTATTTGAAATTAAATTGAATATAAAGCATATTTCTAGAAAAAAAAACCATAATAATGCAACTATTATGAATTTTAAAAAACTTTGATATTAATAATAGAGTAAATTATTTGAAATCGAAATTAGTTAAATGATTAGTAAATTGCATTTAAAAGATAAATAAGTAATAGTACCATACTAAATAGTTTGACGAAGGCTGACTCGCTGTCTAGAAAAAAGTCTTATTAGCGAGGAGATAGTCGAAATCACCTTAGTTTTCTGTAGGTATTATAACAATATAAAAAGATCATATTTTAATTTTTTTACCACATCACATAATTATAATTATAATTTTATTAATTATGTTAAGTTGTTAAGTATAAGACATTGAGATTATAAATTTATACAAGTTTTTATTTCATGTTAAGTTATAAAAATTATTAGTTAATTATATCTGTTCTATGTCAATAGGAGGACAATTGCCCAAATAATAGACTATTATTGAATTATAGTGGTGATTAACTTTAGATTTTTGGATTGTGTTACCTATTATAGTTTTAGTTTTTATTTTGAGACTACGCTAAAAAGAGAAGAACTCTAGAAGTATATTCGTTTGTAATTTTTATATTAATTTTCTTTTTTTTTTCAAATTTATATGTATTATTTATGGCTAATTTCGAATCTCCGTCCCGAATCAACTGCATTGTCCCATCCCATTAGAACTGGATCTCTGGCCCGAACTTTCTGACGGTTCGGGACGGAGATTTTTTTTTCGTGGTTCGATTCGGAGATTTATTTCGGATCTCCGACTTGGACGGTTCAAGATTTCCAATCCCGAACCGTCTGCGTCGCTGCACACCCCTAGTTTGTGGTAGGCTGAAAATGTATATATACATACCTCTTCACATGTTCAAACTTTTCTTGGATATAAACAAAACTTCAAACACGTAAATAAATCATAAAAAAATATCTCTATTATTGATCTGTCCATCTGTGTTCTACCCCACAAACAAAATTCATGAGCTAAGCTAAAATTTCCCCACTCTCTCCCCTTTCTTCCTCTTCATCCCTGCAACAGAAATCCCTTCAAACCTGAAATTCCACACACAAAACTCATACATATACTGCACAAACCGTTTCTCGTCGAGGCTGAAAATGAGCTGGTGGTGGGCTGGAGCTATTGGCGCTGCAAAGGTGATTATTAGACGATCACAATCATATTAGATATTGATACGTGTACATTTATCTGCATATTCTGATTGGCGTTTTTATCTCCATTATTTTTTGAGAATCTATGCGATTTTGTGCGTAATTGATTGAAAACAGAAAAATTCGAAGACGATGAGGCACCCCCAAAGCACCAGAGCGTAGCCCTAATAATCGGGGTAACCGGAATCGTCGGCAACAGCCTAGCGGAGATCCTGCCGCTCTCCGACACTCCCGGCGGTCCTTGGAAGGTCTACGGCGTCGCCCGCCGCCCCCCCCGCCTGGAACGATGACAATCCGATCAACTACATCCGTTGCGACATATCCGACCCGGATGACGCACAGGCCAAGCTTTCACCTCTCACTGATATCACCCATGTTTTTATGTCACCTGGGCTAACAGATCCACAGAGGCCGAGAATTGTTCGGCCAATGGCAAAATGCTGAAAAATGTCCTCGATGTAGTAATCCCTAATTGCCCCAATTTGAAGCACATTTGCTTGCAGACTGGGAGGAAGCATTATATCGGGCCATTTGAGGCTTTTGGAAAGATACAAGCCCATGATCCTCCGTACACCGAGGATTTGCCCCGTTTGGATTGTGAAAACTTCTATTACACCCTAGAAGACATTCTGTTTGAGGAGGTGGAGAAGAAGGAGGGTTTGACTTGGTCGGTGCATCGGCCCGGGAATATATTCGGGTTCTCACCGTATAGCATGATGAATTTAGTTGGGACTCTTTGTGTATACGCAGCAATTTGTAAGCATGAGGGTTCAGTTTTGAGATTTCCAGGATCTAAGGCTATTTGGGATGGTTACTCAGATTGCTCTGATGCAGATTTGGTTGCCGAGCATCAGATATGGGCGGCGGTTGATCCTTACGCCAAGAATGAGGCGTTTAATGTGAGCAATGGGGATGTGTTTAAATGGAAGCATTTCTGGAAGGTTTTGGCCGAGCAATTTGGGGTGGAATGTGGGGAGTATGAAGAAGGGCAGAATGTGAAATTAGAGGAGTTGATGAAGGATAAAGGTCCTGTTTGGGATGAAATCGTGAGGGAGAATGGTTTGACGCCTACTAAATTGGAGGATGTTGGAAATTGGTGGTTTATTGATGTTATATTTGGACATGAGAGTTTGCTGGATACGATGAACAAGAGTAAGGAGCATGGGTTTCTTGGATTTAGGAATTCGAAGAATTCGTTCGTTTCTTGGATTGATAAGGTGAAAGCTTACAAGATTGTTCCTTAATTTGATGTCTTTGCTTGGTGAACGAGTGTGTTTCCGTGGTTTTTTCAATCTTTGGTCTTGTTTCTCATGTGCATGTATGTTGTAGTTTGTTGCTACGTCTTTTATTGTTTGAATGATGCTTTTCAAAGAAAGGGAATAATGCTGAAAATGAAACAGTTGTTATCTGAATCCTTAATATGGATATTGTAATTGAATTATGAATATGATTCTTTTTTTCTGCTGTTGTTACTGGATTAAGAGACCAGCAAATGTTTTTGTATTGTTGGACATGCAATTTGTAATTGTCAATTTCATTATGGTTGTGTACTTGTTGCTTGCTGTCTTCTTCTCTACACCATGCTGCCTAGTTATATGGTTTTTGGTTTGGTGATGAAATTATTTACTTGGAATCGTGTTATTAAGAGTTGAGTGTATGCTTAGGCATCTGTTTCTTCTCTTCCTTGTCATTTCTGTGAATGTGAAAGATGAACCAGATGAGGAACTAGGCAATCAAGGATTGAAACTTGACATTGATTGCTATGTTTATTGCCATGGCAGCTGTGTTCTTTCTCATATTTAAAGTTAGGATAATTACAATATTAGCTCTGAGGTTTAGTCTAATTAAAAAAAAATATCATTCAAAATTACAAATACGCTCTTGATATTGGTTTCTATATTACAAATTGCAACTTCAAAGCTAGGTATTTGACAAATACACACCTAGGGCGCTCTTGATATTTGTTTCTATATTACAAATTGCAACTTCAAGCAAGGTATTTGACAAATACACACCTAGGGTGTTTGTAAATTGTAACCCGATAAGGGGGTATTTGTAATTATGAAAGATTTTTTTTATAATTAGATTAAACCTCAATTCTAGTTTTTGTAATTATCCCTTTAAGATAATAACAACCAAAATGTGACGCATATCTAAATCTGGAACGACATGAATGGTAGGTGATGAACTTGCCCAACAAAGAGTAACGGAGGTCCATAAACTCGTCTCATTAATGCAGGTAGACGGCAATTCATAAGAATTATGAAAGAGCAGGTGCAGAGATTGGTTGTTTAGCAATATTTTTTTTATTTAACAATATTAGAGGTATAGTAAGTGTAAGAAAGAAAGCGAATTGGATGTGAAAATAAATTTAACAAGTGGTTCTTGAACATTCAATTGTATCTTACAGCAGAAGTTGTCATATGAAACGATCTATTTGTAGCAGGAATATATCCTTAAAATGTCATTAAATGATGGATTGTGTTGAGTCTTGAGAATGTGGAAAATAAATATCAAATGGCATAAACGAAAGACACGATTATATCTTCCGTAGAGAATAAGGTAATTAGGCAACGGATATGCAAACATTTCCATGGTTAAAGATAAATACCTCATATTCTACCTGATAAGGTATTGAGTACATAATATGCTCAAGGCTGTGGATGGTCCATTGTACTGGAAACAAAGAGGAAAGAACCATATTCTTAAATTGTACAATGGTTATAAACAATTTTTTTTTTTTTTTGAATCTTGGGAAAAGAATGTACGAAGCAGATGACAGCAAGTATACTGAGAGAAAAAGAGTGAACTTTCATTGATCAAGAACAGTTTGGTTAAGTTTTCACATAATGTGCTATGTTTTGCACCATATGGATAAATCAATCTTAGATGAGCATTTGATAACTTACTGCAGCCTTGAACAACGAACAAAAACAAAAATTTCCAAACAAACCGAGAAACATCCACCGTGGTGAAGCTTAACTATCAGAAAACACTCTGATAGCAAAAATGAAGACCACAACTAATCCATAAAGAACAAAAAGAATGTGTACTTGGTGTTAGAGCCTATATTTCAAAAATTAGCCCCCTATCAGAAATCCTTTAGTACTATAATTATCTACACCCAACCTGTATACAAAATAAACACTTTTTCTACTATCAAGTATTTATACTTAAAAGCATTGTTAGTATGCCATCCTTAATCGCGATTCCTCATTAGGGAAAATCTTGTCACCTGAATTTTCCACAGCTTCATCCGAATAGTACGAAAATATGTCAACAGGGGGAGTTATACAACCAACTGAACCTTGTTTAGGATTAGAAGAGGTTTTGTGATTATCAAGATAAATCACAATAACAGTAATGTCGTCATGGAAATGCCTTCTTATTCCCTTTTCGATCTTCTTAA
This sequence comes from Rehmannia glutinosa, assembly GCA_016081115.2. Lineage (NCBI taxonomy): Eukaryota > Viridiplantae > Streptophyta > Magnoliopsida > Lamiales > Orobanchaceae > Rehmannia > Rehmannia glutinosa. The sequence goes on from JABTTQ020001004.1 coordinate 27,155, forward strand.
TGTCTTTGTACCTCACTTCTCTTTTCTTTGCGGCTTCCTGAATAGCAGCTGCAACTAATCTCTTGGCTATTCCCTGTAAAAGTTTATCATATAAAATATTCTAGTCATGATCTCTGAATAACCAAACCAAATCATTTCGAAAAGTTTTATGTCCAAACAATGTGAGATAAGTATAACATTAGATTTAATATTTATTCATTGTGTTTTAATAAAGCAAACAGATGTAGCATTGGATTCTAACAAGAAATTCAGCATAAAATGTAAAGTTTGCTCTCTTATCATGAAAATGCATTAAAAATTATCAGACCTTTATAACGCCAGTTACATATAACTTCTAAGAAAAATATATCCAAGATAGCATTGGCATAAACAGCACACAAATAATGTGTTTGGCTAGAAAGAGACACTTACAGCTCTTGGGTGCTTTGATACTATTTGAACGGCTGCCTCGTCACTGAGGTGTTCCCATAGACCATCGGAGGCAAAAATTATAAACAAATCTTGTGGTCTAAGCTTTCTAGTCACAATGGAAGGTTCAGCTGTCAATACTGGTCGTTTCATGGGAACATAACTACCATATTGTTGAAAAATTGGGTCTCTGTGAAACTCAGGTTTCTTCAAATAAATGTCGCCTATTGATCTAGACACCTGAAGAGAAAGAAGACGAAAATTAGGAAATTAGCAGCTTTTTAATAACATTTGCCTTGATGTTAATAAACTTCAATAAAAGGAAAACAAAAGAAAAAAGAATTTGGGAGGCAGACAAACACGTCATCTCGCCAGGCCACCACGAATACCTCTAAATGATATGGAAAGAAAGAAAAATTAATCCTAAAAGCTAAAGGATCTGAATTGAAGCCATCACGATCTTTGAGATGGCCAAAAAGAAAGGTAGAAGACTATTTCCACTGGAATCACAACACTTTGCTTAATAAGATCTTCATGTGCATCTCATGTGCAAAAGGCATGCTACTTTGACTTCAGCTACATGAGACAGGCAAGTGGCAGAGCATGTGATTCCTGGAAGAGTAGCCACGACATAACCTTTTGGAACAAAAACTGAATTGTGCGCCTTTGATCCTGCCTCTCATAAATAATAGGCGTGTATACTAAATAATAAAATTAAAAAAAAAAAAAAAAAAAGAAAAACGACTAAGCGGAACACGATAGCAAATAGGTGATTTGCTTGACTCTTGGAAAATGGGATAAAGAAAATCTAAGGTGAAAGATCAAAGAGAAAAAACTACATTTCTAAACTGATGGGCGAGGCTGATGATAGATGCCACTCATATCATGATATCCACCTTTATTCGACCTAAATTTCTTAATCAATCTACAATATCCCACATAAACATTGCATTGAATAAAAACTAGTGCGATAATGTCCCGTCACTAGAATATTATAAAAGCTCACACAAATGTCGAGTGTTTCACGAAAAAAACAGCGATATGTGCAGGGACCAAACTATGTCACAAGACACAAAAAACCACAGGAACGCATTGTATAACAATCCTTAAAAATGTTACAGATAAGATAAACCTACAAAATAGAAGAGCTATGAGCAGCTCTCCTTAGTGAAACATCATAAACAAAAAGTTGGCGTATGATAAGTAGAGGAGCACTCGTTTTAGCTTTCATCTAACAAGTTAGACATACAAATGCAAGATGAAAGCCAAATTATTCTCAGTAAACTCAACCGTATAGAAGTCACCAACCTAGATTCCTAAGACATTCCTAAGGACAAGTTCACTTAAGTGAAAATTTCGGAATGCTTTTCATTCAATAAATGCATAGATTAGCAAATTACCTGAATTATTCCCTTGATTCTCCAAACTCCTCTGCAATAAACCACAACAGGCGTGTCATCAGGATGAGACGCTTCAACCTCCCTCCTGACGTTCTCGTATGAAACATTATGATCTGTAGACAACCTTTCGGCCACCAAATTCTTCTCTCCATCAAAACCTCTCCTGCCAAGAACGGCTCTCGAATCTCCCAAGTTTGCCACATACAATTCACCATCTGAAATTGCACCCACCAAGCAACACGATCCAACGGAAGCAATCTGTGGTTTGACTGGCAATGATCTCTTCACTAAACGAGTAAACTCCTCTTCCGTGGCATTAAAAGCCTTCTTTATTACATCAGCTGATAAACCCCCTTGCTCTGTGGAGAATTCTACACAAAATAACCAATAACAAATGAAAAGGGGTGGCTGGGAAAAACATGTAAAATTATAAATGTTGCTTCAACAAATCACCACAACAATACAAATTTCATCAACAGTTTCTCTGAATTCAAAACTTGAATATGAATTAGCTCTCGACCATATTCAAAATAGTCAACCACATTTCACACAACACATTCAAAGAAACAAGAACCGGCCAAACATGATTGAAACAGAACTACACAAGCAATTAAGCAAATAATTAATTTCACAAAATCAAATCAAAGGATTACTTACACCACAAGGCATATATATATCATAAAATCTCAAAACAAATAGTTTCAAATCAGAATTATTCTTTACTTTAGAAAAAAAAATAAACATAAAACAACAGAGAAAAACACAAATCCTACATATTCCCGATAAACAAAAATAGACCTCCACACATATGAAACAAAAAAAGTAGAAATCTCCACTCAACAAAAACCTCAAATCCGCGTAAAACACACGCACACAGAAGGCGAAAAACAAACAAAATCGAAAGAGAGTTTAAAAAATTACTGTGGAGATAAGGGAAGAGGTGGCGGTTAACAAAACGGGAGGCCTCAGGTCCACCATGGCCGTCATAAACTCCAACATAGGTAGCCGACGGCGACGTAAAAACCTGGCTCTGATCCTCTAGGCTGGAATTCGCCTGCACGACCGCAATTGAAAATTCTCCGGAGGTGTGAGGCTTCAAGTCCATGTGCCAAAGCAAACCATCGCCGTTTCGCCTCCCGAAACACCGAAAACAGCACGATCGCAGCATCATCTTACACCGCTCTCTTATTCTACTCGCGAATCTTCAACAACAGTTTAAAAATGTTAAGATGTAGTTTTCTGTGCAAGGATTTTCGGTGCGTATTAGTGTGTAGTATAGATAGTCTAATATCTGGACGGGAAATTGTTTTGACGAGGTTTTATGCAGTTGATTGATAGACTGTGGAAAAATGTAGGGGGGAGGGTGAAAAACGCGTTAGAAAAAGCGGAAGAAGAAGAAGGCTGACGCGGCGCACCAAATTGCACAACGCGGTTTTATTTTATTTTATTTTGCGGGGTTGGAGTATAAACTAGAGAGAAAGGGAAAATAAGATTTTTAGTCCTGTAAGTTGGACTTTTTTGAGATTGGTGGTCTCTAAATCGCCACATTCATTTTTTCTTTAACTTTCACATTTCTAGTTATTCAGTCCTTTAACTTAACAATTTTATTTTTGGTCCTAAAACTTAACATATTTCAGAAATTTGGACCTATAACTTAATATATTTTAGAAATTTAGTCCTATAACTTAGCAATAGTTAAATTTAACTATTTTATAGGACCAAATATAAAATAATTAAATTTCAATGTTTGGAAACTAATTAAATTATAAAAATAATTAAAATTAAATTAATTTAATTAATAAAAAAGTTTGAATAAATAGAAATTTCTAAAATAATTAATGAATTCTAGGAAAATTAAAATAATTACATCAAATTAGTAACTTAAGAATAATTTGTCATATTTATGGAATTAACCTTTGGTGAGGATAATTATCTCCAAGAAATGTAATCGTAGACTAGTGTACAAGATGCATTTAATTCGAGAAGGTTTAAAAATTAATGCTTAAATATTTTTTAAAAATTAATTAAATTAAAAAATGATTAATTATTTTTTTAAAAATTAATTGTTAATTAAAATCATTCAATTTGAAAAATAAAATTAATTTAGAAATAACCTTTTAATAAATTAATTAAATTTAACTATTGTTAAGTTATATTACTAAATTTCCTAAAAAAGGTTACAGGACCAAATTTCTAAAATATGTTAAGTTATAGGACCAAATTTACAAATATGTTACGTTATAGGACCAAAAATAAAATTGTTAAGTTAAATTTGAATATCTAGAAATTTGAAAGTTAAAGGACTAAAAATGAATGTGACAATTTAGAGGACTAATTCTAAAACATGTCCAACTTACGGTGACTAAAAATCTTATTTTCCCGAGAGAGAGAAATCGTACAAAATAGCCATATCCAAATTGTAAAGATTAAACATATCCAATTTTTTAAATATATCTTTTTAGCCATTTTGGGGTGTAAAATGATATTCATACCCTTTAAGCATATGAATAGTCATATCTTTGCTTCTTTTCACTTATCTCTATGTATTTTCTTACTCTTTCTTCCAAGTTTTGTTTTTTAAAATTGAATCTGTATTTTTCGTTTTTAAATATGCAATATGGGTGTTGAATTATAGATATCGAAAAGATGATTAATTTGATATATTATACATGCAAAACAAATTTAAAACGAAAAAATTATTTAAATTCAAAGTTTTTTGGAGAAAAACAAAAAATAAGCTGCTCTGATGTTTACGATGTTGAGTTACACTAACTCGAGCTACGATGTTCGAGTTAGTGCTCTGATGTTTGAGTTACATCGCTACAAAGTGTTCGAGTTAGTCTACAAAGAACTTTCGAGCTACAATACTCGAGTCACCTTTTTTTTCTAACACTCGAATTTTAATATTTAAAGATGTGTCGAATTCGAGTTTTTGGTGTGGTTGGTAATGTTAGACTTGAAAAGGGCTTTTGAACTACTAAAGGGCAAGTTTGGAATTTCACACCCCAAAATGGCTATAAAAGATGTGTTTGAAAAAGATGGCTAAAAAATATTTTTAATTGGCCTAAAAGGCTAAAAAAAAACTGCCTCTATAAATTATAATAAGTATTTTTTTTGAAATATAATTACGGCTGTAAACGAACCGAACTCGAACGAACGAGAGTTATTCGTGTCCGTTTGTTTATTTAAAAGGTTGCGTTCGTTTGTTTAATAATCGAACAACATTCACGAACGGCTCATGAACATGTTCATTAATTGTTCATGAACAACTATATGAACACGTGTATAAAAATTTTAAATACACATTATTCATTAACACTCAACTCAAAATAAATGAATATTATGATGATTGAAAATATAAATAGGTTGTAATATTAAACTAAAAAAAACTTATTTCTCATAAAAAAAAGTAATGAATATTAAGCATGTATAATTGATAAATAAAAATTTAATAATAAACAATCATCAAACGGACACTAAATGAACATGTTCATGAACAGGATGAATAATTTTTTTGTTCGTTTATGTTCATTAAGTTTAACAAACGAACATAAACAAATACTAACCGAGCTCGTTCATGAGCTGTTTGCACTCCTAATATAATAAGTGTTTATTAGTTTATGATGTATTGTCCATTGTATGGACTAATAATTATAGAATATCTCTTTTATTTTTGTTGGATAAGTCTCAGGCCGCTTCGCCTAACGAATTTAATCGCTAGACGGATCAAATATTTGGCGCGTGGTCAATCCGTTCATTGATCCACACATGACCACTAACACCACAACAACATCCACGTCGCCGCTAATACTTTTTAGGAGGGCTACTAATACTTTTCGTAGGACTACTAATACTTTTTAGAAAAATACTAAAATACCTTTAATTAAAAAACCTAATATTTTTCAATAAGATTATTAATACATTTTAGGGTGAATACTAATACTTTTGCGGGTGAAAATCAATATTTTCCATGAGTATTACTAAAAAACTACTCAAGACCTTTCCAGAGGATTACTAATATTTTTCCGAGGAATTGCTAATACTTTTCACGGGAAAAACTAATACTTTTGAGGATTGCCTAATAGTACGTCATTGTCTAATACTTTTCAAGGGACAATTAATACATTTTAGGTGGATTACTAATACTTTTGGGGAAAAAACCAATACTTTTCATGAGTGCTACTAAAAATATTGTTTAAGATGATTACTGATATTTTTCAGATGTACGACTAATACTTTTCAGAAGAAAAACTGATACTTTTAACAGACCCTATTTTATAAAAATATCACCGGTCCAGAGATCTTATGACATCGCCCAAAATATTACAAAAACGCTACCAGTGCATGAAATTACAATCAAAACCGGGTCGAATTGAGTCTGTCTAACGGAAAAGATCCATTAGATAGTCTAACCCAAGTTTTTGTCATTTTTGTTTATTTTAGTGTATGCTACTCTTTAAGTCTTAATAGAGCAAACAACCATATATAGGATAGTAAGTACATATACATGGATATGTGTATATTGATGAGGTAAAAAGTAAGTCATCATGTTTAATGGGTCGAGCTGGCCTGATTGAAGAGGCCAAATACATTATTGGCATATTCAAATCAATGACCGAAAGTTGCGTAAATAACTTAGTCATGTAGACGAACCAGGTGGCTTAGCCACTGGCCACCACAAGCAATTGTGGGATGGAGGTCAGGGGTTCAAATCCCTACTCCATCAAATTGTTTGTGGGGTGGAGGTCAGGGGTTCATATCCCTTCTCCATCAAATTGCTTCCCGGGGCATATGCGAGCTGGTGAAGATTTGGTGGGAACTCATACTGAATAGCATCCGTGTGGGTTCGATTCAGGGAGAGATCGTGATAAGTGTCATTTGCACATATTTTGTATTATTAATTCAATAGTTTTTGGATTGATTTGTTAGAAAAATCATAGTTTCTCAAGTATTTCGTAGCATTTCATCGTGTGATGTGTTTAACATTATAGGTGGAGCAATTTGGAGCAATGTGAAGCCAATATTACTTGAAAAAGGCAAGAAAATCACTCAACATGACTTGGGGTGTTAAGTAACATGGCCATATTCAAAAAAAAAGAAGGAAATAAATTGGATAAAAATTGGAAAAAGGGTCCAAAACGCCAAACCGTGTCACCGAACACGGCCATGTTGAAGGGGATCAAAAGAGGAGGAAAAATCGCACAAAAAAATGACCCGAACACGGCCTGGCCGTGTCAATACAATAACACTGGCCAGTGTCGTGCATACAACACGGCCTGGCCGTGTTGGATAAAGACGGCGTGTCGCTCTGTTTCGGCAAATTTTTGTGCGGCAAAGACGGCCTTTGCCGTCGCCCGACACGGGCGTGTCCGGACCTCTTTTTGCAACTTTTCTTTGCGGAATTTGGGGAAAACTCACCAACCAACCCATTTTGGCCACTTTTGTACACTTTTAACACCCTATTTTCTTTGAAACATGTCTCCATGTCCCCTCCTCATCACTTGAATACAAGAATTCACCAACCAACAAGGAAAATGGAGGCAATTGTTTAACAAAAGAGAGTACTATCAATGTATTGGTTGCCTATAAAAGCCAAGGGTTGAAGTTGGGAGAGGCATTCAATTAGATACTCAGGAAATATTCATTGTATTCATTTCATTAAGTAGAATTGGGATCAAGGGGTCTTGGAGGAGAAAGCTTGGGGCAATATTGGAGAAGAAGGCTTGGAGCAACATCATCAATCAAGAAAGAAGTCAATTGAGATTTTGAGAAAGATAAGTACACCATGTCTACAATACTTAAATCTTCTTGTGTAATTTATTCTTTGGTCAAAATCATGTGTAGCTAAACTCCTAGTGTTTGAATGTAATGAACTCTAGAATGGATTTGTGATTAAGGTGTGTATGTTTTTAATAAAATCTTCATATTTTGTGTGATTCACCTATATTATGCTTCGTTCATTCGAATTGATATATGCGCAATATTGATTTGAAGTTTATTTTTCATCCGTAAAATCGAGAGATTCATGGTGAAATAGAACCTATATAAGTGAAAAGAGTTGCATGCAATCCTAGATATAGGATGACATAAATCTTCCGGATTAGGGTCAAACCTAATATGGGAATTCACAAATCGTTATAATCTTTGTCTTGGGGTTTTAACTAGAAAGAGATTTGGTTAATCAACTTGAGATTAGAAGTTTTTCGCCTTGAGAAAGGGTTTAACTTAAATCGGGAATTTCTACGGTCCACATAGCATGAGATTTTATTAAAAGAGGTTGGTTTTTGCTTAAGGGCTTATGGTTGAATCTTTTAACTTGTCAAATCACAAAAACATTCTAGAGGGATTTACATTCAAACACACTTCTATCTCTTGATTTCTTATTCTACAAATTTTACTTCATTTTTACAATTTATAATTTGTTTTCCTTTTTCATCAAACAAAAACTCGAAAATTGTTAGATTAAATAACAAAAAGACGGTAATTATTAGTACTTACAATCCTCGTGGGAATGACACTCTGTACTCAATAATCTATACTATAAAACGATAGGTGCACTTGCCTACGGTTTTAAAGGTAGCTTTTGAGCCATCAAGTTTTGGCGCCGTTGGATTCTTGGGATTGTAATATTAAGAACACCTTATTTTTGTTAATTTAATCATTTTTTTTATTTTCATCAATTGTCTTTCTAGGTATCTATCTTTGTAAGTCTTGGATTATACTTATCCTCCTTGTTTACTACGATGCATGCCTACTCGTCGCCGAACGGGAAGCGCGAGACCGCCGAGTAGCAACACGAGAGGAAAGTATTAGTACAGACCACGAGGAGGATACTAACGAAAGCAAGGATCCCGATATGGCGGATGAACAACAAAGAACCATGTACGACTACGCCTAAGCCATCTATGGACGGTGACGTCGTCTAGTATCGTAAGGCCCACCGTTGCGCCCAATAATTTCAAATCAAACCGAATGTCATTCAAATGGTGCAACAATTTGTCAATTCGCGGCTTACCAGGCGAAGATCCAAATAATCATATCGCGAATTTCCTCGAAATTTGCGATACTTTCAAAATAAATGGAGTCTCCGACGATGCCATCCGTTACGCTTGTTCCCATTTACTCTTGGGGACGGGCTAAACAATGGCTAAACACTTTGCCGAAGGAACAATCACAACATGGAGCATTATGGCGGAAAAATTCCTTTAAAGTATTTCCCACCCGCTAAAACCGCACGATTGAGGAATGAGATCTCTTCATTCACTCAAGAGGACGATGAAACCTTGTACGACACTTGGGAGAGATTCAAAGAATTCTTTGCGAAAATGCCCACATCATGGTCTTCCCATTTGGATGCAAGTCCAAACATTTTACAACGGGTTGCTCTCATCGACAAGGCAAATGATTGATGCTCTGTGGGGGAACATTGAACAATAAGACACCCGAAGCCGCCAAGATCTCATAGAAGGAATGGCCATGAATGGCTATCAATGGCAATCCGCACGAGGAAAAACCAACAGTCGGTGGGAGTATATAATGCGGACGCGGTGGTGACACTAGCCGCACTGGTCGAAGCTCTAACTCGGAAAATCGACGGGTTGGCGGCTCCAAAACCACCAACACAACAAGCCTTCTCATGCGAGACTTGTGGAGGATCGCACAACCACCAAGATTGCCCTCACGCGATACCGCCGCATTTGAACAAGTGGATTATCTAGGTAATCAATCTCGACCCTTTCAAAATAATCCTTTCAAAGAACACTTATAATCCAGGTTGGCGTCAACACCCGAACTTTAGTTGGGGAAACCAAGGTCAATGAAGCCTAATCCAAACGCACTCCCAATTAAATTGTCGCACCTCCCGGTTTCCAACCGCGAAAACCAAGTTTGGAGGACTTATCGTCCAAATTGGCCCAAACAACAGATACCCGATTCCGGTGGAAACATCCTTGAGAAATCAAGAGGCATCTATCCATAACGGAAAACCAAATAGACCAGTTGCGGAGATGATTTCGAAAGACCACAAGGTAGTTTGCCGGGTAATCTCGAGCCAAACCCAAGGGAGCACGTAAAGGCAATCACCATCGTTTTCCACATGAGCATGATTATGCCAATGCCGCCATGCGTAAATACGTGGAGGATGACATGCCCAAAGAAAATCTCATGAAAAAGAGGTTGCGAATCACAAGCCCAAGATCCCTTACCGGAGTCTAACAGAAGAAGATAGAAGGGAGGACAAATTTGGTAAGTACCTTAATTGTTTCAAACAATTACATGCCAATATTCCATTTGTTGACCCTCCTTCAAAGCATGTTAGGGATCTTGATGACATCATTCCTAGTGAAAATAAGCTTAACAAATTATCAAATGTGCAATTGAATGATAAATGTCCTTCCAATGAACTACCACAAAAATTTAATGATCGAGGAAGCTTTATTATCCCTTGCACAATTGATGATTTACCTGTTGATAGGGCACTAGCTGACTTGGGAGCTAGTATCAATGTGATGTCTTATGAAACATTTAAGCATGCAGGATTAGGTGAACTTAAACCTATTAGGATGGAAATTCAATTAGCCGATAAATCGATTAAACATCCTAGAGGTATTATTCATGATGTGTTAGTCAAGATTGACAAATTCGTGTTTCCAGTCGATTTCGTTATTCTTGACATGCATGATAATTTAGAAGTCCCCTTAATTCTAGGACGTCCCTTTTTGGCTACCGCTAAATCTCTCATTGATGTGCATGATGGAAAGCTTACTTTGAGAGTAGGGGGTGAACAAGTTATCTTTAAAATTCCTTTGAGAAATCCTATAAATGATACTTGTTTTCCTATAAACTTGATTGAGACAAGGATAAATGATTCTTTGCTTGATATATCTTCTAATAAATCCTTGAAAGTATGTGATGTTCAATGTGCAAAAGTTTCCACAGATAAATCCCATTTTGAGAATAACATGCAGAAAAATAGGACCATGAAGGTCAATTGTTCGAAAATCGATACGGGTGGCGATGTTGTTCAAAGAGATAAATTTTTTCATAAGTTCAAGGCTCCGCCCGATTAAATCTTCACATTTAGGTGAAATGGTCCAGCTGTACGACGTTAAAGAAGCGCTAACCGGAGGCAACCCGATGTTTGTGTGCAATTGTTTTCATTTTTTTTTTATTATTTTTTTATTTTCTTTCAAAATAATCACAAGTCCTGTGAGTCATCTTCAAATCATAAAAAAAAAAAAAAAAAACTCTTGAGCTTCTTCTGCTTGTCCTAATTGGGAATATTTGAGATTTCACGGTATTCGAGTTGTGTGTTGCTTAACGTTGATTAGGTATGAAGATGCCGTTGAAGGTCCCACCAAAACAACCCAATGGTCGCTCAACACCGATTCCACTATTGTAGTAAGGTCGTATTTTCTTTTTTTCCACCTCTTTTATATCATTCTAATTTCTTTTTTTTTTTTTTGAGTGTTTTGTGTGTGTTTGTCCATTTTTTCTTTCACATTGAGGACAATGTGAATCTTAAAGTTGGAGGTGGGTACAATAACATTTTCGGAATGCTTGTGTGTTTGTTTTCAAGAGATGTGATTTTTTTTTTTTTTAACAAATTGAGTATTTGCTAGTCAATAACTTGGCCCAATTATACCTATATTAACTTGTTAATTTGTGTTTTGATGTGAAGCAATTGATTGTCTAGGATAGATTGACGTGGATGCGGGCTAAATTTTGACGAGATTTCCAACACCATAAATATTTGATGTGTTAAGGCATATACGACGGTACTTAGTGTTATGAACTTCCGAGAACTCATGATTTAGTAGTGGTTAACTAGTTGTTAAACCAAACTTGTGAATAAAAAAAAGAGAAAAAAAAAAAAAAAAAAAACGGACCAATCGAGGTTATACTCTCTATTTGTTGTTGCTTAGTAACTAGGAGCATTCATGAGCCCCATGTTTGTCTTTTTACGTAAAACGGCGACACGAATATGAGTATGGGAAACCACCCTAGGAGTGTTTGAACAGAAATTCAAAATATAAACCTAGTGGAAGCATGTCTCGAAAGGTCCCAAAAAAAAAAAAAAAAAAAAGAGAACAAAAAAAAAAAAAAGGGAGAATGAATACTCCTTGACTTCTCATTCCAATAAAGTTCAAGAAGCTTGGTTATATGACTAGTAAGCTAACTACTATGATCCATTGAGTTCTTGTATTTTCATAGCATTATTGAATTGAAGTTGTTCATAACTATCAATATTTGTGGCGTGATGATTTCAAGTCTCAATAATGCCTACTGATATTACGGTCTTTCTTGACAGTCGATCGCTTTGCAAAATAATTTTTTTTACTGAATGGTTAATTCGGGTTGAGAAGGCTAAGAACTTGACTGCTTGTGTTCAATGTGTTGAAAAAGAAAAAAAAAAAGAAAAAAATTTTTTTGTTGTGATTTATTGAATCCCTCTTTTTGATATAATGTTTTGCTTGAGGACAAGCAAAGTTCAAAGGCTAAAAATATTTTTAATTGGCCTAAAAGGCTAAAAAAAACCGCCTCTATAAATTATAATAAGTATTTTTTTTGAAATATAATTACGGCTGTAAACGAACCGAACTCGAACGAACGAGAGTTATTCGTGTCCGTTTGTTTATTTAAAAGGTTGCGTTCGTTTGTTTAATAATCGAACAACATTCACGAACGGCTCATGAACATGTTCATTAATTGTTCATGAACAACTATATGAACACGTGTATAAAAATTTTAAATACACATTATTCATTAACACTCAACTCAAAATAAATGAATATTATGATGATTGAAAATATAAATAGGTTGTAATATTAAACTAAAAAAAACTTATTTCTCATAAAAAAAAGTAATGAATATTAAGCATGTATAATTGATAATTAAAAATTTAATAATAAACAATCATCAAACGGACACTAAATGAACATGTTCATGAACAGATGAATAATTTTTTTTTGTTCGTTTATGTTCATTAAGTTTAACAAACGAACATAAACAAATACTAACCGAGCTCGTTCATGAGCTGTTTGCACTCCTAATATAATAAGTGTTTATTAGTTTATGATGTATTGTCCATTGTATGGACTAATAATTATAGAATATCTCTTTTATTTTTGTTGGATAAGTCTCTGTCGACCGTCAACAATTTAATCGCTAGAGCGGATCAAATATTTGGCGCGTGGTCAATCCGTTCATTGATCCACACAGCCACTAACACCACAACAACATCCGCTGGCCGCTGCTAATACTTTTTAGGAGGGCTACTAATACTTTTTCGTAGGACTACTAATACTTTTTAGAAAAATACTAAAATACCTTTAATTAAAAAACCTAATATTTTTCAATAAGATTATTAATACATTTTAGGGTGAATACTAATACTTTTGCGGGTGAAAATCAATATTTTCCATGAGTATTACTAAAAAACTACTCAAGACCTTTCCAGAGGATTACTAATATTTTTCCGAGGAATTGCTAATACTTTTCACGGGAAAAACTAATACTTTTGAGGATTGCCTAATAGTACGTCATTGTCTAATACTTTTCAAGGGACAATTAATACATTTTAGGTGGATTACTAATACTTTTGGGGAAAAAACCAATACTTTTCATGAGTGCTACTAAAAATATTGTTTAAGATGATTACTGATATTTTTCAGATGTACGACTAATACTTTTCAGAAGAAAATCGATACTGCGGACCCTATTTTATAAAAATATCACCGGTCCAGAGATCTTATGACATCGCCCAAAATATTACAAAAACGCTACCAGTGCATGAAATTACAATCAAAACCGGGTCGAATTGAGTCTGTCTAACGGAAAAGATCCATTAGATAGTCTAACCCAAGTTTTTGTCATTTTTGTTTATTTTAGTGTATGCTACTCTTTAAGTCTTAATAGAGCAAACAACCATATATAGGATAGTAAGTACATATACATGGATATGTGTATATTGATGAGGTAAAAAGTAAGTCATCATGTTTAATGGGTCGAGCTGGCCTGATTGAAGAGGCCAAATACATTATTGGCATATTCAAATCAATGACCGAGCTGCGTAAATAACTTAGTCATGTAGACGAACCAGGTGGCTTAGCCCACCTGGCCACCACAAGCAATTGTGGGATGGAGGTCAGGGGTTCAAATCCCTACTCCATCAAATTGTTTGTGGGGTGGAGGTCAGGGGTTCATATCCCTTCTCCATCAAATTGCTTCCCGGGGCATATGCGAGCTGGTGAAGATTTGGTGGGAACTCATACTGAATAGCATCCGTGTGGGTTCGATTCAGGAGAGATCGTGATAAGTGTCATTTTGCACATATTTTGTATTATTAATTCAATAGTTTTTGGATTGATTTGTTAGAAAAATCATAGTTTCTCAAGTATTTCGTAGCATTTCATCGTGTGATGTGTTTAACATTATAGGTGGAGCAATTTGGAGCAATGTGAAGCCAATATTACTTGAAAAAGGCAAGAAAATCACTCAACATGACATGACTTGGGGTGTTAAGTAACATGGCCATATTCAAAAAAGAAGGAAATAAATTGGATAAAAATTGGAAAAAGGGTCCAAACGGCCAAACCGTGTCACGAACACGGCCATGTTGAAGGGGATCAAAAGAGGAGGAAAAATCGCACAAAACAGCCCCGAACACGGCCTGGCGTGTCGCATAACACGGCCTGGCCGTGTTGGATAAAGACTGGGCCGTGTCGGGCTGTTTCAAAGCAAATTTTTGGCAAGACGGCCTGGCCGTCTTTGCCCACACTGGCGTGTCCGGACCTCTTTTTGCAACTTTTCTTTGCGGAATTTGGGGAAAACTCACCAACCAACCCATTTTGGCCACTTTTGTACACTTTTAACACCCTATTTTCTTTGAAACATGTCTCCATGTCCCCTCCTCATCACTTGAATACAAGAATTCACCAACCAACAAGGAAAATGGAGGCAATTGTTTAACAAAAGAGAGTACTATCAATGTATTGGTTGCCTATAAAGCCAAGGGTTGAAGTTGGGAGAGGCATTCAATTAGATACTCGGGGAAATATTCATTGTATTCATTTCATTAAGTAGAATTGGGATCAAGGGTCTTGGAGGAGAAAGCTTGGGGCAATATTGGAGAAGAAGGCTTGGAGCAACATCATCAATCAAGAAAGAAGTCAATTGAGATTTTGAGAAAGATAAGTACACCATGTCTACAATACTTAAATCTTCTTGTGTAATTTATTCTTTGGTCAAAATCATGTGTAGCTAAACTCCTAGTGTTTGAATGTAATGAACTCTAGAATGGATTTGTGATTAAGGTGTGTATGTTTTTAATAAAATCTTCATATTTTGTGTGATTCACCTATATTATGCTTCGTTCATTCGAATTGATATATGCGCAATATTGATTTGAAGTTTATTTTTCATCCGGGAAATCGAGAGATTCATGGTGAAATAGAACCTATATAAGTGAAAAGAGTTGCATGCAATCCTAGATATAGGACGACATAAATCTTCTGGATTAGGGTCAAACCTAATATGGGAATTCACAAATCGTTATAATCTTTGTCTTGGGGTTTTAACTAGAAAGAGATTTGAGTTAATCAACTTGAGATTAGAAGTTTTTCGCCTTGAGAAAGGGTTTAACTTAAATCGGGAATTTTCTACGGTCCACATAGCATGAGATTTTATTAAAAGAGGTTGGTTTTTGCTTAAGGGCTTATGGTTGAATCTTTTAACTTGTCAAATCACAAAAACATTCTAGAGGGATTTACATTCAAACACACTTCTATCTCTTGATTTCTTATTCTACAAATTTTACTTCATTTTTACAATTTATAATTTGTTTTCCTTTTTCATCAAACAAAAACTCGAAAATTGTTAGATTAAATAACAAAAAGACGGTAATTATTAGTACTTACAATCCTCGTGGGAATGACACTCGATGACTCAATAATCTATACTATAAAACGATAGGTGCACTTGCCTACGGTTTTAAAGGTAGCTTTTGAGCCATCGATCGTTATTAGTAGATTGGGGTCGAACATAATTGTTCACTTTACCAGGAGGATCTGGTTGTACGTCAGCAGACCCGTCGTCGAACACTTGGCCAGCGTGCACATCCATGTTTACCTCAAGCGCAAAGAATGAGAGCCGGAGCTCTGTTGTCTCGAAGCATCGGCGTAAGCGCGGAAGTTCTGAGTTATCAAAAAAAAAAAAAAACTTAGTCATGTAGACACCGTTTGAAAGCAATAGAGTATGAGTCAACTCTTGATTCCCAAACTAATATCGAATAAATAACTCGGTCATTATATTTGATCGAGATGTGCTTTTGAGATAATTGACCTAGCTGGGCAATAACTCGGGATTGTGATTGCAATGATCTCACGAGATATGCATGCGAATGTTTTAATAATCAACAAGGTGATTGAATCCTTATTTATTTAATTTTAGTTTCTTACAATTTTTACTTAACATTGACAATGTCACTATGCATTTTTACAATCTTTAACTCCGAATAAAATATAGTCTGACTTAAGGATTGGAGAGGTTTTCTTAGGAAAATCTTCCGGTCCTATTTTAACAGTTTGTCTTGTAGAATTTCGATCATCGTATAACGTATTAACAGAACTGCAAGAATTCTTGGTGGCTTTCATTTAAAACCTATCATATATATTATTACCCTCAAAACACGTTATGAGAAAGTAGTCAATTAGTGCTTTTGGAAAATGTTTTTAAATCTTGACTTGAACCGAAAGATGCTAAATTTCTTCTTGTGAGGTTGATGTTTCGACATTTCGTAATAGGTGTGTGTGAAATGAAGACAATGTTTATTGGGGGGTTTTGTGTTTTGGATGGAGTTATAAATAACGGTGACTACATCTACATGGATGTGACTTGGCTCTACAACATTAGGATTTTTTTTTTTTTTTTGAAACGATAGTTTTATATATAACCGAAGAAAAAACATACAAAGAGGCTAAATAGCCCAATCCATAAGATTACATAGAGCGATCCGTATGGAAAGCAATTTTTCAGATTCAAACTGAAAGACTGAAAATTGCAAGATAAACTCACAAAAGGTGGTCACAATCCCAAATGAAAAGAAAAATACAGGGCTTGGAAAAATAACAAATGAAAAATTTTGTAACAAGAGAAAAAACCAAAACTCCATCAAATGGCTAGTAGTTCCAAATCCGTCACAAAACCTTCCTTCAATAATCAAAATGCTCAGATCCAACTCCATCTCGTGTCTTTCTTCGATGAATCCATTATGAAACTACCTTCTGCAGTATATCAACCACCAAAGTCACCAGATCTGAAATTCATCGGCCAGATCTACATCCAAAAAGACCAGATCTTGAACCCAAATAGACAGATCTGAAACAAAACAAACAAAAACAAAAAATAAAAAACAAAAACAAAAATAAATTCCCACAAAGGGGAAACCAAACACTCCCATTAAGAGAGACTAAAGTCCCACAAGCGGAAAATACACTCCCAAATCGGGAGAAAACGCAAGAAACCAAAAAACTAGAGCATTTTAGTTGTTCCATCCTCCTTATTGGAGGAATGGGGAAAAAATTAAGTATGTGGTTGAGAAGATGTAGAGAGAAGGTAGAGAGAATGGAAGAAGAGAGAAAGGGGGTTGTTCTTAGCTTATTCTAAAAAATAAAATAATTGAAATCTTTTTTTTTATTTTGTTAAGTAACTGTTTGCTTCAATATTGAATTAGATTGCTGGCACCATCCAACCCATGACCAAAAAAATTTGGAGTTTAATATTTGTGAGGGTTGGCCAAAAAGGGACAAAACGAAGCAAGGACAAAAACACTAGGATACCTAAAAACGACTATAATAGGAAGTTGTTAGGCAAAATATTGCACTAAATTTTTATTTATTTTTTTATTTTTTAATTGACATTTTCATGTGATACTTGTCATTGATATGTGTTTGGCTAATTAAAATTTAAATGGGTGAAGATAAACCTGGAATAAGATTCTAGCTAATTTATAGTGGTAGGACCTAATTCTATGTAGGGATGGCAATGGGGCGGGTTTTGACCCGCCCCCGCATTAAACCCGCCCCAATGGGGCGGGTCTAGACCCGGATAAATGGATCCCGGGCGGGTCTCGGGTCCAAGGTTGCAAAACCCGCCCGGGTCCGGGGCGGGTCCGGTCCTATAGGACCCGCCCGCATGTTAATTTTTATTAAATTTTTAAATATTTTTGCATTATTTACTTTTAAATTTGAGTGTTATATGTTTAAAAATATTAGTTGAGTACTAATATAATATTATTTACTTTTAAAGTTTAATTTACTAATATAATATCTTGTAATATTCTACTTTGAATATTTATTTTAAGTATTAGTTGAGTACTATGTAGTATACTAATAGTATTTATTTTTTAAAAAATCTTAATAGTAGTCAATTCTAAAAAATAGTTATAATAAGTTGCATAATTATATTTATTTATTTTTTAATTTATTGGCATTTGATTACTTTTAAAAATTTGGCCACAAATAGAAAAATATAAATTATTATAATTTAAAAATATATTTGGCGGGTCTAGCGGGTCTAGACCACTTCCGGCGGGTTTTGAGGCGGGGCGGGGCGGGTCCCGGGTTTGGCCAAACCCGCCCCGTTGCCATCCCTAAATTCTATGTGGAATTTATATTGGTAGGACATAATTCTATGTGGGTAAGTTTAAATAGACATTAGTTATGGTTAGTATATAAATTGATTGCTTCATAAAACAAAGAAAGAAAAAATGTGTTCATTCAGTTGGTCTTAATATATTCGGTTCAGCAGTAAAAAGAACAAATGGAATATCAGCAAGTTTCTTGTGAGACCGTAAGACGGTGAAACAATAATACTTTTAGTCTAACAAGTGATACTTTTAGTATAAAAAATGATACTTGTCTAAAAGCACTTTTTACACTAAAAGCATCACCGTCTTATAGACTTTTACTGTCTCACATAAATTTTTCTGATGAAATATTATTTGGCATGGTGTATTTTTCATTTCAACAGATAGGAATACATTCTTTTCTAACTTCACTTTATTATTTATATTTGCTAGATAAATAGAGAGTATTCCATGCTTCTTGCTACTTCACTTACATTTACCCATACCGGTGTTCTAAAAATCAGACAAGGGTCTAGGCGCCTCTAGGGCATCATGTCCAAATTGTTGAAAAAATCAACTCGGCCAAAAGCCGGGCCCAGGCGGTGAAAAACCGGGTCTAGGTGTACAAAAACCAGTCAAAAGTAGATTTAAAAAAAAAAAGAAAATAGTTTTGTTTTTAGGTGTATGCCTTAGCATCAGGATGTCGTTTGATTAGAGCCTAGCGACTTCTACAACCTTGAAATCAAATCATTTGGCTCCATGAATTGTTATTATGACATACCTGATATTTTACATTTGTATCATTTCCCAAAATTCTTAAGTCACAAGCACTTTCTAGATCAATATAGGAAAAACAAAGGAAAGAAAAAGCAGATCTTAAAGTAAAATTAAGTTATTAATAACTATTTTTACCTTTTTCTTTTCTTCTCATTTTCTTATTTTCATTTTTTCTATTTTTATTATTATTTTTACCTTCAATGTTAAACTATTTATTCATGCGATTGAGACAATGAAACTCTAGTTTACTTGTTCTGATGACTAATCTCTTTCTAGTTTCTACCTTAATTTCCAAAGAAGACATTGACAAATCACAAAAGATGGAAATGACAGATTTTTAACTTTCATGAACCCAACAAATGAATTATTCCACACAGAAGTTTCTTTATATTTTTCAAAAAATGTCTCCCACTGATGACTCCTAAAACCCAAAATTGACTAGTCCCTTGGAATTTAATTCCCTAAGAATTATAGAAATTGAATCTTTTATCACGCCAATCTAGAATTCCACGGTTTACACAATCGCCATAATTGCAATAAAAAAGGTCTCAATTCAATTTCGAGAATCACCTTTCAATTAAAATTTAAAACTAGAAAAAATCAAATTGTAGGTTATAAAAAGCAAGTCTAAAAGGAAAGTGCACTTAGACTTTCACAACGCAAGTATAGAGGGTTTGCAGATTTTCATTTCAGCCATTTCTCATTAGAAGCTTCATATTATCACTTGATAATTCGGAGAGACAATTCATGTCATCAAGTCGTGTTCGTATCGCACTATTGTGTTTTCGTGTTATCGATCTTATTTGATCATGAAAGGAAAGCAAATAAAAGCTAGAAAAGTAAGACACCATTGCAATCTATATTGGATATAAAGCTATGTATTCAATGTGTACTATGATCAAGAATAATAGTGGAGTGGAGTATATATAGCAGCAGGAGCACAACGTCCTTCTCCAATGATTTGGATGATGAGGAATATGCTAACAACCCTAAGCTAGATGAGGGACACTTGGCATAATTTGAGATAGGTGTAGTACAAGGATTAATTAGACTATGATTAGCTATATTTATATCTCTAAACCCCCCCATTCGAGCGAGGATAATCCGCAACACTCAATTTATTTGAAGCCGAGCGAAGAATTGCAAACTTGATGGTTTTGTGAATATATCGGCCACTTGATCTTGAGAAGGAACGTGTTGCAATGAAAGTTGTTGTCTGCGCAATTTTTCCCCTACCAAATGTAAATCCAACTCCACATGTTTGGTTCTAGCATGAAGAATATGATTTGAGGCTAGAGCAATGGTACTGAGATTGTCAACCCATATGACAAGAATTTTTGAAAGAAGAAAATGAATTTCAAAAGTAAGATGTTGTAACCAAACCATCTCGGCTGTGGCATGTGCTAAGCTCCTGTACTCTGCCTCAGTACTAGACCTTGAGACAAAACTTTGTTTCTTTGCACACCACGAAATCAGATTCCCTCCAAAATAAGTGAAATAGCCTGTAGTTGATTTTTTATCATCAATATCTGCTGCCCAATCAGAGTCAGAAAAACCAACAAGATCAAGGTGCTGTGAGAATGTAATATGAAGTCCATAGTCTATGGTTCCTGCCAAATATCTCAATACCCATTTCACAGCCTTCTAATGTTCGTCAAGAGGACAGGACATGTACTGAGAAATTTTGTTAACACTGAATTTCCGGCCTTGTGATAGTCACATATTGCAAACCACCAACCAAACTTCTATATAAAAAACCATCAAATGTAGGAAGACCTTTGTGTTTGGAAAAAGAAAGAGATGATACCATGGGTGTGGGAATCCCCTTAGCTTCAATCAACTTAGCCTTCAACAAAAGATCTTTAATGTATTGGCTTCGGTGTAAGTGTAATCCTTGTGTTGTCTGTGTTATCTCAAGACCAAGAAAATGGTGTAATGAACCAAGATCCTTTAAAGAAAAAATTTTGCTGAGTTGAGAAATGAGGAGATTAATCTCTGTGACTTTGTTCCCTGTAATCAAGATATCATCAACATAAATAAGTAAGAAGATTACAGAATCATCTTTGTACTGATAAAACAAGGAGTAATCAGCCTTTGAGGCAAGAAAACCAAGAGATATAGAACACTTTTGATTTTAAGAAACCATGCTCTGGAGCATGCTTAAGCCCATACAAGGCCTTTGACAATTTGCACACTAATTGAGAATCATTCCCTTGCTCAAATCCAACAGGTTGTGCCATAAAAATTTCTTCTTGAAGATCCCCATTCAAGAAGGCATTATTGATGTCAAGTTGCCTTATGGTCCATCCTTTATGAACAGCAATAGTCAAGATGACTCTGATAGTTGTAGGCTTAATAACTGGACTAAAAGTCTCCTTAAAATCATGTCCAACAGCTTGAGAATAACCCTATGCAACTAGCATTGCTTTATACCTTGATATTTTCCCACCAGCTGATCTTTTTAACTTAAAAACCCATCTGCAGCCTATTAAATTCTTCCCAGCTGGTAAATGAATCAAAGTCCAGATGTTATTTCTCATTAGAGCATCATACTCTTCATCCATAGCTGATTTCCAATTGGGATCACTTAGAGCTTGCTGCACAGATTTGGGTTCAACCTCCGTTTCAACATTAGTGTGAACACTAAAGAGCTTTGGTTTATGTATACCTGCTCTTGCTGTAGTGATCATAGGACGCCTCCTAGGCTGACCTGCATCTTGCAATTGCTCATGAGTAGAAGGAACCAGCAAGTTAGTCTTGGAAACAGAAACATGAGTACTACTATGCTCGACTAGCAAATGAACTTCTAATGGAATGGTAGAAAAAATAGCAGCACTATCATGGATGGAATGAGGTGAAGAAGGAATAGAGACCTAAGAGGAAACTTCTTGTGGCAAAAATGAAGGAGCAGCAGTATCAGTTGTTGGAGGGCCATGAGTGACTGTAACATGAAGAGGTTGGAGAAAAGAACTGGGAAGAGAGGAAGGAATGGAAGAAGCGAAGAGGTTGATGAAGATCATGATTTTGAAAAGGAAGAACATTTTCATCAAACAAAACATGCCTAGTAATGATAACTTCCCCTCTGGAAGAAGAATTTTATATCCCTTATGTGAATTACTATAGCCTATGAAGGTGCCATGAGTGGATCTATATTGGAGCTGGTGCTTATTGTAAGGTCTGATGTAAGGATAGGAGAGACATCCAAAAACTTTGAGCCTAGAGTAATCAGGTTTGTGGCCATAAAGTTTTTCAAGAGGACTGGAAAAGTCCAAAACCTTGGTAGGGGTTCTGTTGACGAGATAAATAGCACATGTGAAAGCATCATCCCAGAATTTTGAGGGTAGTCCTGACTGAGCTAACAGAGCTAAGCCCATTTCAACAATATGTCTATTCTTTCTTTCTTTCTGCAAGTCCATTTTGTTGGGGTGTATATGGACAAGATATTCTATGAACAATCTCATGATCTTGAAAGAATTTAGTTAAGGATCTATTATTCACCTCCCCAGTCACTTTGTATGGATTTAATTTTTAGATTTAGTTGATTCTCAATCATGTTTTTGAAATGGATGAAGACATTATACACCTCTGATTTGGATTTAAGAATAAACAACCATGTGAAACGAGTGTATTCATCTAT
>JABTTQ020000106.1:0-390222 GCA_016081115.2 Rehmannia glutinosa
TGATCATCCACTTGCGTTACGCCTTTATACAACAAATAACACCTTCTAAGAAATAAACTGCATAAACCATGATTCAGATTCCACGCGATAAGCGCATGTTTTTCATCTCCCTTTAAATAATCTTTACATAATGTCCATTTATGGCTACATTGTATTAATTTCTCACCACCAAATTGCTATGGAGAAATAAAAATACTACTAACATCTACTCTTAACGATTATCAATATATAATTTAATTCTCAAGAATTAAACATTTAGCCACCGAAAAATTGGTCAAAGCTGCCGACATTCACTTTATCAAACCAAAATTTCCAACAGCACTGGCTACATGGAGCGAACCACAGTGAGGACCACTTCAAGTGGAGACCGCAACATGAGGCCAATGCTGAGGGGACCACCGGAGGAGACATGGATCGTGTGGGAGGGGTGGAAACCCCGCACGTCCAGTGTCTTGGGATCGCATGGAGAATTGATGAGCCTGGTGAAGAAGCAACCTTGGGAACGCCATAAACTTGATTAGCAGCGGCAACCAACAACTAAGATAAATCCAATGCATGAATCAACTCAATTTGATTGACAAAGGATTTAAAGAAGATTCTTCTCGAGCGAGAAGACATGCGGATACAACAAAACAGAGGATATGATAGAATAAGCCGTGGTCTCCAACCCAAACACCAAAAAACAACTGAAATCTCAAGATTGGAGATGATCGACAGCCAAGAGACGTGATAAGAGAGAAGAAAGCATATTTATCAAACCCTATATTTCGTGTTCATTAATTTACCTGGGTTTTCAAGTATATTCACAGAAATTAAATCATCAAATTTTCATCAAAGAAATAAATAATCTCTTCAAAATAATAATGTTTTAACAAACACAATAACAGGATATTGAGCATTGATGTTACACAGAAAGAAGGCATTTTTTATTAGTAAATGGAATTGAGTTTAACTAATCATCATCTTTATTAGTATTAGTCCTCCTTTGGTGATTGAGAACCACTTAAATGTTGCAATCAAGGAGAAAAACTCAGTACAAGACTACAAGTTGAGGCATAAGCCTCTATAAAGTATATAAACTAGAATACATTCCAACAGTCCGGGCAACATGCCCTCTTAAATTGAACAACAAACAAATACATAATCCTGAGCCTCCAATTTTCAAGCAACAGATTCAAAATGAGTCAAGGAGCCTGTTTTATGAGGCGACGATCACTGCACATTGACGTTTCACAGGCCTTCTCCATTTCTTCTCATCATCGGATGGCTGCAAAAGTTCATAGAATCGAAAATCATTAAGCTGCTTCAAAATTACAGGAACTTCAAGAGATAATATTTCAATAAAGAAACATGCATAAAAACAAGTTGTAGTTTTACCTGAGGGCTGCAAAAATATGGAACTGGACTCTTTTGGAGCCATCTGGTAGTCGCTGAAGGAAAATGATTTTCTACAGCTGCAAAGTCACCATAAACCTGCACAAAATTCATTTAAGTTCAAATTGTTAAGCAAATTGGTTCTGGAACTCTACAAGTTCAGCAGAATGCTAGGTAACATTTTTCTGTTGCTTGAACATCTCATGAAATTAAAATAATTTTTTTTTTAAATCTTGAAGAAGCTGTTTGCAAATCCTCTAGTGATTCTCAGCTTCTAGACGCAAATAACTATATTTTTCATGTAGAAGCCGAGAATCTTTAGAGTTTGCAGACATTCCCTAAATCTCAGTTATCCAAAAGGAAGGTTATTATCCAGAAAATGATAATGTTAATGAATGGGAATCAGAGTACACAATCTTCTACATCGCAATATTTCCAGATTCTGAAGTTAAACGGAGATATTTTGTAAATAAAGATAAAGTTGCTAAACATGGATCACAGAATTTTTGTTGTCCCAAGAGAATTTTACAAGGTGAAAATAAGGAAAAAATAAATAAATTTTCTTTTCCGAATTCCAATGGAGGATTTTAGTGTAGCTGATACCTGAGTCTCGATGGTTTTGACTAGCATGTCTTCGCAATCTGATGCATGTACACTTTCTAAATTACCGCACTGGAGTAGCAGTCTCTCTGGTGTCAAATGCAGAAAAATGTCAACTTTTAAGTTCATAGAATCCAAATTCATAATTTTCAAAGAGGTAGCATGGAGAATTTAAAGAAATTACCTGGATGCAAATTTCTACAAGAGTTGAGGTTTAATTCAGTAAGATGCGGACAATTTAAATATAAAGCCTGCAATAAAATTCTCATATTCAGACCATAAAACAGGGATACATGCATAAAATAAGAAATCAAGAAATCCTAAACAATCTTACATCCAAGCCAGAACAACCCCATAAGCTTAGTTTCTTCAACCGACTATGCTTGATAATTAACTTCTGGTATATAAGGTGCAACTTGCTATTAGGTGTTTTCTGCAATTCAGAGTCATTATCCTCTTCGTCGGTGGATTTTTCCAAATTGGGATCACATATAGTCATTCCACAGTCCATAAGCTCCAAACAAGGCAGTTGGGCAGCAGCAAATTGAATGCCACCTATGGATACAGAAGGCATAAGTTCAATATAATGATGAGTATTAAAAACTAAGATTGTATTAATACAGGATATGAAAATTACTTGAAGTGATGTTGGGGCAAAGAGCAAGTAGAAGTTTTGTTAACGTCTCGGGAAAGACATTGCAGATCATTCCAATGCCACTGTCACTGACACTAGACCTAAACATAAAGCAACAAACAGGGAAACATTTTTCACTTATCAACTGAGTGGACAATAAAAGCATATTCTATCATAATTTTCATTCATAATCGAACTCAAAATGCGAAACATACCCACTCAGATCAAGCAATTCCAACTTTGGGAAACTTGAGGCAATAGCAGCCACGGATGCATCAGTAATCTCTGATCCAAGAACAAGAGAAAGCATTCGCAATCCCCTAATCATTGAAGCAGATATAATTTTTAGGAAATCAAAATGAAAGCATTTGCAAACCAAATTTACGGGTCACAAAAACAAATACCAACCTCAAATTGGCAGCCGAGAGTGCCAACACTGCTTCATGGGAAAGCAAGAATGAAGCAATGTGGATGTTCTGAAGCTTAGGGCAGCTTCTTCCCAGAGCATCCACGACATTGGTAATATCAGTGCTATCGTTTTCTTGGCGAGAAAAATCCAAAGAAATCTCCTTCAAATTAGGGCAGTTAAAAACCTGTGCATGATAATGTACAGAGAACCCTATTTCAATTAAACAGATGTAGTAGCAGATATGGTCAAAAAGCCAGTGACCAAGATAAATTTACCATTTTAGAAAGGGAGTGAAGATCCGAAAGCCATAGCGTAGACAAACTAGTTGAAGAAAATATAAAACCACCAAGGTTATAGCACCCTTCCATCTTGAGACTGGTTAGGCACCTTTTCTCAGCAATAAAACGACTCAACTCATCCCTGAATGGGTTCACAGGCTTGAATTAAAATTACTTCCAGGATAAATAAAATACGTATTATCTCGAGAGAAAACAAGCATCTGTATCAAAATGCATCCTAGATGAAAGTAATTTTTATAGTTTTAAGAGCATGAATCAGTTAGATTTAAACTTGAAACCAAGATTAAGTTCCACTTGTCACAACTAAGGAGCTAAAAGTTATAGCCTATGAACTTCTATGACCAAGTTGTTTTCTTAGTAAATCATTGATGTTCCCCAAAATAAGCTAGTTACGCAAATCACCATGACATACATTCACATTTTGAATGTGTATAAATAATTGTAAAAAGCAGACAGCAAATGTATCTCAAATAGCCAAGCAGATAGCCTTTTGTTTTATTTCACAGATTTAACACAGCCAAGAAATGTCAAAACTTTCCCAAGCTATACAAAGACTGATTGTGTGTTAATCTGAAACAGTCGGTCACAATTACAACACAGACTTCAAATTAAATGCAGAAAATTAAAGATAAATCTTCAAAAGTTTTCTAAATTACACAACTAAAATGGTTACAAAGAACTGAAGATAAAAATTAGTAACAAAAATTATAGATCTATATCAAAGACTTAAAATCGATACCCCGAGATCCGATTGATGGAGGAATTAGATGTAAAAATCTCCAGAGACTGCAAATTAGGGCATGAGAATGCAATGCAGGCCAGCATTGTTGCATCAACATCACTGCAAAAGCAAAAGCAAATAAACAATCAGATCAAAGAACAGTTTTCCAGCCTAGTATTAACATAAAAATTTTAACATTTTTTTTGCCTAATCACTAATTTCCAACAAAACCAAAATTCAAAGATTCGTGATTTCCTCATTAATTTTTCAATTTCCCATTAAAATAATTATTGAATTGTGCAATTTTATTTAGCATTCTGTGACAAAGTGTCCTACTTGAGAATGCATCAAGTCTTTTATTTATAGATCTTTGGATTCTTTTAAATTATTTAAAATTCTTCAATAAAACAGTGATTTTGCACTCATGTTCTTGAGGAATCACCGGATCCACTCCACGAAGCCTTAGATCTATCACCAGTCCTCAAAACCCTAACCTTTCAATTCTAAGAGATAGTCTTAATAGGCCAGGCATTTCTGCAACACGGATCCAACAAATCCAATCTGCGCCTTTGCCGGAACCCTAAGCCGAAGCTCCTCAGCCGCACGCCAAAGCTTCCTCGTCGTCTCCTCCACCCCCTACACACCCTCGCCGCTGACAGCAGCTCCGCCGGAGGCAATCTCCTTAAAACCTCCCATAAACAACTCCCCGGCAGTTTACCCGACCCATCCAGATCCAGATCCTCCTCCAGATCAAACCGCTCCTCCTCCAACTCATCAATCGAGTCAGCCACGCTAAGATCGTCGAAGGAAAGAGCTCGACGACGACTCGCCGGCATCATAGGCCGAACCACCGACGGAGGCGACGTGTCAGCCACCTTCCCGCCGCCACCGCCGAGGCGCAGCTGAGTGTGGTAACGATTGATGAATCGCCGGCGGCGGCGGCGGTGTGGAAACAGGAGTAGTAGATACGTCATCGTTGTCAGTGGTGAAGGGACATTTATGGCCCTTTCTTGGCAATCCGCATCGGCCACAGTTATAGTTCCCCTCTTCTTGCCGCGCTTAATCAGGAAAGCAGCGTCGGAAATGGGGGTGGCGGGGTGGGGTTGGTGGCCCTGCATTTGGCGTTTGTGAACTCACCACAGTACAGTGAAGAAAAGGAAAGGTGGAAAAGGGTTTGGGTAAATGGTGGATTTGGGGGAGAAATAAAGGGCGGGGAGATGGTGGAAAGGCGCGGAGAAGGGACCAAATTGGCGCCTGGTTTTTTCGAAATCATTTTTCTTATTGTGGGAAGGAGCGTTTTTTGGAGCGTAGGAGGGAGACGAATATCAGCTAGCACGTGCCGATCTGTGACCTAATAGTAAAGCCTCCCATTTTTACTACGGCTTAATTACAATTTTAGTCCTTTATTTTTAAGAGTTAACAATATTAGTCCTATAACTTCTTGATGTGGCAATTTAAGTCATCGACGATTTTACTCTTTATTAAATAGAACGTCTAGTCATGTAACTTTTAACTAGGGATGGAAACTTTGATGGACCCACCTGCAGTACATCCGCCCTGCCTCGCCCTTGGGGTTGCCCCGCCTCGAGTCTTAAGTGTGATCTAGTATGGGTACCACTTTTACCCTGCGGACTTTATGTAAAAATCTCCGCCTAGCCCCGATTAATCCCCGCCTAGGCACTAGACCCCTTGTCCGCCACGTTTTTTTTTTCCACCAGGCCCGCTCGATCCCCAGCGTTGATTCTTGCTTTTGAGAGTCTATCGCTTTTTACAACATTGTCCATGGGTACTCGCAGACCCCGCCTAAACTTTTTTAATATATATTTTAAATATATATTATAATATAATTTTATGTATTCGTATATTATATCTAATATTATAAATTGATAATAATAACTTTTGTAAATAATATTTTATAAATATATATTTTTTTCATTTTTCATTTTTATTTAATTTAATTTAAAACGGAACATAACGGTCGACACGCCCCGCGACCCCCACCGTGTTCTAGGCACGGGGTGGGTTTGGGTTCAGCCGACTTTCTATTGCCATCCCTACTTTTAACAATCGTATTTTGGATATTTTAGCTAAGCGGGGTATTATGACATGAACAAATGAAATAAAAACACTTGGTTGGGACCACAATCGCACAAAATCGAACTCACAAAACTAAAGTTGTGCAAATTAAAACTTATGGGATCAAAATTGCTACCTAAAAGTTTACGTAACCAAAAATGCTAGCTACCTATAGTTACAGGACCAATTTTGCAATTAAGCATTTTTACTACTGTAATACGCCATTTAATGACGTCTTAATCTGTTCTCGTTGTCCTTAATGACACTAATTATCATGGGTTTCAACTTTCACACCTTGGAAAGAATGTGATTACCATAAATAATCTGATTTAGCAATAATGTTTTTTAAGTTTTTACCTTTTTATCTTGGATTTCGTGGATTGGATTTACTACAGTAACGATCCTTGCTTGTGCTATGATGGTATAATTTTTAGTTGGTTATGTGTATTTTCTATTTTTGAAATTTAGTATATAGTATAATAGTAATTAATTTGTATCATTATCATTTTAAGTAACTTGAAAAAATGGAATCAAATTGGTCTACAGTCAGTCAAGTCAACACAATTGATTTGTTCACGAGTTTGACTATGAAAACACTAATATCTTGTAATATTCTAACCACACAACTATGGTATCCAAAGAATACTAATACTGATGTATAATTATGGTTTATATTATTTCAAGATTAACCCTATGTCAATCGTTTTTGGACGATTTCCAAGTACCACTTTAATATAAATTTTCCTTCTCAAAAGAAAAATTTCAAGATTGTGGTGTGGTTATCATTTTATGCATTTTTTAGGGGAAAATAAAGCAATATATTAGGAGATCATCTCCTAAGTGGCGTTGTCAACCAAATGATCGTGGAGGTCCCCAACAATTGGCTAATTACAATGAGAATTAAAAGCAAAACGAGCTAAACTATGGTTTAAAATTGCCCATACGTCTAACAAAACTAGGAATAACTTCATCAAACTCGAGAAAAAAAAGTCGGAAAATGTCTTCAATAATATTACCGAAGTAAGATATGTCCTTCGTACGCCTTCGAAGCTTATAAAACAAAGTGATATTGTCAGTCTCTACAATTAACCGGCGAACATGCATGTGTCGTGCCATCTCTAATCTTTCGCTACATGTGAGAGCCTCGCTACTTCAACCGAATCCATCAATGGAATAAGCTTCGTGTAACATATTTCATAATCTCCCCTATCGTTGCGTATGACGGCTCTATTCCCCGGCCCCAAGATCGTCCTTTAAGGATGCGTCGGAGTTCATTTTTAGAAGGCCCCCGGTCGGCTGACTCCATTTTTCTGGTACAACACTTGAGGGGGAAACATTATACCTGATGTCTGTTGCTGCTTCATGTTCTTGTAGCATGTGCACCGCCATTTGGTGAAGAAACGATCGATTCACCAACTTCCCTTGAAATACAAGCTTGTTTCAAGCGTCCCCAAAGTACCCAAAGAAGTGTTAGTAATAATGTGTGTCCCTCCACGCCGCCCGAGATCGAACCCGCCGCATCCAATCAAAAATCGAGCCCTCATTTTCCGTGTGTGCGTGCACATTCTCGTGTGATGTGAACCAAAGAATGTGTAACCCATTCGCAGATCCCAAGAACGCATGTTCCAAAGTCTCCTCGCCTCCCCACATCTCGGGCACCATGAATCCAGATTTGAACCCTTCTTCCTTATCATATTTGGTGGGAATTATGATGTGCGCACACTTCCATGCGAAGATGAGAATTTTTTGTGGAATGTTGAGATGCCATAACCATTTCCAGGTCCCCTTTTCGATCCCGAAGTTGACGACGCGTTGTTACGATTTTCCATGTCCATTTTTGCCAACTTATATCCCGATTTAACCGTGTATCTCCCATCTTTGGCAAAATTCCATATCAATTTATCTTCCACTCTGATTGCCGATAAAGGGATCGAGGTGATTGCTTTTGCATCCTCAGGCTCAAAAATGTCATATATCAGCTTATCATTCCACATCCTTGTACTATTCATAATCAAGTTGCTCACCTGCAAATTTGAGAATGCAACCTGCACACGAGTTTTACGTCTAAAAGAGGGATTTTCTGGAATTTGTGGATCACGTCATGCATTAACCTTCGACCCATCGCCTATGTTCTAAATCATACCTCTACCCAGCACTTTTTTACTCTCTACAACGCTTCTCCATATATATGATGGATTATAGCTAATTGTAGATTCCAGAAAAGTGATGTGTGGGAAGTATTTAGTCTGGAACACATTGGACAGAAGGGAGCTCTCATTTCTGATCAACCGCCAACCCTGCTTTGCCAACATTGCCAGATTAAAACAATGTGTGTTTCTGAAACCCAAACCCCCCTCATCCTTTGATCGACACAGGGTGCACCAAGCTCTCCAGTGGATTCTTCTTTCATCCTTCTTTTGGCCCCACCAAAAATTACTAATGAGAGAGTTAATTATCGAGCACGTGTTTGAAGGCAATGCAAAGCAACTCATAATATACGAGGGAATAGCCTGTGCAACAGATTTGATGAGCACCATTTTACCAGCCGCTGACAAATATCTGCTCTTCCAATTCTTAAGTTTCTTCGGAATCCTATCCACAATACTGGCGAAAATCTCCTTCTTTGAATGTCCCACCACCGCCGGAATACCCAAGTATACCACATGTTTTTCCACCAACGGAACACCCAGTTGATTAGCCAGCAGTTGGCGCCTCTCCTGAGTTAGTCCCTTATTGAAGGAAATTTTCGACTTCTCCATATTAATTTTCTTATCTCCTTTATTTTTTCAATTTTCTACCATTTGCTCTCCCAAAGATGATGTTGTCATTTGCAAAAATAAGTGCGAAATTTCTCGGGGCCACGGGACGCGTCACTCTAACCCATGTAGGTCTCCAAAGAAATTCCACCCTTCCGATCAAAGCCGAAAGAGCTCTCCTGCACAAAAAAAGAAAGAGATATTGGGGAAAATGGGTCTTCTTAAGGAAGCCACGGGTGGGTAAGAAAATATCACCAGGTTGGCCATTTAAAAGAAGAAAAGGAAACCGAGGTCACACATCTCATTATGAGTGAGGCGAATGACTCCTCAATACCAAGTTTGAGCATGACTTCTTTCAAAAACCCCACTCCACCCTATCATAAGTTTTCGACATGTCCAGTTTAAGCAAACACCCCCATTTTTTAGCCAAATTATGATTCATGTGGTGAATAATTTCAAAAGACGAGCATGGCATTATCGGTGATAAGCTCCGCCGACAAAAGCGGATTGGGTGTGATAGATAAGATTTGGTAACACCAATTTTGATATTAGCTATGGTCTTAGTAACAATTTTGAAAATCACGTTGCATAAGCTAATAGGCACGAAATTTGTGACTCTCTCAGCTTCTTTTTCTTCGAGGATTAAACAATGAAAGTTCTATTAATATCAAAGGGTTCGTGTTACCATTAAGGATACCAAGAGTCACATAGAGGATATCAGACTTGACAAGAGGCCAGAATTTTTGAAAAAATAAAGTAGGCATACCGTCCGGCTGGTGGATTTGGTCACTGCATTTGAGAAAAGGCCGCCACTATTTCTTCTGCCTCAAAAGGTCGGGTCAATATTACATTCATCTCATCTGTCGATTTCCGATCTACTACTTCGAGGGCTTGCCCCATATTCAATTCATCTTCAGCCGCAAAGAGGTGTTGGAAATATTCCTCAAAAGTTCTACAAATATCCGTTGGCTCCTGGCACCACACACCATCTTTATTCTGTATTTTATCAATCGAGTTTCTTGATCGTCTGTCGTTCGCGAGTTTATGAAAAAAACTCGTATTCTTGTCCTCGTCTTTAATCCAGTTCGCTCTTGCTCTTTGATGCCACATTTTTCCTCTTTCACGTGTAAAGCCCATAAATTATCTTCGAGGTGAGGTCGGTCCCGTACTTGGGATGGCGTCGGGACAGTAGGGCAGGACTGTTGAAGTTGTTTCTCAATCGAGGTTATCTGCCTACCAATATTTACGAAGTGGCTCTTTTCCCATCCTTTAAGGTTTTCCCCACATGATTTCAACTTTTGGTCTAATTCCCGTGGATCGTTAGCCAGGACCATGTTTTCCCATGCACCTTTCACCACCTTTTTGCATGTTTCATCTTCAAGCCACATAGCCTCAAACCAAAATATTCTTTTACGCGCCTTAGCAAGATTTTTTTTGCCAAACTGTTACGTCCCCACGAAATAAGCACCGGGCAGTGGTCCGATTCGATTCTGGGCAAGTGCTCGACATGATAATAGGGATATCGTGAGACCCACTCGGCATTGCTGAGACATTTATCTAAGCATTCCTAAATGTTCGCTTCCACCACTTGTCCGTTAATCCACGTGAAAGAAAAGCCATTATAGCCCAAATCATCTAGGCTCGCCACCTGGATTGCTTCTTGAAAGGCATTCATTTTGTCCTCTGCTCGTATCCGCCCCCTCATTTTTTCATAATTGTAGAGAATTTCGTTGAAATCGCCCATGCACAGCCATCTATAATTGTTCCCATTCATCAGGCCTCATATAAGATCCCACGTGCGGTATTTCAACTCTTCTTCTGACCATCCATATATCTCGGTAAACCTCCATTCGTCCTCCCCATCCGTTATCAACCCGTCAATGTGGTGCAATGAACTTGAATCAACTCTAAAACCCAAATTTTCTTTCCACAAAAGACATAGTCCGCCTCTCCGCCCACCATTTGATCTGTCACATTCTACCGAGTGATAGTTCGAAAAACCCAGGTTACTTGTAATTTCCATAATTTCTGACTGACTTACCTTGGTTTCCATCAGAAAGACAAGCTCGGGATCTTTATATCTGATATAGCGTTTTAGCACTTGAACTGTTCGTGGGTTCTCAAGCCCACGACAGTTCCAACTGAGGCAACTCATTGGTCGGCGGGGGTTGCGTCGCAACCTCCGCCGATAGAACAAATTTACTGGGGACATCAAAAAGGTCGAACTCTTTCAAGTTTTTGTTGCTCTCTGCGATAACCTTGGCGACATTATCAGTTTCCATAGGCGTGGTACGTTTTGAATGGGTAGAGGGTGTAGGTGGTTTTTTGAAAGGTGTCGTTTTTTGAGACGGGTCCACACGTTTGAAGGCTTGGGATTGGGTTGGGTGGATATGGGGGATTGAGCTGAGGATTTAATATTCAATGTGTGGTGGGTGTAGTAGTTTATGGTGTTAGTTTGTGTTGAATTGGGTCCACTGAGGGTCGACATGCATGGTGTGACTTGGGGGTGACGTTTATTAGTATTGGAGTGGTGGGGTTGGTTAGGCTATGAAGGTTTTGGTTGGATAGTGTTTGGGTTGTGTTTCTCATCTTTGTAGTCGTCTAGGGGGGATTGATGGTACCTTAGGATTATCTTGTTTAGTATATGTTACATTGGTAATGGCGGGCACGAGTGGTGTTTTAATGTGGGTAGTTCTGACGGGAGATGTGGTTAGGGAAATGGATTGTAGGGACTTATGGATAGAGGCTTGATATAGGTTGGGTGTTTGGTTGATTGTGTCGGTTGGATGAGATGGTTTTATGGAGGTGGGTGTTGGGGTAAAGTCGATAGTTTTGGGTGGGGGTTATTTGCGTACTGGGTAAGAGTATGTGGTGTTGGTAGGTCATCTTCAAATAGGCTACGAGATGATGTTGGTTTGGCTAGATTATCACGAGTGGGGGTTGTACGTTTGAGCGGCGACACTTTAAGCCACGGGCCATATTTCATTCCGGCGATATCCTGGCATTCGTTTCGGTCATACGTCTCGCAATTTCGGAAGAAATGACCAATTATCCCACAACAAAAACAGTAAATGGGCAATGCTTCGTATTTGAGATGAGGGTTATTTGTTTACCTTTTACCCATACTATAAGGACTCGGATTAAAGGTTTCGTAATATCGATGCTGATTTTAAATCGTAGGAATTTTCCGAAGAGGCCTTCAGTGGTGGTGTCCAAAGTTTCCAACTCTCCAAGTTGGCCTGCCAAGTCTTTAGTCGTATTCGAGTTCAACAGGCAACCGGGACGTCGTATACCCGAATCCAAAACATGGCTCTTGTCACTTGCATTGTCGATGGTTGTTCATTATCGAGTAATCTTCGAATCGCGAATAGTCCCCCATCGAAGTGCCATGGCTGGTTGTCGAGGACCCAGTCCCAATCCATTCCATTAGAGAACTTGAAAAGATCGGGACCGTCTCCCATTCTCTAGCCGTAATTGGTTCTTTTGTCCTTCACGACTTTTTCATCACCTCGATTAAGTAGTATGACCTCCAAGATTTATCCGTATATAACTTTCCCACTAAAATGAATGAATCATATGATCCCGGTGTCACGTCTCCGGATCGCCTTCATCGAGATCTACCACAACCCCTCCCTCGTCCGTTATATCCTCCATCAAAACCCTCTACAATACCGAAGTCGCCTGAATATGGGATTCCTTTATGCAAGTAGACTTAAGTCGATTGAATCCTTGCTGAGGAGGATGACAGGAGGAAAACCCTAACAAAACCTAGAAAGGTGACTCAAACCCTAGCAGGTGACAGACGCTCTTTCGAGAGGAGAACTATTTTATCAATAATGGGCATTTATCTAAATGTTTTGTTGACTGCTTCATTTTATGCATTTCATTGTTGCGTTGTCGTTAGAATGGTTGTTAAAGAGTGGGTATCTTGTGATACCAT
Organism: Rehmannia glutinosa; assembly: GCA_016081115.2. Lineage (NCBI taxonomy): Eukaryota > Viridiplantae > Streptophyta > Magnoliopsida > Lamiales > Orobanchaceae > Rehmannia > Rehmannia glutinosa. Next base: position 12,810 of record JABTTQ020000106.1, read on the forward strand.
GAGACGATCCCCAATATCCAAACCCAAATTATAGCCAAACTCAAACATTATATCAGCCGAAATATCTGACGAGAGAACTGATCCATGTTATTATGATGTAATAAAGGATCATATGATTCATGGTCCATTAAGTGATGTCAGGAAAAACTCTCCTTGTCTGGCTGATGGTCGTTGCACTAAATATTTTCCCAAAAAAATTGTGGATGCGATTACTATTGATGAAGAAGGTTATCCGCGTCATAGACACAGAAATGATGGAAGAATAGTTGAAAAAAATGGTGTGCCGCTGGACAACAAATATGTGGTGCCTCATAATTTTCAGTTGTTACTCAAATATGGAGCTCACATAAATGTGGAATGGTGTAACCAGGCAAGATCTATTAAGTATCTATTCAAGTATGTCAACAAAGAAAATGATCGCGTGACATCGTCGTTTTATACAAGCACCAACGATGAGGACTCAGGGAAAACCGTTGATGAAGTGAGAATGTATTATGATTGTAGGTATATATCATCATGTGAAGCTGCATGGAGATTATTGGGATTTGAGATTCAATACAAATATCCTGTAGTCAAACGATAATGAGAGCATGTTTTCGATGATAATGATGAATCGACGATGTTCTTAATAAAGATTCAGTTAAAGAGAGCATGTTTTTAGCATGGATGGAAGCAAACAAAATATATCCTGAAGCCCATGAGCTAACCTATGATGAAGCTCCAACAAAATTCACGTGGAAAGCAAAAGTCAGGAAGTGGATGTCAAGAAAATGGGGAAATCAATAGGTTGGGTATTTTTCGTCCCTCCAGGTGCTGGTGATATGTACTATTTGTGGTGTCTTATCAATATTGTCTGTGGGGCTACGTGTCTTGATGACTACAAGAAGGTCAACGATATTCAACAATCTTCATACCGTGAAGCTTGCTATGCTCTTAGTTTGTTAGAAGACGATAGATAATATATTGATGCAATCACTGAAGCGAGCCACTGGGCTTCTACAGAAAGTCTTGGAAGTTTGTTTGCTTCATTGTTATCATATGAATCTTTGAGTAGACCAGAAGTAGTCTAGGACAAATGTTGGCAATATCTTTCTGATGATATTCTATATAGACGACGCCCTTCTTCTCCAAAGATCAAGGTATTAACTAATGTATTATGTATGTTAAGTATCATAAATTTTTTCTAATAATTTTTTTATATCTTAATATTTATTGAATGCCGTATTATTTCTCTTCTAACTGGTATTCAATTGAGAATGAAATAAAAATCTTGCTCTGTTGGAAATTGAATTTTTTTTGAGAAGTCGTGGCACGAGTCTACGTGATTTTGATACGATGACATTTCCTGATGCGGGCAATACTGGGAATAGCCGAAACAGATTGATATATGACGAGTTGTGTTATGATCGTAAGGCTCTTTTAGTAGAGCACAAGAACCTTATTTCCAAACTCAATGAGGAACAAAAAAATATTTACTATAAAATAATGACAGTTGTGAAATCAAATAAAGGTGGTATGTTCTTTGTATACGGATATGGGGGAATATGCAAAACATTCTTGTGGAGAGCTTTATATGCAACTTTGAGATTGAAAGGAGAAATTGTGTTGAACGTGGCATCGAGTGGAATAGCGTCCCTCTTGCTGCCTGGTAGAAGGACTGCACATTCTCGTTTTGTTATTCCTTTAAACCCAAATCAAGACTCAAATATATTTTTCATTTTATCATTATATTATGGTATATATTTTCCTTTTTAAATTTTTTTAACATGTTTTTATAATTATTATATTTTATATGATTTCTAACATAAAAACTTTTATTTATCAAAATTTAAAAATTATTAATAACATAATTTAATTTTGATATATATCTATATAATTTATTTAATTTTATATCTTATTTGCCAAAAACATTATTATTTTCTTCTTCTTCTTTCTTCTTCTTCTTTATTTTACCTCCAAATGAAGTTATATGATCAATTTCGTTTATTGACCAACACTCACCGACTTGCAAAAGAAAATGAGTCAAACACATCATTAATAGAGGCCATGTACCCTTCATGTGCAAGTAGATTGTTGGATTTTCGAATTATGACCATAAAAATACCAAAATTTATGTTATATGACTAAATTTGCAACTTGCAAAATGAACGTGGCTAAAATTGTTTGGTACCAAAAGTTAGAGAACTATTTTGCATTTCCCCCCCTTCGTTTTATGTGAGTTGCGGTAAACACGTTGATAGGCTACAAATTACTTTGGGCCCTATGAAATAATGGGTTGATGGGCTTGAATATCTATATAGCCGTTTCGGCACGTCTTATAGAGTACGGTTCGAACTACTTTGAAGAGATCAGAACTTCGGCATTGTATTGACAATTTAGGCCCATAAAGAAAAGATAGTATTGGATAGCCCAATTCAGCTCTACATTTTGATTAGTTATAATTTATGACGTTTACATATTTACAGTGTTTTGAAAATCAGCCTAGGCGACCCTAGGCTGATCCGATTTTGCTAAAAATCAGGTTAGTTGGCCTAGGCGGCCATAAATCGGGCCTAGGGCCTAGGCGGCAAAAATCGGCCAAAATGATGAAAAAAAATTTTAGAAAAAAAGAAAAAAAAGAAGAAGAGAAAAACAATACTATTTCTAGGCGCTGGGCCACCGCCCGACTAGCGCCTAGCGATTTCTGCCACTGCAACCTTGCATATTTAACATATTATATTTCAAAAGTCTAAGCCATATTTTCCAAAAGTAATTGCAGGGAATTATACTGAACAATCATTACAATTAATTTAGGGAATAAATATAAAGCACTTCAAATTATAAGGTCCAATATTAATAAAAAAGGATCACATTCATGGTTGACATGCATGCATCTTCAATGAATCCAGGTTCCAGCAGCAGTTTTTTTCCTAAAATATAAAATAAAATAAAAAGATTAAAGATCCAGTAGTTCTCCTTTGTAAAGGATTGAGACAAATAATAATAATAATAATAATAATAATAATAATAATAATAATAATAATAATAATAATAATAATAATAATAAAATAACCTATAAATGGGCCTGATTTAATTGGATTTATTTCTCAATGGCCCATAAAAATAATAATTAAAGCGTCCCCAATGAGGCGTTAAGATCAATAGATCATATTTAAGAATCTTTATACAATAATTTAGTCTATTATTTTTATAGTACAATTGCAAATTACATTACACGTGTAACTCTCAAAATTTACACATAACAAAAAGTAATGTAACAAATAAAAAGTAATAGTTTGTAACAAGTTTAATCAACTTTTAGGAAATAGAGAAAAATATTGGCATTTTACTTTTTAAGGTCTTTCAGACGTGGGGTAACATGGATCAATATTCACATTATCTTGGTCCCCCACCCAAAAATAAAAAATATAAAAGGAAGAGTGAGGTGTCATGCTAATTAGATGATTCTAGGAAGTGAATTTAGACATATGAAACATTAAGCTGATTGCCAGGAAATCACAATAATAATGTACTAATACTTAATTCTTTGCAATATTTTCCATTTATAATAAATAGTTTGGGGATGTGACCTCACCCAAAACCCCATCTTAAGGTGTTTCGTTCATTAGATAAAAAAATAATTTAAAGCATGCATATATTGTTTTTTCTTAATTGAAGGTATATATAGTGTTTTAACCCATTAAAGAAACATATTATTGAAATGTTTAAATAAAATAAATATTAAAACTTACATGATGCTGCTTTTTAGGGCAAATCACTCAAAAGCTAAAATTTCTAACAAATTAGTTCTTCTTATCCGGAAGCTGGAAGTTCTTCATATGGGAACTTGCATGCACACATGCAAACATTAAAAGGCCCCGGGGTTGTCATAGGGAGGCCTCTTTGATGCTCAATTCAACACAATGATCGAGAGAGAATAAAATAGTAAGCGATATTGAATTAAATATGTCAAAAATAATTATGAATCAGATAACTTACAGATGAAGGAGATTGACTTTTTTATATCTGAGTAGTGGGCCTCGTGGATCGCGTGGGAGAAATCGGCCCATTGGCCAGTCCCGAACTCCGTTCGGTCGGATTATTCTATTAATAGCGCCCATTGGGCAATTAATATTAAATATATATATATATATATATATATATATATATATATATATAACAACAAAATGCTTTCTATTATTGTTTTCCCGCCCAAACGCGCGCTATTTCTAAAAAATTTCGTGACTGATTTTGCACGATTTGCATGGCTGGTGTGCGATTAATAAGGAAGAATCTTTACGAAATGGTAATATTTGGCCTTTTGTTTGCAGGTTTTTGGTGGCATACACGTATTTTATGCTGATGTGCGATTAAAAGGAACATTTTTACCAAAATGGTAATGTTTGACCATTTGTTTGCAAATTTTGTTGGAATAATACCAAAATTACCGATTCCATAAATACATTTGGAATGTTTGACTTTTTTTTTCTCTTTTTGTTGACATAAATATGTATTATCGATTTTATAAATATAAATGGAATGTTTTACCTTTTGTTGCCTTTTTTGTTTCGAGAATTTTGGGCAAGTATAGATGTGCACCGATTTTTCGAGTAAAAAGACGTGCGCCGATTTTTTTTGAGTAAAAAGAATAAATAATTAATGCAATTGAAAATTTGAATCTAATTAAATCATGAATGAATCTAAAATTTCTGAATTGGTTTTATATCTTAAAGTATATTCCTCTATTTAAAAATTCTATTGATTTTTGTACAAAATTTTGGATACTAAAAATCGGACCAAAATATCTTGCAAAATATACTACTTTATTTAATCTTTTTGCACAAAAAAACTGCAGAAATAAAATCTCTTAAAAAAGGTCGATTTTCCCCTATAAATATTAGATACATATGCTGAACTCACATTCATTCAAGTATCTTTGAGTGCAGAATTAAAAGCATACATAAAATATATTTTTCCCTTCATACATTCATTATCATCATACAATTTACAATGGCCCCAATTTTCAGCCTGATACGCGAAATAAACAACAACAAAACTCCATGGGCGATTAAGCTGAGGCTCGTGCGATTGTACGAAAAACCAGCTTTCAACGATAATAAACAAATATTGAGCCTTGAATGTGTTTTCCATGACGCTGTGGTAGTATATTTTACCTTTATATATTTATTCAACGTTGTTTAGATTCAGTTCAAATTTTAATTCATATAAACTTCTTATATTATTTAATAATTTTAATGTTCAAAATTACATGGAGATCTAATTTGGGGTACAATTCGAATATATCATATTCCAAATTTTAGACGAACTCTTAAAGAATGACATGTTTATGCCATAAAGGATTTTGTTATGGAGAAAGAAACCGATAAATACAAAACATCAACTACAAAAGTTAAAATTCTTTTCTATGGAAAGACTCATGTTTTCGAAATGTTTTACGAGACTTTCCCAAGGTTCATGTATAATTTTACAAAGTTTAGTGAACTGGCCGATGAGGAGAAAGTTGATGACACAATCATCATTGGTATACACAAAATTCTTATATTCTTATAAGTATTTTTTAAATTTCTTTTTATGTACTAATGTTTCGATTTTGTCTTTTTTAGATATAATTGGTAAGGTTATTTCAATGCATTCTGTACAAAACAAGGACATAAACGGTCGTTTTACGATGTTTCTGGATTTAACGTTGGAAGATCTTGAGTAAGATAATATATATGATATTATAACCTATTTATTTTGTCAATTTATGTTTGTATGTATATTTCTAATTAAATTATATTTGCAGAAATACTCGCCTCACATGCACGCTTTGGGAGAACTATACGGAACAGATTTTGCCTCACTTGGATCAGCAACTTTTTGAACCAGTAGTTATTATTCTACAAATGGGTCGTGCAAAGTTTTTCAAAGGTTGTAAGTATTAGTTTTTTATTTTTTATATATATTTTTGTTATTAATATTTTATTACTTATTATTGTTTCTTACTTTATTTGATATTGGAATGTAATAATTTTATATTTTTTGAATATTGATAAGATCAAGTGAAGGTATCCAATAGCTTTCATGTCACAAAATTACTTGTGAATGAAAAAGTGCAAGAAATTGAAAACTTCAAGAAAATGTAGTATTTGTTTTAATATTTTTCGATTTGCATTTATTAATATATAAACATTTTTTTTTATCTAAATTAGGATTATGAGTAGCAACAATCCTACATATTCCATTAGTCATGTGAATTTGCCCTCTGCACCAACATCCCGCGAAGAGCTTGAAGCTCTGGACGCATCCATGAAAACTGTCGATTATTTGTATGACAGTCAGAAGGTAAATATTTTATTTAATCTTTTTAATCGCTTCATTTAATAAAATAGTCAATATTTATCATTTCATTAATTCTATTCTAATTTATTAATCCAACATATATAGGTTGACAACTTTTGGATTCGTGCAAGAGTGGTATCAATTTCGGATGAATGGTGGTACCTTGCATGCACTAATTGTACGAAAAAAATGCATCCAACAGCCGATAATTTCATTTGTGGAAAGTGTGATTCATTGTTTGTAACTGGAATTTTGAGGCAACATTTTAATATTAGTTAAGTTATAATTATGTTATATTTATTATATTTATGTTTAAATTTGATTTTAATATTGTTTGCTTTCCTAATTTTTTTTCGATTTTTTGCTTGAATATGTACATGGCACATGTTCAAGTTGTTGATGAATCCGCTAGCGCCACCTTGCTTTGTTGGGATAGGGACTTGAAAAAATTAATCGGGAAGTCATGTTCATGTTTGTGGAAGGAGCATCTTGAGGTATAATTTACTTATTTTTTCATCATTTATTTATTTTACACAATTTTTTAAAATTTGTTTGAATTATTAATATTTTATTTTTTATCAAACATTGTAGCGTGGAGGCGAGGAGTTACCCCCGAAGCTATCGTGTTTCATTAATAAGAAACTTCTTTATAAAGTTCGTATAAAATCCGAGCAGCAACATAATTACTCAGAATTGTTTCCGTTTCTAAGATGTCAGCAAATCCGGATTTATTCTGGAAGTATGGAGTAATCAATCTTGAGAGTCAAGTAATTTATTTTTTTTATTTTTCTATATTTTTTATGGACGAATAATTAAAAAAATTTAAATTTATTTTGGATGTACATGAATCTGATTTTTTATCGAGGCTACAATCAGATGATGTTTGTGATGATAGGGTTTTATTTCTGATCTAAGTAATATTATTTTTCTGAAATTATCAAAAGTGAACAATTATTTAATAATTATTCTTTTTTTGTAGGAAGAATCTTACTCGGAATACGAGGTCAATACACCCATCAAGAACCTTAAAAAGAGGTCCTCTACGTCTGCATCTCCTCTATGCAAACGTATATTGAATGAGGATTTCTCTTCATCAATAACATCAATGAAGTTAAAAAGTGTCATAAAGATCGAAGATGAAAAGAGAGATGGGGAGTGATTTAGATAGTTTCTGGACAATGTTTTTATCAGTTTTTAATAGTTTTTGCGAAATAGTTTATTAGGAGAGTTTTAGATAGGTGATTGTTTTTTTTTTTTTTTGATTTTGGAACTATTATTTCTGTTTTGTTTATTGGGTTTGTTACCCAACTATGAATATCAATTTGGCATTTACATCTATGAATTTGGATTGTTTTTTATATCAAGAAGTCTGATTATTATTTTTTACATTGCTTCTGAATTTTTATGCTATTCAAATTATAATACATCGGGAATATGTATATTCTTAAGTGTTATTGTAATTTTTAGTGTGTTTTTTCTACCCAGTATTGGTCCATAAAATGTTTGGCATTTGTATTTTTTAAAATTTTATTTGTAAAATACTTTGTAATTATGAATCTTAAAATTAATTAATGTAATTTAAATACATTGTAATTTTCTCTTTCAAGTATCTGAACTATTTATAACTTTCTACAAATAATTGCATAATGTTCCATTCTGAAAAATTAACTAATGAAATATTCGAACATTTTAACCAACAAGATTCCACTACAATCGTGTTGTAGGGTCAAGTGGTATAATATAAAACCATGCATAAGACCCCAAAAGAATAATCACACCTCAAAACCATAAGATCGATATTTATGTTAAGATTGACAACAACAAGTAATGAGCTTCACTTTACAATAATTAAACAAATATATTATTTGTTGTTAATGAAACATTTAGCAGTTTATAAAAAATGAACAATTTTAACCAATAGGATTCCAATACAATTTTAGTGTACAGTCAAGTGGTTTTTTTCTATAGAGTTGTCTTTATATTTTTCTTATAATGAAAACTCTGTAAATGAAAAACATACTTCAGAAGCAGAGAAATATCAGAATATAGGTGAATAGAAATTTGAACAAACAGGCTGGTAGAATAGCAGATAAACATGAACATGTAAAAAGGTCATCTGGTACATACAATAAGCAGCATCTTCAACCAGTTACAGGAGGGTAAACAATTATTGGACAACATAATACATTTCAAGAAAGAGAAATAAGATTCTGTTAATATTGATGTTTTTTGCACCAGACAAACAGATTTAAGATTACAACATACAACAATCACTTAAATTTACTTGATAAACTGAATTTATATATAGAATGTTTATTTGTAAAAATAAAATCTGTAAATAGGACTACATTTTTTTTTACATATAACATACATCTGATGCATCATTCTTATAATAAATTACTATTTATTTTTAAAAACCCTAATTATCTAAATATCTAAATATATTGTAGTAAAAAAGATACATTCACTTGACATATGGAAGATTTAGTATGTATGGAAATAGGTATCGTATATTTTATTTTATACGTTTTCTTTTTTATTTTAAACAATTTAAAAGAGGATTATATCTCCAATAATTCACATGCCTAATATAATCTTAAGTCAAACCTTAGTCTAATTATTTTTCAGTATATAGATTTTATGAAGTCGGTTTCAATCATCTTATAGAAATCCATTCATTTAATTCGATTCACATACCAAAACCACAAAAATTTTCAATGTATAAGTAGTTCTCACTTCTCAGAACGTAGCACAACAATATATCACCATCCATCTTAGCAAAAATTCAGAAAAAACTTCAAGCAAAACTTATCATAAACTTCACACAGGTCGATCATCACAATGAGGAAGCTTTCGGGTCACAATATCAGTATCAGTAAAAGAAAGAGTCCTAGTGTATATGAACAAGGTGGTATATGTTTATGTTTCTTAATTTTTAAAATAAATAGCTGTTTGTTTTGCATATTAGTTTTATAAATATAATTCCTGATTGTTCATATATATATATATATATATGTATATTTAAGTTTCCTAAACTTATTTATTTTATTGTCTGGATTGGAAGTGAATAACTTATCTTTTGATGCTGAATTCCACGAGCATATGTTTGTTTTTTGTTTGATTAATCACATATTAAATTAGTAAGTCCAAGTGGCTACAATAATCTAGAAGTGAGGGTGAATAGATTATCTCCATCTTTTCAGTTTTACCCTCTTTTTCGAACCGAATGCTTAAAAACAATAATAAAGGTGCGGAATGTAAACAACACACATCGATTTATAGAGATTCAACATACCTAGGGCCTAATCCTCTACCACCCCAGTATATCCGGGATGGATTTCAAAAAGAAAAAAGATTTTATTAATTACCAAAATTAATACAACACCAACTTACAACACCTTGAAGAGCACCACACTCTTCTTCAACACCACCTTTGAGATTACCACAATCTCTCTTGAAGATTACCACAATCTCACCTTGTGAAGATTACCACAATCTTCAACCTTGAAGAATACCAAATTCTTCAACACCTCAACAAGAAGATTACCACAATCTTCTCACACCTAACACCTAGATCACCCAAGTGTGTTCTTACCACAAGAACACTCACAAGGATATCTTGTGTTGAATGATTACCCAAAAATCCAAGATTACAACTCGATAATGAATAATACAATTGAGTGCAAGTGTAATCAAGAATAGCTTAGACCTCAAGGATGTGAAAGTGATAAGCTAGGCAAATTACAACAAGAATAATAACAATGAAAGACCAAGTGTTTGCTTGAGTATATCTTGTTGTGTTGTGTTGTTCTCTCTTATTGTTGTGCTTCAAATCTTTCTCTATTTATAGGAGATGATTGATACTTGATAGGCTCCTCTTGGAATCTGATATCTACAAAAAAATTGCAATTAAAATGAAGATTATAGCTGTTAGAAATCAATTCCACAATTTAGGGAAAAGATTAAATTTTCACGTCAAACCATGGGGGCGGCCGCATCGCATGGAAATAGGACGTTTGAAAAATACACAAAGAAAATAACCACCCGCCCAACCCCAACCGGTTGCCCTTTTCAAAAAATCAAAACATCCTCTTAATGACACTTGTATAAAATAAGCACATAGGCACATGGCAAAACATATATCGAGTCTATAAGAGTAAGAATAACACAAGTAAACGTACCTCGATAATTTATGCCTTTCTTGATAAGTAATGACGTAAATGGCCATTTGTGAAAATATATAAATCCTACACAATTCTTAAAACAAATCTAGCACAAACCATAATGATAAAAGTGTAGGCTAAGAGATATCACAAGTAAGCTTATGCCGTAAAAATCCATAAGAGATGATAACACACTTTAGTCTACAAAAATGCACAAGAGTTTTAGAAACATCATATAGGGTCTTCTTTTTCAAAAATATTTTAAAAGCACAAATATATATTGAAGACCTTAATAAAAAAATAAATACTTGAAAACTCATTTTGCAATTAAGACACAAATAAAAGCATGCATAATAACAAAATAAAATGCATATTTAAATGGGGAGATACGGTTTACTAATTACGCCATTTCCATGGGTTGTGCCGTTCCCATTGTTGATGATATCTTCCCTTTGAGAAGTCACTTTGTTGATGATGGCTTCTTTGATTACTCCATTTCCAAGATTTTTGTCCTTCCCATTGTTGATAGTCTCTTCTTCTTTGAAGGTCATCTTGATGATGTCTTTGCCATTTCCAAGGATTATGTTCTTCCCATTTTTGATTATATCTTATTCTTGGAAATTGGCTTTGAAAGTGTTTTCTCCTTTGATCAAATGAAATGGCCATTTGATGTCTTCGCGGTGTAAATTTTCTCCGATCATTATTTATTTGGGTACCTAATACAACATTATTTTGTGGTACCTCAAGTGTTTGGGTCCTTTAGGATTAACTTTGAGACTTTTAGGTCTCCAAGAATAATTGGAGCTATTTCTAGCCCGACAAGAATTAGTAGATGACCCTTTTACCGCAATAAAAATAAGTAACAATTTTAGGAGCATAATGACCAAAATATATAGGGACTTGATTATTTTTCATATGATTAACAACATTGAAGCTTATGATCAAGTCCTTTATCACAATTATGAATATCAACAATATTGGTCTTTTTATTGGTACTCAAGTTGCATTTTAATAAATAATTTTTCATGCAATTCAAATTCTCAACAAGAGTACTATTTTCTTTCTCAAGGTTTCTAACCTTATCAAGTGTGGTGGTGTGAACACATGATAGTGATTCATAGGTAATAAATAAACTATCCTTATCATTTTTCAAAGCAATGAGTTCCTTTTTCAAATTTTTGTATTTAACAAGTAAGTCTTGGAATTCATTTTGTAGTTCATCAAAATCATTTTGCAAATCACTATAATCATTTTGTATAACAATATCATAGGAAGTAGAGGGTCTAAGACATACCTCGTTTTCTTTTTGATGCCCATAAAACAATATTCAACTTCTTCATAGTTGGAAGTTGTAGGAGGCTTGTTCCTTTGATTTGAACTTGTATCCCTTTGAGAAGTAGATGTTTTTGTTTGACTCCTTTCATTTGCAAATACTCCATAGATGGCTTCTAATTTTTGCCATACTTCATGTGCCGATCGATTCCTACAATATGTTCATATTCCAAATTAGTAAATGAACAATGCAAAATATTGAGAGCTTACTTACCGTTTAAGGAGATGATTTTCTTCTCTTCATCATTGAGCTCTTTGAAGCCTTTGGAGGTGTGTGGTGTATCTTTCATCGGAATGGATTCTCCATTTATGACGGTGTTTCAAATATCGAACCCGCAACCTTGTAAATAGCATTCCATTCTTTCTTTCCAAAAAATAAAATTTTTGGAATCAAATAGTGGTGGCTTGGTGGTGGAGGTGCCGGTAAGATGAGCTTCCTTCGTAGCCGACGATCGTTCCTCTTCACTCGCGATGTGAAACGAGCTTGCCAAAGAGTTTGGCTCTGATACCACTTGTAAGTCCAAGTGGCTACGATAATCTAGAGGGGGTGAATAGATTATCTCCATCTTTTCAGTTTTACCCTCTTTTTCGAACCGAATGCTTAAAAACAATAATAAAGGTGCGGAATGTAAACAACACACATCGATTTATAGAGGTTCAACCCACCTAGGGCCTAATCCTCTACCACCCTAGTATATCCGGGATGGATTTCAAAAAGAAAAAAGATTTTATTAATTACCAAAATTAATACAACACCAACTTACAACACCTTGAAGAGCACCACACTCTTCTTCAACACCACCTTTGAGATTACCACAATCTCTCTTGAAGATTACCACAATCTCCAACGGCACCTTGTGAAGATTACCACAATCTTCAACCTTGAAGAATACCAAATTCTTCAACACCTCAACAAGAAGATTACCACAATCTTCTCACACCTAACACCTAGATCACCCAAGTGTGTTCTTACCACAAGAACACTCACAAGGATATCTTGTGTTGAATGATTACCCAAAAATCCAAGATTACAACTCGATAATGAATAATACAATTGAGTGCAAGTGTAATCAAGAATAACTTAGACCTCAAGGATGTGAAAGTGATAAGCTAGGCAAAATTACAACAAGAATAATAACAATGAAAGACCAAGTGTTTGCTTGAGTATATCTTGTTGTGTTGTGTTGTTTTCTCTTATTGTTGTGCTTCAAATCTTTCTCTATTTATAGGAGATGATTGATACTTGATAGGCTCCTCTTAGAATCTGATATCTACAAAAAAATTGCAATTAAAATGAAGATTATATTGTTAGAAATCAATTCCACAATTTAGGGAAAAAGTTTCGTCTTGTGACACGGTTAGAATTTTTCTTTGTCAAACCATAGAGGCGACCGGCCGCACGTAAATAGACGTTTGAAAAATACACAAAGCAAAATAACACAGGCGGCGGCCGGTCGGCCGACGTACACCTCGACCGGCCGACGACACTCGGCCGGCCGACGCCCACCCCAACCGGTTGCCCTCTTCAAAAAATCGAAACAGAGAAGTTTGCAAATTTGAACCAACCAACCCAGTGTAATGGCCGCCTATGGGTCGACCGGTCGACGTCACCGGCCGCTCTATAGGGTGACCGATCACCCCCACCATTTTCTGCAAACATGAAGTTTTCTATTTTGCACAACTTTCAGGTACGGGTTGCCCTATACGGTGACCGGTTGACCTCAAAACAAAAGTGTTGTCCAATTTTATATCGAAAATAAACTTCAAGAAATACTCGAAAAAATAGTGAAAACATTTTAGACCGATCGGGAGTATTTAAACAACATTTGAAAATATTATTTGGATGTAAAAACCCATTGATACAAAATCATTAAATGTGTTGTCCAATTTTTGTCAAAAAATAAAACTTGAAGAAATACTCTGGAAAATATTAAAACCATTTTAAATCATTTAGGAGTATTTGGACAACCTTTAAAACCATTGTTTTGGTATAAAAACAAAATCATCAAAATCATGACAAAACCATTTATCAAACAGTTATCACCAACCATTCATTATCAGGTAACCTGGAAATGAAATTTTTCAAAAACAAATTAGTAAGCAGTGATTATATTAAAATGCATAAAACATGATAAATAGCAATGAAGAATTTCGGTAACATATTAAACAAATATCAATCACATCCAATAATGTATTAAACAAAAAACACGAAAAATCTAGAAAAATTGAAATACTTATCTTTTTTCATACTCTTTGGCCTGCATTTCGGTATATTTTCTTCAAAGGTTCAACTTTTGGATTTCAAAAGAAAAATTTTACATAAATGAAGATTTCCTTACAAACAACAAGATTCCACTACAATCGTGTTGTAGAGTCAAGTTATTTTTATTTATGCATGTTCCGAATGTACAACAATATCGACACCTTTTATCCTGAAGCTCAAGGTTCTGAGCATCAAACATCCATCATACAGATGGTATTCACTGGTATAAGAAAATCTGAATTAGAAAACTTAGGGTTTCAATTTCCAAAAAAACCTATTTTTACAAACACCATTAATAGTAGAACAGGGTGTTTGTGCGATTAAACCCTATTTTTACAAAAACATGCCTTTCGATTACATAAAATCCTAATTTTACAAACACATTGTTTTACCATTAAATTATGAAACCCAGATTAATTTGACTAATGAAAAAATATAAAAAAATTAGAAAAATAGTGTAAACTCTTTTTTAATATCTGTTAATATTAGAAAAAAAATGCATCGCCCATTCTTCAAAAAATAAAATCGTTTAAGACACTCATTTTCAACATTACAAACACCACTTTAGGGTTTCTTATTTACAAAAAAAGATTTTTCAAAAACTAAAATCGTTTAAGACACTCACTCAGCTGGCACTGCTTTTTGATTTTGGAAAATCCTTTTTCACCGTTAAAACCTAAAACCCAGATTTTTGTAATACCTGAAAAAATGTAAGAAAAATTAAAAAAAAATATCGAAACATTTTTTTAGCTGTTAATATAAAAAAAATTCTGATATACATTATTCAAAAAACTGAAGCAGTGGAAGGGTTTTAAACCCCCATTTCCACCATAAGAACCACAGATCTAGGGTTTTCGAATCTTTGAAAATCCTAGATCTACAATTTTTCCAGAAAAATCATGCATTTTAGTGTTAAAATGAAAAACTTCAGCCATTTTTTTAATATAAAAACAGATCGGACAATATTGTCCAAAATATACCGATCCTTTCATAAATCTTCAAATACATAAAAAAAATAAAATAATAATTTAATTTTTGGATATACTGAAAATATAACCCAGATCCTTTCAAAAACAAAAAAAAAAATTCACCAAACATCTGATTATGAAGTCGAACAAATATTATTGTTTTGAAAAAAAAAATTAAAAAATTTAACCTCTGAAAAAATCATACCCAGAGAAAGTAAAACTAAGATTTTTTAAAAACGGTAAACACTTCGAGCGAAATGTTCATAATATGAACTTAAAATTGAAACAATCATACAACAGCTCAGTGAAAGAATTTTAGAAGGTCGGAGATAAGAACAAAGAGAGAGAAAAGAGCATTTAGGAATCTGTAGTTAGAGAGAGAAGAGAGAAATATCGAGAGAATATCGAGAGAGTGAGTGTTGGGATTTGATCTAACATCCTAAATGCAATGAGCTTTTAAAAGAGGGTGTGGCGCAACCGCGATTCGAACTCGTGAGCGTATTTGGATTACACAATTAAAGGAGAGCCTAAAGGATTTGATATTAACTACCTATACAACAAATGCATCTTCTTTTCTTTCGGTGCCCATTACATAGAAACTCGAGGTTAAGCATGCTTGACCGGGAGAGACATGGGATGGGTGACCCCCTGGGAAGTCTTCCAGGGTGCGCGTGAGTGAGGACAAAGCGCGCTAGAAAAGACTCGTATTGGTTTGTGGGGACAATCGTCAATCTAGTAAAACGCTTGAGGTCCAACAACTGGTATCAGAGCAGGTCACAAGTTTGAATTCCCTTGGAAGCACACTGCAGTAGAGGTTGCCAGGAGCGGTGGAAGTGAGATGCTGGTGCAACGGAGGTAAACGGACCATAACTAAAGGATAGGTTGCCAGGTGGCCGGAACTAAGGTAAAAATGGACTAGAACTGAAGGTGTAGGTTGCTGGGTGGACCGGAACTGAAGGGTAGATTGCTAGGTGGCTGGAACTTAGGTAAAACATATTGTGAAGATGTATGTTGCTGGGTGGACCAGAACTGAAGAGTAGGTTGTAAGATGGCCAGAACTGAGGTAAACAGACTGGAACTGAAGGTGTAGGTTGCTGGGTGGCCGAATCTGAGAGGCTGGCGTGACGCGACGCTTAAACTAAGAAGTTGGCGTTAAAACTGAGAAAGTTTGACGGGCAGTGGAGGTTGCCAAGCAGTGGAGCTGAGATGTTGGCAGGTGCTGGGAAGGGGATTGTTGGGATTTGGTCCAACATCCTACCTGCAATGAGCTTTAAAAGAGGCGCGGGGGGCGACTGCGATTCAAACTCGTGAGTGTTGGATTGCACAGTTAAAGGAGAGCCTAAATGATTTGATATTAACTACCTATACCAACTGATGCATCTTCTTTTCTGGTGCCCATTACATAGAAACTCTGAGGTTAAGCGTGCTTGACTTGGAGTAGAAATAGGATGGGTGACCCCCTGGGAAGTCTTCTAGGGTGAGCGTGAGTGAGGACAAAGCGCCCTAAAAAAGACTCGTGTTGGTTTGTGGAGATAATCGTCAATCCAGTAGTGCTTGAGGTAGAAATAGGATGGGTGACCCCCTGGGAAGTCTTCTAGGGTGAGCGTGAGTGAGGACAAAGCGCCCTAAAAAAGACTCGTGTTGGTTTGTGGAGATAATCGTCAATCCAGTAGTGCTTGAGGTCCAACAGTGAGATTATGGTTTTGGAAAAATGAAACCCTAAACAATGAATACAGACAACAAAAATGTTGCTAATTAGAACCGTTCGATCAATGCCATGTGTCACAATCGTGACCCTTTATTTTGAAAAACCCTATCTGATAGAATGTTCCAGAATATGGGCTTTGAGTTGTAATTTAAAGGGACGGGTTTCAAATGGGCTTTTATTTAAATACCAATTTCTGAATGGGTTTCTTACTTTCATATGATTTTATTTAATTTTTAATAATTTTAAGTTATTAAATATAATTAAATTAAATTGTGACTAAGATTAATAATAATTGTTAATTTGTTTATTATTATTATAATTATAATAATAATAATTATTATTATTGTTATCTTATTACTATTACCATTTATTTATATAGATTATTATATTATTATCATTATAGATATAATTTAATAATTATTAAGTTTTCAATATTATTTCATTTTATTATATATATTTAATATATTAATATAAATTATTAATAAATCATTATATATATACGCATTAGATATATTATTATTTAATAATTATTAAGCTTTCGTGTAAAATTACTTTATTTATTATATTATTATTATAATTTATTTTAAACTAACCAATTTATTAATATTATTATTATTATTATTATTATTATCATACTTATTATTAGGAATATTATTACTATTATTATTATTATGAAATAATAAATATATTATATTACTTAATTTTTATATATATAGATAATTTTATTGTTTAATTTGATATATAATCATTTTGTTACATATTAATTTTAAATTAAATTATTTTTTTTAAAATATAACAATATCTAAAATGACGTCTTTTGAAAAAGGCTCATCAAGTACAATGGTTTATCCATTATCCAACAGTCCTCTCAGAGATATCACAAATGATAAGTTCAATTTTTTGTATTATTTATTTTTTTATTAAAAAAGGAATATACTATTATATTTAATACTAATAATGATAATATTGTAAAAAAAAATATTATAGTTTCGCCACACGATTACTATCTCGAAAGAAATATCGTTAATCGTGGCATATCTAATTATGGTACTTTAAGGGACACTCTCTTCTATGAGTCCCAAAGAAGCCATAGTAATTGATCTCACGAGAAGATGAACGGATGAAGCCCATGTTACTTCAATCGAGCCGACAACGTATCAAGTTCGGGTGTTAACGTGAATCGAGATTGAGCTCAGTGAAGTATTAAATCATTCACATGATGGTTAGTGCAATTTTTTATATTTGTTAATTTCATATATGCGTTTATTAATATTATTCAATATAGTTCCATGAATTAGTGTAACTATGATTTTTTCAGAGTATTGGGATATAGGTGAAGCATTTTATAAATGCGGATTTTGTGGAGCATTATTTTAGTTCTAAGAAAGACTATCCTCCTATCCATAATAAAAGCTCCGTTACTCTTTGTGTTGTGGCCACAGAAATATTCAACTTCCGCCAATGAAACAACCACCAAGTGTTCTTCAAGAATTATTGTTTGGAGATGGAAATAAAAGCAAACACTTTCAAGAGAATATACGATCTTATAACAATATGTTCTGTTTTACATCTATGGGAGGAAAGATTGACACATATGTAAACAAAGGTCGAGGACCTCCGGTGTTTCAAATTATGGCCAAAATTACCACCTGATTGGAAGTTTGTTGCCGCCGGATGGATCGACCCCCAAATTCGCTCAGCTATACATATACGATACGAAGAATAAAATAAGTCATAGGTTGAATTCTGTCAGGTTTGTTTTCTTTTTTTTTTTTTTAAGTTATTTTGTATCTCTTTATTATTATTTTGTTTAAATTTTTAAACGTAATTTTGTTTAATTTTTAAAAAACATTGTTTAAATTTGTAGGCAAGGAAGTGATGACAATAATTTGCACGAAGTTATCGTGTCTGAATTGAAGATAATGTTGGATGAGAACAATGTTTTGGTAAAATCTTTCCGAAAGGCAAAAGAAAAGATTCGAGAACAGGGATATTCATACATAAAATTATGTTTGATTGGTAGAAGGAGTACGGATGCTAGGAGATATAATATGCCAATGAGCAGTGAAGTCGTCGCTTTGATTGTTGGTGATTTTGATCGTGCTTTAGGCGATTGGGATATTGTTGTTGAAACAAGATCTGGACTTTTGCAGCGGATAAATGAATTGAATGCCTCGTATTTGGCTTTGCAGTATCCATTATTATTACCGTATGGTGAGGATGGTTTTAGAGAAGATATACCATTTTCAATGAATAAGACAAATATTACTGGTGTTAGAAGAACAATTAGTGTGCGTGAATACTTTACGTACAGATTACACGACATAGACCATAAATTGTCGGCTATTTTGTCTTCTCGGAGATTGTTTCAACAGTTTGTTGTCGATGCATACATAATGGTCGAGTCCGCTCGATTGAAATATATCCGTTTGAATCAGAAAAAGATGCGATGTGATATATATAAAGGCTTGACTGATGTTGTTTTGCGTGGTGACATTGATCCAAGTACTCAGGGTAAACGCATTATATTACCTTCAACTTTCACTAGAGGTGCTCGATATATGATACAGAATTATCAAGATGCGATGACTATATGTCGATGGGCGGGTTACTCGAATTTGTTTATAACATTTACTTGCAATCCCAAATGGCCAGAGATCATTCGTTTTCTCCAGGAAAAGAATCTAAATCCTGAAGATCGTCCGGATATTGTTTGCAGAATCTTTAAACTGAAGTTAGATTCTTTGATTAAAGACCTTCGGCAAAATAAATTATTTGGGAAAGAAAATGCAGGTTAGCATTTGTTTTTTTAAATATTTTTAATATATTTTTATAATATAGTAAATATTTATTTACTTAGTTTATTGTCTCAAATTCTTATTATTTTTTTTATTATATTGTAGTTATTTATACGATAGAAATTCAAAAGCGAGGTTTGCCTCATACCCATATATTGTTGTTTCTGGCGAAAAAAGATAAATATCCAACTACAGATGACATAGATCGAATTATATCAGCCAAAATACCTGACGAGAGAATTGATCCAAGTTATTATGCTGTAATAAGGGATCATATGATTCATGGTCCATGTGATGATGTCAGAAAAAACTCTCCATGTATGGCTGATGGTCGATGCACTAAATATTTTCCCAAAAAAATTGTGGATGCCACTACTATTGATGAAGAAGGTTATCCGCGTTACAGACGCAGAAATGATGGAAGAATACTTGAGAAAAATGGTGTGTCGTTGGACAACATATATGTGGTGCCTCATAATCGTAAGTTGGTACTCAAATATGGAGCTCACATAAATGTGGAATGGTGTAACCAAACCAGATCTGTTAAGTATCTATTCAAGTAGGTAAACAAAGGAAATGATCGCATGATATCGCCGTTTTATACAAGCAACAACGATGAGGACTCAGGGCAAACCGTTGATGAAGTGAACATGTATTATGATTGTAGGTATACATCGTCATGTGAAGTTGCGTGGAGGTTATTGGGATTTGAGATTCAATACAAATATCCTTCAATCGAACAACTCAGCTTTCATCTTCCGAATGAGCAGAGTATTATTTTCGATGATAATGAGCAAATAGACGATGTGCTTAGTAAAGATTCAGTTAAGGAGAGCATGTTTTTGGCATGGATGGAAGCAAACAAAATATATCCCGAAGCCCGTGAGCTAACCTATACTGAAGCCCCAACAAAATTCACATGGAAGAAAGAACTTAGGAAGTGGATGCCAAGAAAAATGGGGAAATCAATAGGTCGAGTGTTTTTCGTCCCTCTCGGTGCTGGTGATATATACTATTTGCGGTGTCTTCTCATTATTGTCCGTGGGGCTATGTGTCATGATGACTACAAGAAGGTCAACGGTATTTAACACTCTTCATACCGTGAAGCTTGCTATGCTCTTGGTCTGTTAGAAGATGATATAGAATATGTTGATGCAATCACTTAAGCGAGCCATTGGGCTTCTGCATGCAGAGAGTCTCAGAAGTCTTTTTGCGTCATTACTATCATCAGAATCTTTGAGCAGACCAGAAGTAGTATGGGACAAGTGTTGGCAATATCTTTTGGATGATATTCTACATAGACAACGACGTCTTCTCCAACATCAAGGTATTATTATTATATGTTAAATATCATATTTTTTATTTCTAATAGCATTATTTTATATATCTTATTATTTATCCAATGCCATATTATTTCAGAACGAGATAAAAAATCATGTTTTGTTAGAGATTGAATGAATTTTGAGAAGTCGTGGCATGAGTCTACGTGATTTTGATACGATGCCATTTCTCGATGTTGACAATCGGGAATAGTCGAAATAGATTGATATATGATGAGCTGCGTTATGATCGTAAGGCTCTGTTGGTAGAGCACAAGAACCTCATTTCCAGACTCAATGATGAACAAAAAAATGTTTACTCTAAAATAATGACAACGGTGGAATCAAATAAATGTGGTATGTTCTTTGTATACGTATATGGGGGAATATGCAAAATATTCTTGTGGAGAGCTTTATCTGCGGCTTTGAGATCGAAAGGAGAAATTGTGTTGAATGTGGCATCGAGTGGACTAGCGTCCCTATTGCTGCCTGGTGGAAGGACTAACCATTCCCGTTTTGTTATTCCTTTAAACCCAAATCAAGAGTCAACTTGCAATATCAAATAGGGGAGTCCGCTTGCTGAGTTGATTATTCGTTCTGAACTTATAATCTGGATGAAGCCCCAATGATGCACAAGTATTACTTTCAAGCAGTTGATGAAACTTTAAAATCTTTTTTAAAATTAGTCAACCCACATAATGAATCAAAACCTTTTGGAGGGAAAACTATTGTGTTCGGGGGGGACTTCGGACAGATATTGCCTGTTATACCGAAGGAAAGTCAACATGATGTAGTCAATGCCACTATAAATGCATCGTACTTGTGGAAAAATTGTACAGTACTTAGATTGACTAAAAATATGCGTCTTCAAAGCCTCAATCAGGCATATGATTATGCAGATTTGGCCCAATTCTCAAAATGGATAGCAAGCATCAGAGATGGAACAATCGAAGGATCTAATGATGGTTGTGCCACTATTGATATACCCAAAGATATTCTTTTGGAATCACCTGGTGATCCGATTGCAACAATTGTAGAGAATATGTATCAATGTTTAAAGACGACATTGATGATCCTACTTATTTGAAAGATAGGGTGATACTCGCACCAACTCTTGATGTTGTTGAGTCGATCAATCAATATATGACGCCTTTAAATTCATCGGAAGGGCATACTTATTTGAGCTCAGATAGCACGAGTAAATCTGATGCTAATGTTGATTTCTTGCATGATCTGCATACGCCAGAATTTTTGAATGGTATAAAATGTTATGGCATTCCCAATTATGAGTTGCATTTGAAGGCTGAGACTCCAGTTATGCTCTTGAGGAACATGGACTACTCGACTGGATTGTGTAACAGGACTAGATTGGTGATTACGAGGCTCTCTAGACACATACTTGAAGCTAAAATTCTCACTGGAACGCATGAAGGTCATAAGGTGTTGATACCGCGAATGACACTAACACCGTCGGACCTCAGAATTCCATTCAAGTTTCAACGTAGAGAGTTTTCTCTGATCGTGTCTTATGCAATTACCATAAACAAGAGCCAAGACCAATCTCTCTCAAATGTTGGTCTGTATTTGAATAATCCAGTATTCAGTCACTGTCAATTATACGTTGTTGTTTCCCGAGTCACCAATAGGAAGGGACTAAATATATTAGTCTGTGGCGAAGATGAATCAAAAACAAACAGACGCAAAATGTGGTGTACAAAAAGTTTTTCAAAATTAGTAGTTATTAATTTGTTCGAGACGATGTTTGTACATTTTCTATTTTTATTAATATATAATAAATTATATAGACATCCAATCTATACGTTTGAACCCAACAAACCCAAAATCGTAAAACACAATAAACTTCATATTGTCCCACATTACACTCATCGTGCATCACACGGGTAAAACACTAGTTAATATATAAATCGAATTATATATCTAATTATTAAATGTCATTTTGCCCCCAACATTACATAATGATACTAACAACAAATTTGTCATTTCTAGTGTCAATTTAAAGTTTTTGTAAACTTGAAATTCAGATGTAGCCTATATGGTTAAAGAACATGTTATCAGGTGAGCAAACCATGTTTTGAATCTCATTTCATTCCCTTGGAGAACATCCCATTTCCGTTGGATATATATATATATATATATATATATATGTCTTGCTGACGCAAAGAGCGAAAGACAGGGGGCCACTCCGGGCCCCGCCCCCTCATTTTTTTTTATAAAAAAAACATATACACTAGATTTTTTTTTAAAAAAAATTAATTATAATTTATGTGATTTTCGTGTATCGGCCCACCCCATTTTCGTGTATCGGCCAACCCCATTTTAATTCCGGGCCCCGCCCCCCAATTTTAAAAAACAATTTACACTAGATTTTTTTTTAAAAAAAATAATTATAATTTATGTGATTTTCGTGTATCTATCCGTTTTTCGTGCCAGATCTACCACCCCATTTTAATTCTTGGCTCCGCCCTTCTGTGTGTGTTTGTAGACTTTTGTTCTTTAGAACAACTCAATCATTACAACAAATTTTGCAATCATTGATTACCCCAGGGGTTTGTCCAGTGGCGCGCGCCCACCTTGGTGGGTTTGAGGTCCGGGATCGAATCCTCGACTACGTGGAGTGTGGGTTTGGGGTTGATCCATCTCTTTAGAGGATTAGTCTCATTGCTAGCCATTGGCGACTCTCCATAGACCCGGTGTAGTGTGACGGACAACGGACTGCTCGGTTAGATGTGTGGGGATACTTCTGATGACAAAAAAAAATAAAAATTATCATGGACCGTAATATGAGTGTTTTGTACGTAGTCTATTCATTGGTGAAATTATTTTATTCTTTTTTTCGATGTTGCTGGGTTGTGGACGCTTCTAGCAATCTTACCTACCGAAAAAATCATTTATGCTGCAAATTTTTGCTTGAAATTAGAAATTGTTCTCTAGATTTAAGTGCCAAAAAGGTACTGAGATTATTTAAGGACATATATATGAATTGTTTTAGAATAATAAAATAAATAAAGAGCCTATTTATCGATGTATTATCGCAACGAATAAATCCTTGATTTCCTATTTAGGTATTGCATGAACTGTTTATAAGTTACCCATTCAATTAATTTCTATAAATGGATAAATTTTAATTCATTTTGAATGCCCAAAGACATAGAAATGTGTGAGAGAAGAAAGAAGAGAACACGTGTCTTTTTTTTTTTAAATAGTTTTTGAGTAGTGATTATACAACCAATTTATTTTCTTGAACTTAGGTATTAATTAATTTAAAATATAATGTTAAAAATTTCCGGTAATGAAAGATAAAGAAAGGTGTAATTGTCAAATTTCTATTTTTTTTCCTACCTATCAAAATAATCAATATATATATATATATATATACACATTTATTCAATTTATCAATGTGTTTAGCCAACTCTTCAAAATTATAAAAACTTTAACATCACTTGCTTATGATGTGCCAACCAAACATTAATAAATGAAATTAAACATTTGATTTGAAGTTATCAGTTATGGGGCACACTTTCATTTAATCAAATCTTTTAATTTAGGCTTGTGTCATCTTCTATTTCATATAATAGATAAATATGAAATATATAAAATGGGTTATCGAATCATACCGGCAACTAAAAAGTGAAATATAGGTGATATAGAAAGGTGATAACTGATAAATAGGGTTTCTTTTTTATATTTTTAAAAATAATTGTAGAAATTAAAGAAATAAAAAAAAGACTAGATCTAGATAATAAGAAAAAAAACAAAAAAGAACCTCAAAAATTTCTATAGGTATATATGCTTATTTGAGAGCACTTTTGAGATGGACTACTTTTGAATCTAAAAGTTCATTTCAATATTAAATGATTTTTGGTGGTTAATTTAGAATGAACATCCGGATAAGCCACTCATCCAAAAAGTCTAATTCAAGATAAGTTGAAATTGAAGACTTTTTAAAAATTCACTTATTAAGAAGTCAATTTTTTGAATTAACTTTTGTATAAGTGCTCCCAAACATGCACTATATTAGAAGACTATTAATTGTCAACTTATATACTTATATAGACATATATATTCAGTTCATTAATGTGTTTTGCCAACTCTTCCAAATATAATCTTGAAGTGTTTTAAAATCCGGACTGATGAGCAAACCGGTTATGCTAGCGGTTTACAGTTCAAACTGTTGGATCAATTCAACCGCCGGTCTAACCGATTTAATAAAAAAGAATAAAATTTCTTGTTATACTGTATATAATAATATATTAATATACCAATTATTATGTGTTACATTTTTTAAATAAAAAATATATAAATAAACAACTAAAATAATATCTGACATAGCTCAAAATTCAAATTAATCATGTAAATGTAGCAAATACAAAATTTAGAACTCTAAAATTACTTAAATAAATAATAATAATAATAATAAAAAGTAATAATAGTTTTGACCGATTCAACCATAAAAACGAATTTTGAGGCCTAATTAGACCAGTCCAACTAGTTGAACCGACCGATCTGGTCCGATTTTTAAAATATTGAAACCTTGTATCTTATTTGTTTATGATGTGCCCAACCAAATATTAATAGAAGAAATTAAATATTTGATTTGAAGTTATAAGATATGGGGCACACTTTCATTTACTCAAATCTTTTAATTTAGGTTTGTATCATGTGATGTGTCTATTTCATATTATAGACAAACATGAAATGTATAAAATGTGCATGATTCATATCGGCAACCATGACCGCTCCTTACATTAGGCGAAGGAGTCAGTCGATTCGGGATTGAAAAAATTTGAAACTTATGGCCCCAATTTTTTGTGTATATATCTTATTATATATATAGTATATATATAAAAGAAAGAAAATACTACAAAAAGTATATCTAGCGTAGTGGTTGAATATTTGTCACTCTTGAACTTTGAAAAATGGTCAAATTCAAATCTTGTTGCCCACATATATATATTTTTTACTTTATTATGTAGATAAATACACTAAAAGATCTCGATTGCGGTCTAGTGCACCAAGAATGAATGGCTCAAGCCTTGCTAACATAATGATCTTTTTTAAGGCCCTAACTCTAACACGAATTGTATTTAAATAATTATTTTAATCTTTTAGTATGAATGTCATATTATTTTAATTATTATAGAATCACTTTATATATTATACATTATGTTCAATGGCGTGGCCAAGAACAAAGACACTATAACAAGGGTGGTGGTCGATCTGATACAAAAAGTGGGACCGTATAGAAAAATCATATAAATTTTAACTAAATTTAATTTTTTTTTTAAAATTTGCCTAGTAAAAAAAATTTTTTTTTTTAAAAGAAGGGGGTCCAGGGCCCAGGTTGGCCCCCCCTAACTACGCCATTGATTATGTTGCCTTTAAATTTGTATAGAAAAAAAATAGGGCCAATTTTAATGTTCGACTCAGGCCGGAAAATTGATAGGATCAATCCTGCCAGCAACAAAAAGGTGAAATATAGGTGATGTAGAAATGTGATAAATAGTTTTTGTTTTTTAAACAATTATAGAAATCAAAGAAAAACAATACTAGATCTAGAGAAAAAGAATAAAAAGTGGAAAAAACAACAAGTACGTAATATGAAGATTAGGAGATGTCGTGTGAAACATGTCGTCAGTAATTAATTTTAAATTATTTCTATTATTTGAGTTTTGGAATCTGCAAACACAAAAATATTATATAGTGTTGTACATTTTTCATATACTCCACTTTCCATCTTTCCCATAACTTCACAGCCCTTTTTTGAAAAGCCAATTTCATCACCACCCCCAAAGCCCGTTGATGGCCCAATCAGCCTCAAACACCATTCTCACTTTCACAAAACCACTCATCCAGCCCGAAAAACGACGCCCATTCCCGGTTTCAGCCCAAATATTCCAGCCCGCAAGCCCGAAAAAACCCGGCCACCTCTCAACAAAACCGCTCACTCCGGCCCGAGCCGTACCCAAAACCAACGACTCCTTATCATCCTTCATACACGAGCTGGAAAAAGAAAAACCGGCGGTCCAAAACAAGACCACGGGATTAGCCGATCGCTGGCCCGAAATTCTCGGCGAAGATGATTGGGCCGGCCTGCTCGACCCAATGGACCCGTTACTACGCAACGAGCTGATCCGGTACGGCGTCATGGCCCAAGCCTGCTACGACGCTTTCGACTTCGACCCATATTCGAAATACTGCGGGAGCTGCAGATTCACTCGGCGCGACTTTTTCGATCGGCTCGGCTTAGCCGAAACCGGCTACGAGATCACACGATATCTCTACGCCACGTCAAATATCCATTTGCCCAATTTTTTTAAAAAATCAAGGTGGCCTAAAGTTTGGAGCAAAAACGCTAATTGGATTGGCTACATCGCGGTTTCGAATGATGAGACGTCGAGCAAACTGGGACGACGCGATATTTGCATCGCGTGGAGAGGCACGGTCACGCGCCTCGAGTGGGTCGCGGACCTAATGGACTTTCTACGCTCGATTTCGAGTGATAAAATCCCGTGCCCCGATCCGACCGTTAGGGTCGAGTCGGGGTTTCTCGATCTCTATACCGACAAGGACGACACGTGTAAATACTGTAAATTCTCCGCGAGGGAGCAGGTTTTGACCGAGGTCAACATGCTGGTCAACGAAGCGTACCCCGACGAGGAAGTGAGCGTTACGATAGTCGGGCACAGCCTGGGAGGCGCGCTGGCGCTACTGAGCGCGTATGATATCGCCGAGACGGGAATTAACGTGCGGGATGACTCCAGGGCGGTCCCAGTTTGCGTTTTCACGTTTGCGGGTCCCAGGGTGGGTAACGGGAGATTCAGGGCGAGATTGGAGTTGTTAGGGGTAAAAGTGTTGAGAGTGGTGAATGTGCATGACATGGTGCCTAAGTCACCTGGGTTTTTTATTAATGAGAAAGTGCACCCAATTTTGATTAAAATGGCTGAGAATTTTCCTTGGAGCTATTCACATGTGGGAGTGGAGCTAGCATTGGATCACAAGAATTCACCATTTTTGAGGCATGATGGGGATTTGGTTTGTGCCCATAACTTGGAAGCTCATCTCCACTTGCTTGATGGGTTAGATTTCTTTCTTTAATTTTAATTTTTTTTTTGTTTTGTAAGTTTTTTTTTTAAGACGCATTATTAAATACAACTAGATAATAGCAATTAAATAATGTTTATGGCCATATCGTAATGTTTTGGATGCACAAGCAATTACGATATGAACATTTATAAAAAGGGACGATTACAAAAGTTACCCTAGGTTCACCTAATTACAAAAAAAATCATTCATCTTTCAGAATTACGAATACCTCAAGAGGTGTTACAAATGGATTGAGATTTCCTGTTTCACAATCTTATTACACTTCATATTCTATTATATTAGATGCATGTCATATGTACAAAAAAATGTCATAATTATACACATGCCAATCATATTAGTGAAAGTGAAATAGAAATATCGAACATGAGACCTGGTATCGTTACAAACACCCACCTTCAAGTTTATATCACCTAATGAATACAGTCATCTTGAAATGCAATTTGTAAAATAAAAACGAATGTCAAGATTTTTTTTTTTTGTAATTTTGAAAGATACTTGGGAGTTTTTTTTAATTACGCTAAATCTCGAGGGTAGTATTTT
This sequence comes from Rehmannia glutinosa, assembly GCA_016081115.2. Classification (NCBI taxonomy): domain Eukaryota; kingdom Viridiplantae; phylum Streptophyta; class Magnoliopsida; order Lamiales; family Orobanchaceae; genus Rehmannia; species Rehmannia glutinosa. The sequence continues at coordinate 41,347 of JABTTQ020000106.1, forward strand.
TCATTATATCCCTATATAAAATGAGGTGATATCATCACCATCAATGGCGGAGGTAGGGGAGGCCAAGCCCCCCCTCCCCTAATTTTTTTTACTATGTAAAATTTTTAATTTTTTGTTGTTGATATTTATATGTATTTTTTTTAGTTTTTTTATCTGGCCCAATTTCGTGTATCGGTCCACTCCTTAATAATTTCTGGTTGTGCCATTGATAACAGTCCCCTAATTAAAGATATATAAGCTTTAAACTAGAGTAATTTTAAGATTACATGATTATTTAATTAAGTCATCACATCTCAATTATTTTGTAATTGCATATGAACATATCTAAAAAGATATTAGGGCATATATGTATGAGTTGTGAGTGTTGTACATCCCAGATGATGTGGTGCAGTTACTTGTTTATTCTAAAGATTTAGTGCACCTAGCTAGCTGTCAAAACATTAATGATCACCCAAATTAGATAGAAAAAATTTATTGCCAAATGTCAAACAAATTGTATGCCTGGTCTTCTTCATGCTACACCTCATAAAGTGTAACGAACGTAACATTAACTTTTCAATTTTCATCCACACACAAAAATACAAACTTATATGTGTGAGAATTAATCGTGTATTTTTCTTCATTTGGTGCACCCTCACTGTCAAAGACTCAAAAATAGTTGAAAACCCTTCATTTTAAACTAGTTAAACATTTTGTATATTCTCTCTCTCTCTCTCTCTCTATATATATATATATATATATTACACATTCACGTCAAGTATACAATTCTTACATCATTCAATTTGCTGATATATATTTTTAAACGGGGATAGTTGAAAAAAAACCCATAAGGTTTGGCCTAATTAAAAAAAACTCAGATTTTTTAAAATTACAAAAAAACATGTTTTGATTCCGTCTTACATTTTCCCTCCTCATAAGCAAAAAATATTTCAAAGATCCCCCTAATATTTATAGAAATATTACAGTTACCTCTTTAATTTTAAGACAAAATCAAATCTTAAGGCTTTTTTATTTTGTAATTTTCAAAAACCTCTATTTTTTTTTTTTGGTAATTAGTCAAACTCTCATGTCTTATTTATATAAAAAAAAATTAAACCTTTTAAATATACATGAGGGATGAGTATCCATATTTGTAAAATATGATGAAATACAAAAAATTGAAATAATCCATGATGTAGAGTAAGATTATATATTTATATATATTGTGTGTGTGCATTATTTTTGTAAATTTTAGACATGCAAATCTCCACAATATGAATGTATTCCAAAAAATAAGTTTTGATTGACTGATTGATGGTCTAATCACTGGCATAGCTAGGGCCAACCTATATTAATTTTTATATGATTTTTTTTTTAATTTTTTATCTTGCCCAACACAATATCGTGTATCGGTCCAACCTGTTTTATTCTTGGATGCGCCATTGGTCTAATGCACCATATATGAACTGGCTGCAGATACCATGGTAGAGGGCAGAGATTTGTGCTAGCAAATGGAAGGGATTACGCGTTGGTGAACAAGGGTTGTGATTTCTTGAAAGATGAGTTTGAGATCCCACCAAACTGGAGGCAAGATTATAACAAAGGAATGGTCAGAAATAAAGAGGGACGTTGGGTGCAGCAAGAACGCGTCATACTGGATGATCACCCAACTCATATGCTTCATCACCTCAACAAAATAGGCCTTTCAACCAATAATAATTACTCGGAGCAGTAGACCAGATTTGGCGTGTCACTATGGGCAAATAGGGGTATGGGTACATAAGAAGATAATGTTGATATATTGTTTGCATGTTATAAGCCAGCTCTACTTCAATAGTCAATCAAGAAAGAAAAAAAAAAATCAAATGCAGTCCACTAGTAATTATAATATGGTGTGTTTATATAAATATAAGGTAATTACAAAATAATTTGAGGTTTGAGTTAATTATAATGAATTTCAGAAATTTTTAAAAATTGCAAAAATGCACTTTAGGTTTGACTTTGTCTTAAATTTAAGGGTTAACTGTAATACTTCTATAATTTTTGGGGTCGCATTTTTTTCTTTTAATTTTTACTAATGTGTATTTTTATAATTTTAAAAACTTCCGATTTTTATTTGTAATTAGCCCAAATTTTAGGTGTTTTTTTTCTCTTCCAATTATCTGTACATATAAAGACGTTTGACCTGGTATGCAAATAAATGGATGAAATAAAATATTCTTTTAGTAATATGTATTTATTATTTTTGAAAAGTGAAGATGAATACGAAATAACTAATTTCGTTGTACTGAAATCTCACTTATGAGGTCGCACATGGTGATCTTGACAAAACCATTCAGTATTAATTACAAAACAATAACAAATTAGGTTTGCGCTATTGACACCCTCTTTTTCTCTAAGCACACATACTTTCTAAATACATCATCCCCACTTTTTAAAATATGACTCAATTGTTAAATACACTGACCTCCCTCTTCTTTTTTTTTTTTTCCAATTTTGTCCTTTCACAAAAAAAAAAGTGGCGCGATGACATGATGGCCTTTCTGCCATCATGCCACATGGCACGATGGCATTTTCGCCATCATGGCACATGGCACAATGACACGATAGATGATGATATTTTTGTCATCATGCCACGCGACGATGGCGCGATGGGTTTTTGCCATCATGCCTCATTTTTTGCCATCATGCCATGTGGCGACGATGGCCTGATGAGCCTGAATTTTTTGTCATAATGTGTGATCACGCTTTAAATGTCGTGATCGCTTTCTTTATGCAATAGTATTTTTCATACTTAAAAATTGAGAAATAACATATTTTTTGCTATAAACTAAAAATATACATTCATTATTTGGAGATATGAATATTTTATTGTACGAATCTTCAACAATTTGACCGTTGGAAAAATCTAGGGTTTATACAAAAAAAAAATTGAACTTTCTTCGAGAAGAAGAACAATGTGGGTGAATGAAGTGAGTATATTTAGAATTTCTTCAAGTAAGAGTAATATTATCTTTTAAGTGAATGACATTTTTGTAATTATATGAAGGTTGGTGTGCTTAGAGGAAAAAGGGGAGTCAATAGCACAACCTAACAAATTAAGTCTTTATCCCACTATGTGGGTAGGGCTGAAAAACGAACCAAGCTACTCGATACTCGATTCAAGATCGTTTGTTAAGAGCTCGGTTCGTTAACATAACGAACCAAGTTTGAACACATTTTTTCATTTGATAAGTTGTAAAGCTCGGCTCGAGCTCGACTCGATTAGTAAAAAAAAGAATAAAATATGTGTAAAAATATCAAACTACTTGAGTTCGATTCGTGTTTGGCTCGACCAAAGCTTGTTCGAGCTCGATTCGATTAATAATCAAACAAGCTCAAACACAATTTGTAAAGCTCGATTAAAATTCAAACAAGTTCGAAGAAAGAATACTGTGTTGTTCGGCTCGACTCGACTCATTTACACCCCTATATGTGGGGTTGACTATATGCATTATATCACACCATCATTTACTATCTACAACCATATCATGATAAAACATGGTTTTTCTTAATAATTTCCTTCCAAGTATTTTGGGTTCCTGTGTCTTTTTTTTTATTTCGGACCATTCACCATTAATTCTTAAATGTAAATAGTTTCTTCAATTTAAATGTTATAAATAAATCTAACACGCCATTATTATACTATGCAACTGAGGAAATATTCATCTTAGTCCTGACAAACCAAGATTTGACTGTCAAAGATAGATAACAAAGTGGTTCTTGAATAATAAAATAAATAAAAATCGGTGACTGTTCTTATGAAGTTGCCTTGATGGGATTAACTCTAAAAGACAATTACTGATTTTTACAAAGCTCAAAGTGGTTGGTGGTCATTATTCAAATAATCAAATCAAAGTATGTTCTAGATGCATGTCTCCAAGCACGTTAAATAATTGGGAACTAGTATTAAATATTGTACATATGAGTTTAAAATTATTGTCTGGAGGATATGGCTGAAGGATTAGAACCAGGATGAGACATGTCGTGGGATTTAAATAATAGGCTTCATCTTATTAGAGAAGCTAATGACTTGTTTGTTTATGTTTCCAAGCCCTCATTTTCAATTTCTAATTTTCAACTATTCATAGAAATAGAATCATGTTTGTTTATAAATTTTTCAATAGAAATCATCATTTTCGCTTTTCATTTTTCACATAAAACAACATCTCAAACCTATAATTTCAATTTTCAACCTTGTACACTACCCTACATCACTCATCAATCACTGTTCTCATTTTTTATCCATATATATATGTTGGACCCTCCATTATCAACTTTATCTACTTAAAATATTGTCTCATATATCTAATGAGACTCACTAGCCTACAATCTTACAAATATAATACTATATATTCAATTAAAATATTCAATCACTATCAACTTTTTAAATTATTATATACATAAAATATTACTTCAAAACTACTCAATCAAATATAATCTCATTTTCAAACCTACTTAGAACTCATTTTTATTTACGCATCCAAACACAATTTCAGTTTTCATACGAAAACCAATAAATTCTCAAAATTTATTTTCCAACACTAGAAACTAGAAATAATCAATGGACCAAAACTAGTTGTTCATTTCTATCTTACTGACTCTCTCTCTCTCTTTTTTTTTTTGAGTAATATCTTACTGACTAACTAGTTGCTTTATTGTTATTATTATAATTTTTTGATTCTCAAAAAAATTATTATAATTTTTTGAATACAATAGTGAACGAAATAATATAAACATTCAAAGTTGCAAATATTTTAAAAATAACCAAGGGGACATCCCAAGTAATAGAGGCCCAGGTAAAAAGTTGGGGGTCAGCCCAAATATTTTTCAGAAGATAAGCAAACCCAGTAGCCGTAGCAAGTAGCAAATAGAGGGGTAAGTAGATCTTTCACCAGCTTACTTAACTAACCTGGGGCCTATACGGATTAGATCAACACATACACACACACATCCACGTGGGTGTGTGTTAATCCAATGGTATAACTGGGTTGAGCTACCCAAGTGGGTAGAAAGCATCGACTAACCCCAAATAGAGCTGGTAATGGGCGGCATTAGTGGTGCCGTTTCGCATCGTTGGGAGGTAGTAGTCAAAATGGGTAAATTGCAGTTTTAGTCCTATAATTTTGGGGTAGTTATAATTTTAGTCCTTTATATTTTAAAGTTGCAGTTTTGATCCTGGACGATTTTGTCTTTATGACTAAATAACATTTTTGGTCCTTTATCTTTCTAACAGTAGCAATTTTAGTCCTATAACTTTCGAGTATTAACAATTTTAGTCCTTAATACATCATAGCTAATTTATCCATATAGACCCAAATTTTATAGAATAAAAAAAATCACATTTTCTGACACCTATTTTGTTCGTAACGTTGTTATACCTACTTAGATCATACTTCTGCAAAATTCTCGTAATTCTAAATAATCTGATTTCAGACTAAGGTTTTGATAAAACCGATATTGTGCATCACGACCATATCAGGCCAACATACTTCCGTAAAATTAGTGAAGTCGCTTAAAAATTCTCCTCACCAATTGTTAATTAAAGAAATATAATAAAAATAACTAAAAATTCTTAATTAATCTGGGCTCTGATACCATTTTGAGCAAAAAACTTAGTCAAATAAGCCATGCATGTATATAAGGGTACTCTTGGTATTTTGAAAATATTAAATAAACCCAGGGGACCAATTTTCAACAACTTGAAATTTACAGGACCGAAATTGCTTAGGTGTGAAACATATAGGACTAATTTTGCAAAAACTTTCAAAATTTACAGGACAAATTTTGCAAACTCAATACTTCTAGGACTAAAATTGCAAATTGTCTAAAGTTATATGACCAATTTTGCAATTTTCCCTAGTCAAAATTTTGTAATAAGTAGAAGGTAGCTTCCGCAATCGGTCAGTTTTTATTGGTTCGAGAGGTGCCACCTCAACCCCTACATATTAGATTATCAGATTCGTTCTTTGTGTCAGCTTCTGCGAACCCAGTCTCATACTCGGAAAAAAGGCCCGATACTCTCTATCAGCAGCAACATCCACCACAAGATCCGATGCTGAGATGCATATTTTTACTCTTGTCTGATGGATTTATCTTGCCTGGATTAGGATAATGCTTGAAAACGGTCTTGCCCATTTGATATACTTGGCCAATCTAATCCGCCCAGTTTTATCAAATGTAGACGATCCACTTCTCAATTCTTACATGAAAATTAATAAAGTTTGTAGATTTATTTTCCAATAGGAAATTGGAAAGTGGACTTGAAATACATACATACAACAATACAAGACCTATATTGTTCGCATTCCGGGAATGGTTTACCACTCGATTACATAAGTCGCCCCTATATATACTCGATGCCAAATCATCAGATTATGTAACTTAATTGTATATACAAATCAATCCAATAAGAGTAAAGATACAAGAAAGGGAAAACAAAAAAGAAAGAGAACTATACAAATATTAACAAAGTTGAGGACATCTAAAATATACTTTCCTATCATACAACAATATATACTTCATTGCTTCGTCCCTAACATCAAACAAGAGCAGCAACTCTTACATCAGAATATACCTTTTCCTGAAATGATACAAAAAGACGCAACAATTAGCAGATAAGAGTCAACATGAATACTATTCCAAAAAATGAGAACACTATGCGATTGCCAACTAGATTATGCTTGAGGTATGAAATATGATTCAAGATCAGGAGAAAACGAAAAGATAAAAAAAAAAAAAAGCTCATGATCTCTAATGTATAAGGAGTGTTAGGAGATATTTCTGATTTTGAAGAAATTGATTTATTGCCAGAGAAGCGACAACTAGTTGAGAATAAGAAGTTGGTTATTTTTGCAAATAGAAGCTAAAAATTGATTAAGTTGAGAGAGTCTTTTGGTGGATAAGTTGTAAAAGTGTTTTAGTTGTGTGTAGAAGTCAAACCAGAAGCAAAACCAGCAACCTAAAGCACTCATCCTCTGCATTTAAATTTGGGATAATAACAAAAGACCCCTTGAGGTTTTGGATAATTACAAAAAGACCTAGAAATATTTCAAAAGTACAAAAATCCCTTCAAGTTTGATTTGTCTTTAAGTTTAAGGGGGTAACTGTAATATTTCTAGAAATATTTTGTGGACTTTTGAAATATTTGTTGCTCATGAAGGGGGAAACCATAAGATAGAATCAAACTCAAGGGGGATTTTTGACAATTTTCAAAAACCTCCGGGTTATTTTTGTAATTAGCCCGAACCTTAGGGTGATTTTAGTAATTATCCCTTAGCTTTTGACTAAATGAAGCAGAAGCTCGCATTTGCAAATACTAAAAAGTTATTTTTTCCAAGCTAAATACTGAGAATCACTTTTTTTAGTGTTAACACTCCCCTGAACATGCACTTGAAACGAGAAAACAAAAGTTGTGCCAATTTAAATCGAAGGCTTTACTTAGAGGAGCCGAGCGTAGGAAAATAAAAGTAGCTAATAATAATTGATAAGTGCTAATACAACATATTGTGTATCTCAAATTCGCAGGTATTCTGGAGCCAGAGGTTGCAAAGGATTTGGATTTGAGGGAAGTATTTCAAATGAGTCATACGAGACATATTTGAAATCCACCAACAGTGACTCAAAAAATAGCTCAAACGTAAAACGTAAAATGAGCTTATCCACACAAGCTCAATGGATTTGTTATTATGATTTGAAATCTTTAGCTTCAAATCCATCAGTCGAAATGAAGCCCGAGTGTTATGATAGTGAAAAATGTGGAAATGGACTTACCAGCAATGGAGTACTTCGCACTTTGCGTGTAGGTGTCCTCATGGTGACAAGCTCCTCTGCTGCTGTAGGGTGGACACCCAATGTGGCATCAAAGTCTGCCTTAGTCAAGCCAGCTTTTATAGCAACTGAAAATCCCTGTAAATCCCATATTTAAAGCATGAATACTATATAACACAAAATCACCATGTCAAAGTGGGAAACAAGAAGAAAAAAATCAATACAAAATGACAAGTAAGCACAGGAGGGAACCTGGATAATTTCTGGTGAATTTTCTCCACACATATGCAGACCCACAACTTTGTTAGTCTTTGCACTCACAATAAGTTTCATGAAAAATCTATCGGGAAGGCCCGAAAGAGTCGCTTTTAGAGGCTTGAAGTTTGCTGTATAAACATCGATATCACCGTATTCCTTGATTGCCTGCGAGATATTTAAGGGCGTATTTAGGCATTGCAATAAAGCCGAACTTACACAACTGAGACAAATCTACATTTCTCACCTGCTCTTCAGTAAGACCAACTTGACCGATAGGAGGCTGAGAATACACCGCAATTGGTACGGCGCTGCATAAGACAGACAATGTTTGAGCCAAAAAATAAAAGGTGTTTCTGTATTTCCAACACAGAAGATCTATGTACAACAAATTATTTGGATGGGATCTTAACCTTTTATTCCAAATTGGTGTTCATCTCGTATTCCACACACGGATCATTGACATGCGTCTAAAGATCACCACATTAAATTTCAAGCATAAATTGTTGTTTTTTACAAGGCAAGTAATAAAGGTTCAAAACACAGGTGTCAATTATCTATACGGGTGGAAGAGAAGATGAACCACTATTTTGGAATAAAAGATCCAAATTACTACATCTGTATTATCTACCTGGCTTATTCAAATTATTTACATTCTGAAAGTACCATAGAAATTCACCACAAAGAGCACCTGTGATTTGGTTTTGTTGGTTCATTTGCAAAGAGAGTTTTTGCCAATGCTTCTCCTTCCATTAAGGCAACTGGGGTTAAATTTATTCTATCAGTAACATCTCCAACAGCCCAAATTGATGGAACAGAAGTCCGACCGTATTCATCAACCTGAGTAAACAATCAAGAATGAAGATATAACTGCCCAGTTTTATTTTTTCAGATAGTAATGCATGGTGACTGGGGGTACAGGGCAATAGGGATGAGAAAGCTTAGAAGATCATTACCTTTATGGCTCCATTGTTTGACAATTTCACTCCAATAGCCTCTAAACCTAAATTCTGTGCAAAGTACAAATGCATTAACAACTTTTTTAGAATTATTATTGCTATGCCATAAGTTATAGCTGGTTGTGAATAATAACGTCTTCGAATATATATAGAGCTATTAACAAATAGGTTCACAGCTCTTTGCCATGGTTTGAAACATAGCAAGCATAAAATAAAGGGTACAAATCCATGAAATTAAATTGAGTATTCAAATGTGTCTACGAAAATGTCAAAACAAGTTAACAATATAGGAGATATCTTCACCTTTGTATTTGGTTCGCGTCCTGTCGCAAACATGACACGAGAAAAGCCATCAACTGTTCCCTTGTTAGTTTTCAAAGACAATGATCCATCTGATGATTTAATTATAGCCTGAGGCGTCTCCTCGGTGTGAAACTCAACTCCCCTAAATGACATTTGTTCTGCAACAAAGTCTCTGATCTGCATAACAAGAGTAGATTTTCTTCATTTACACATAAAATATTTGACAAGCATAATTTACTCTGAATAGGATAAGATAATTTATGGTAGCAACCTCTTCATCAAAACCTCTCAACACATTTTTCTGCTTTGTAAATAGATGGACAGAGCTTGTCATGCCCTTGAAGGTACTAGCAAATTCAACTGCAGTGTAAGCATCCCCAATTATAGCAAGTTTCTTAGGTTTCGAAGGTAAATCGAGGGCAGCATCGTAATCTATTGCATATTCACTTCCAGGGATATCAGGAATGGAAGGACTCCCACCAACTGAAATAAGAATGTTCTTTGCTGAGTAGAGCTTTCCATTCACGTCCACCGTGTGTGGATCCACAATCTGCAAGGCAAGTTAAGAAAGCTCATAGAACAATTAGGAACAATCTTTGGGTAGAATGAAAAATGATAAACGCGCATGCGTTGAATCTAGAATATCAACCAACCTTGCAACGGCCTTCAATTAGTGCAACACCAGCATTTTTCAGAATGTTTTCGTAAATTCGTAAGGCGCTGCAGTTCAGCATTCTTACTAGCAAATAAGGCGCTCCGGTCATGTGTAGGTTTTGCTTCAAAATTCCATCCAAACCCAACACTCTCCTTAAATTCATGAGAAAATTTGGATGCATATACGAGGAGCATTTTTGGTACACATCCACCGAGCACAAACCTACACGAGATTCACCACAAATTATTAGTCATTTCAAGAAGCTTACTAAGCTAACACGGAGAATCGCAAAATGCACTTCTGGAATCAGATGTCTCCTCAAATTTAATTTTGATCAAACAATTATAAAATGAAAAGCAACATATTCAACTAAATAGAAAACGAAATTCATTGATTCTTGACAGAGCAGCTGTAAGATCGCTGTATTAAAGTGCAGAATTATTCACCATAATTGGTTTTTCAGAAAATATAGTCATCTGCACGAAAGAGAATATGAATCCGATTTGCAGCAATTTGAACAAGCGCAGGAAATCAATTTCTATAACCCTATCTCGTATTCTCTTGAGTAGACTAAGATCACAAGCATTAATATGTGTCAGGCTCCCTCAATTATTGTATGATTGTACCAGATAAATGAACAAAAAATGTCCTCCGGCAACAGTTCAGGATAAAAATATTACTAAGCTGTAAGCTTTTTGACTCAATGGGAAACTCTAAGTTCCAGACTAATTAAATACAAAAATTGATCAGCAACATAATCTTCGAAACCAAAAAGTCAGATACCATACAACGAAAACGAAAGTAAATTAACTAACATAAAACACAACAGAACTCGTGAAGATGCTTCCTAATGTACATGAAACCATGGAAATAATCACACGAACAACGCAATAAGTCCTCCAAAAAACATAAATCATATCCTCGCTATATAAAAATCGTCATCGAAAAATAACAAAGAGACGAAGATTATCATAGGCGAAATTAAATTAAAACATACGCGCCAACGCCGGTAGTGGAGTCGGAGGAAATAGTATCAAAAGGCAGCTCGCAAACGGCGACTTTGGCCCCAAAATTGGCGGCGAGGAGAGAAGCTCTAACGCCTCCGCTACCAGCACCAACGGTGAAGAGGTCAAAGTCGTAGTCGCGCCGCGCTGCTGCGCCGTTGGTGTACTCGGCGCGAATCCCGGTGGTACGGCGGCGGTTCGAATGACTGAAATGAGGAGAAGAGAGGGAATGAGAGAAGTTTGTCGAGGTTAGGGATTTCGTATAGTGAGAGAAAGAGAGGAAAGTAATGGGAAATTTGTTGTTGCCGGTGATTTGGAAGGCCGGACTCCGGAGAAGAGAGAGTTGGCGTGTTTATGTATGTTGCCGCCATTGATATACTGTATTTTTACTTCGGTTTTGGTTTCCTTGGCGCCAACTTTATATCATCTCACATATTTATAGGGAAATTCCTTCAACTTTGATTCCGTTGGCAATTCAATTCGTGGACAATATTAAATCACGTTTAATTTTAAGAACAGAACATAACAGAACAGATCTTTTTCTTTTTCTTAAAATATTATATTTCAGAGGATCAACTTTGTGCTCTAGTGGTTGAGACATATATTGTAAGGGTGAATGAGTCGGGTTTGATCTCATAATAGTGCATATGTCCCCTCCCCAAATTTCCTCTATTGTACTAAAAAAAATATTATATTTCAGAAATTAAAAAAAAAGTATATAAAATTTTCAATTTGGACAAAATACGTACGTTCATCTCGCTACTATCACATATCATCGGATAATGACTTATTTGAATATTCTGAACAAAATTTCACACATGAGACAAACATATTTATTGAAAAAAAACCCACCTATTGGAGATTAATAAGAGTCATAAATTGAGGACAAAAGATGAAGAAGACGGAGAAGCAAAAATGGTTGGAGTTAAGAGAATAAATAACCATCAAAATATTTGGATATGCAAACAAAGTCCCACATGGTCCATATATGGGAAAAGACCATGGATTAATAAGATAGGCAATATCTCAATTATATGAGGTCATTTGAGTGCAACCCAAAAACAAAACCACAATGACTTTTGGCCCAAAATTGTTTTCTCCTTGCATTGGACATCAAAATTGCCACCAAATCATCTAATTTGGTGTTTTTCCTTGATTATTTCAAAAACAAAAACATCACATTTCATCTAACTAAATAATATTTCATTATACGCTGAATGAATCATGAGGATTTTATTTCAAAGTGAACAATATCATACCAATATCGAGGGTGGTATCCACGGGTTCCAACGCAAAATTCAGGCCACATCAAAATTCAAATATGATGTTTTTCCGTGAGGTGGACATCAAATTTGCCGCCAAATTATCTAATTTGGCGTTTCTCCTTCATTATTACTAGAACACAAAACATCATACATCAAATTTGATCTAAATATATAATATTTCATCGTGCACAAAATTATAAGGGCTTTTGATCCAAAAATAACAGTATTATACTAATGTGGAGATGGGTAGTTGTAACGCCCCATTTTTTTTAGCGTTACTAAAATTTTAAGAAAATACTTGTAAATTTTTTTTATTTAATTAGATAAATGAAAAGTTTAGCGAAAGCGATAGTGAGAATAATTTAAGTCTTAAGAAATAATTATAGAGTATTTGCTAAAAATAAAAATCCACTTCAAACACTTTGAAATAAATTAATAGAAAATGATACACCCCAATTGTTCGAAATTTAAAACGAGCTCATAGTTCCTGAAATTGAAATAATTAAAAGTGAAATCATCGGCTATTCCCCCACATCTGCAACGCATCCATCCATATGATCTGAAAAGATTTGAATTTAGGGGTGAGTAATCACATACTCAGTAGGGATAAAGATTGTCCAAGCTAAATACGAAAAGTGCACAATTACATAAATTAACACATAACCTTTCCGTTGGCATAAGTTTCTAAATAGCACATAACCTTTCCGTGCAGCACGAATGCCATATTTTCCTTTCCCGTGGCACGAGGCCAAAAAAATTTCCTTTCAGTGGCACGAGGCCAAAAATTTTCCTTTCCGCAGTACGAATGCCATATTTTCCTTTCGTGCACGAGGCCAAAAATTTTCCTTTCCCGTGGCACGAATGACATATTTCCCTTTCCTGTGGCACGAGGCCAAAAATTTTCCTTTCCCGTAGGCAAGAATGCCATATTTTCCTTTCCCGTGGCATGAGGCCAAAAATTTTCCTTTCCGTAGGCAAGAATGCCATATTTTCCTTTCCCGTGGCATGAGGCCAAAAATTTTCCTTTCCGTGGGCAAGAATGCCATATTTTCCTTTCGTGCACGAGGCCAAAAATTTGTTAGTCCAAGTGGCTACGATAATCTAGAGGGGGTGAATAGATTATGCCGATTTTTCTCAAAACACCTCTTTTTGAAACAACGAGTAAATAACAAGAATGTAAATGCGGAAAATAAACAACACTTTCGTTGATTTAAAGAGGTTCAACCCACCTAGGCCTAATCTCTACCACCCCAAAGATCTCAGGGATGGATTTCAAAAAGAAAAAAAGATTTTATTAATTTACAAAAATTAATACAACACCTTGAGGATTACCACAACCTCTTTCACCACCTTGAGGATTACCACAATCCTCTTACAACACCTTTGAAGATTACCACAACCTTCAAACACCTATCACCTAGATCACCCAAGTGTATTCTTACCACAAGAATACTCACAAGGATGTCTTGTGTTGAATGATGACCAAAATCAAGATTACAACTCAATAATGATTGATACAATATGAGTACAAGTGTAATCAAGAATTGAAAGCCTAGACCTCAAATAGGTGCAAGTGAAAGTGCTTAGGCTAATACAACAAGATATAGAAGTGTTTGCTTTGTATGCTCTTTTTGCTTGTATTGAGTGTTGTATCTTGTTGCTTGAATGGAGCCTTTATTTATAGGAGAGGACTTGGCTTTCATTTCCAGACATTGGCTCCTCCTTGGGGAGTGATTTGCTGCAAAAAAAACCATTTAAAATGATCAATATAGTTGTTAGAAATCAATCCCACAAAATAGGAAAAAGTTGTCAAAAAACGCAACGGATAGTTTTTGATAAACAAGGGTTCGGCCGGTCGCGCAGAGATAAGATTGAAATTGAATTCTGCGATTTTTACACAGGGGGGACCGGTCGAAGGGGGTGTGACCGGTCGCCCTTAGTCTGTGACGGTTGCCCTTGAAGAATTTGAAATAGAGAAGTCTGGAACGAAAATCCAACTCCAGGTGCAGTCGCCCGCCGGTCGACCGGTCGACCGCACCGGTCGCTCACCTGGTCGACCGGTCGCCCCGCCCTATTTTTCTTACGCCCCATTTTCTGTTTCTCAGCTCAACTCATGTACGGGTTGCCCTATAGGGCGACCGGTCGAGCCTGAAACAAATGTGTTGTCGAATTTTTTTTTGAAAATAAACTCCAAGAAATACTCCAAAAAATAGTAAAAACATTTTAGGTTGATCGGAAGTATTTAGACAACATTTAGGGACATTGTTTTGGTTTAAAACTCATTTGAACAAAATCGAACATAATCATCAAAATCATGATAAAAACACTTATCTAACAGACTCCTCCTTTTTGATGATTACAAACCAAAACGATTTTCTTGAGGACAATTTGAAAACCAAATAAAATTTTCGGTCTTGAGGACGATTTAAAAACCAAATAAAATTTTCCGGTCTTACAAGTAAACTATCCGTTAGAGGTATTTCATACAAAGCTCCCCCTATTTATGAGCATATCAACAAACGATTATTATAAGTAAGAAGCACAAGTTATAACAAGCTTATATAAGAAGCATCATGAGCTAAGAAGCTCCCCTTGTCACGATACTTATAAACAATTTCATTCGAGTCCAAAATTCAAGCCATGGACTAGGTATTCGAGTCCATAATACTTATTGCAAGCTTTTATTAGCTTTTCTTGAGCTAACGAGCCAATATCCTGTTTCACCCCCTTTGGAATCATCAAAAAAAATGTTAGAATGGTGAAAACACCATACAATAATATCAAAGTGCGCCAAAGTGACGGTTTATTAACCGTTGAGCAATTAAAGCGTAACACTCCAAGGAAAATGGGAGAAATGTAATATGAAGAGTCCATACGCTCGTTTTGTTTACCAAATCATGATCTCAATAAGTATGAAAGACTTTTGAAAGCAAGAGAATCATGTATAAGTTGAAATTTTTATTGAGATATTTCATCGAACACCTTGTGTGCGTGAAAAATAAAAGAGGTTGAATATAACCCTTGTAAATGATTCGAGCCAAAAAAATTTATCACCAATTCACCTTAATCAATATACAATTCAACATACTAGATAAGCTCATCAAAATCATATGCAAAAAATATCAAGAAATATACTATAAGGTCATTAACTCAAGGGTTCAACCCAATTGAGCAAAAGAAGAGAAATTCTTACCATTGATCGGAAAAGATGAGCCATGAATCATGATGATGATGGTCATGCTATATAACGTCCATGTTGTGAAAACAAATGCATGAAAACCATTTTTGACTGATATATGTGAAAATTTGGCAAAGGGGACGAAAAATGGCCAAAAATTGTTAAAATGAAGAATGCTGAAAACAGAACGTTTAAAAGCCAAAATATAGCTTAGGGCGACCGGTCGTGGTTGAGGGCGACCGATCGACGTTGAGGGCGACCGGTCGACGTTGAGGGCGACCGGTTGCCCTCAACCTCTTCACCATCGGTTGTCGGTTTTTCCAAAATCTGAATTTTCAACCAAAAATCCGATTTTTCGCCCCTAGGTTTTAAAAACGTGTAAAATACAAACGTAATCTTCATTCAATATGCATTATGCCTAACCGAGCTCGTATTGATGAAAAAGTCTCGGAAGATAGCGGTTTTGTAAAAATGTCCGCTAATTGATCTTGAGATGGTACAAAAGATATCTCAATTCTACGTTTTGAAACACAATCCCTTAGAAAATGATGTCGAATCTCAATATGTTTAGTACGGTTATGATGAACCGGGTTTTGAGCAATATTTATAGCGGATATATTATCACAAAAGATAGGTACATTTTCAAAAGAGCATTTGTAATCCGCTAAGGTTTGTTTCATCCAAAGAAGTTGAGTACAACAAAATGCGGCGGAAATATATTCGGCTTCGGCCGTTGAAAGAGAAACACAGTTTTGCTTCTTTGAAAACCAAGACACTAGGCAATCGCTTAAAAATTGACATGATCCGGAAGTACTTTTTCGATCATCAATATTTCCCGCATAATCTGAATCACTATAACCTTTAAGACAAAAATTTTCATTCTTTAGATAAAATAAACCATATTGAATGGTGTCTTTCAAATATCGAAAAATCCTTTTAATGGCACTCATGTGAGATTCTTTGGGATTGCTTTGAAAACGAGCACATAGGCATACGACATGAAGAATGTCTGGTCTACTAGCGGTTAAATAAAGTAAACTACCAATCATACCTCGATACTTTGATTCATCCACGGACTTGCCTTTCTCATCTTTGTCAATTTTGACATTTGTTGCCATAGGAGTAGAGACGGTTCTTCCTTCTTCAATGCCGAACTTTTTCAAAAGTTCTTTTGTATACTTTGATTGCGAAATATAAATACCTTCTTGACATTGCTTAATTTGAAGTCCAAGAAAGAAGTTAAGCTCCCCCATCATACTCATCTCGAATTCTCCTTGCATTAACTTAGAAAATTTCTTGCACAAAGAATCATTAGTAGCACCAAAGATAATATCATCAACATATATTTGCACAAGTAAACAATCTTGCCCTTTTTCAAAAACAAATAGAGTTGTATCAACTTTACCTCTTATAAAACCATTTTGTAAAAGAAAAGAACTAAGTCTATCATACCATGCACTGGGTGCTTGTTTTAAACCATACAAGGCCTTTTTAAGTTTATAAACATCATTAGGCCTAGAAAAAATTTCAAACCCCGGAGGTTGTTTTACATAAACTTCTTCTTGAATAATACCATTTAAGAAGGTGGATTTAACATCCATTTGGTAAAGTTTGAAAATTTTAAAACAAGAATAGGCAAGTAAAATACGAATAGCTTCTAAACGTGCTACGGGTGCAAAAGTTTCATCATAGTCAATACCTTCTTCTTGACAATACCATTGAGCTACTAACCTTGCCTTATTTCGAACAATATTGCCTTGATCATCAAGTTTGTTCTGAAATACCCATTTTGTACCAATAATGGTTTGAGAAGGAGGACAAGGTACCAATTCCCATACATCATTTCTTTCAAATTGATTTAACTCTTCTTGCATCTCTAGGAACCAATCCTCATCCTCAATAGCCTCTTTAGCATTTTTAGGCTCTTTTTGAGAAATAAGAGCTTTCTCGGCAAATTTTCTCCGAGTCATCACTTTGTCAAGGGGATCACCAATAATAAGATCTTTTGGGTGATCTCCCTTGAATTTCAATGCAACGGGAAGAACCGAGATATCGTCTTTATCTTCTTGAGGACCATTTGAAGTGGACGGTTGATCATTTGATGTAGACGGTTGATCATCAATTTGAACAATTTGTTCAATAATATCCTCTTCATCACTTTCATCATTAGGAATTCTTTCAACTCCCGAAGCTTCATTGAATTTAACATGGATGGATTCTTCAACAACTCCACTAGTCTTATTGTAAACCCGATATGTTTTGCTTTTTGTTGAATATCCCATAAATATCCCTTCATCGGCCTTAGGATCAAGTTTGTCCAATTGATCCTTGGTATTCAAAATAAAGCATTTACAACCAAATATCTTGAAATAACTAATATTTGGAGTTCTACCTTTCCAAAGCTCATATGGAGTTTTATTCATTTTAGGACGAATATAAACTCGATTAATGACATAGCAAGCGGTACTTACGCTTCGGCCCAAAAATACTTTGGAAGTGAAAATTCATTGAGCATGGACCGACTCATTTCTTGTAATGTCCGATTTTTCCGTTCGGCTACTCCATTTTGTTGAGGTGTCCTTGGAGCCGAGAAATTATGAGCATATCCTTTGGTTTCACAAAATATTCTAAATTCACCGTCAAATTCTCCACCTCGATCGCTTCGAATAGACTTGATAGTGTCTTCCTTTTCATTCTCAATAAGTCTACACAACTTAACAAACTCATTAACGGCATCGCTTTTATTGGTAAGAAAAATAGCCCAAGTATATCTCGAAAAATCATCGACTATAACAAAAGTGTAATGTTTTCCACTTAGACTAGCCGTACCAATGTCCCCGTACAAATCAAGGTGAAGCATTTGTAGGGGTTTGGTTGTGGAAATTTCATTTTGGGCTTAAAACTACTCTTAACTAATTTGTTCTTTTGACAAGTGTCACATAAGCCAAGATTTTCAAAATTCAATTTGGGTAGTCCTTTCACATGTTGGTTTTTGTAAATATTTTTCAAATTCTTGTATCCAACATGTCCAAGTCGCCTATGCCATAAACTAGTTAAATCATTATTGGCGACTAAACAAGAAACATTTTGACTAACCAAATCACTTGTATAAATTTTGTAAAGATTGCCTTTTCTATTTGCTTCACAAATAATTTCACCATTTTTAAGTATAAAGCATTTTTCTTTATTAAAGGAAACATCATATTTTGAATCACAAAGTTGGCTAACACTTATCAAATTAAACTTAAGCCCTTCAACTAATAGAACATTACTAAGAGAGAAAAAAGAGTTACCAATTTCTCCATTTCCAAGAATTTTTCCTTTGCCATTGCCGAACATGACCATACCCTCTTCTTGGAGCTTGATGTTGGTAAAAAGTTCTCTCCTCCTAGTCATATGGCGTGAACATCCGCTGTCCACGAGCCATTTTGAATCTTCCATTGTGGTTATAGCCCCTATTACCTACAAAAGAATTTCTTTTAGGTACCCTATAATTTTGGGGTCCATGTGGGTTAGTCTTGAGACCTTTGGGTCTCCAAACATGTCTTGAGCTATTTTTCAATTTGCAATTATTAGCATAATGTCCAACTTTGCCACAATAAAAACAAGTATGAGTATTATAATTATTAGCACGTACAAAAGTCGGACTTTGGTTATTTTTCTTAAAAACACTTTGAAATGGCTTATAACCAAGTCCCGATTTGAAATGCTCACCTCTTTGTGCATCTAAAATTTTTGTGACTTTATCCGTACTTATGTTGAAACGATGCACATCATTTTTCAAACATTCAATATCTTTTGTGAGCAATTCCTTTTCGGTTTCAAGAGAATTAATTCTAGTAAGAGTAAGAGCATGAGCTTTGTCTAGAGATTCATAAGAGGTAAATAATTTTTCCTTTTCAACCTTAATCTCCTTATGCTCCTTTTTCAAATTTTTGTATTTAACGATTAAATTTTGAAACTCAATTTGCAATTCATCAAAATCACATTGCAAGTCATCAACTATGGAGGAAGTAGAAGAATTTGAGTGTACCTCATTGTTTTCATCGTCTATAGCCATGAGACCGTGTTCGGTTTCTCCTTCCTCATCGGTTGTTTCGAGTAGTTCATCCCATGTTTTGACTTCCGCATTTAGAGCCTTCTTTTTTGTGAAAGGCTTCCTTTTCTTTTGCTCCTCTTCATCGAGATTTGGGCAATCGGCAATGAAGTGCCCGGGTTTTCCGCATTTAAAGCAAGCATTATCTCTTGGTTTTCTTGCTTTATTTTTATTCACAAATTTTGTAAATTTTCGAACAAGTGCGGCCGTCTCCTCCTCATCATCATCATTATCATAGTATGCATTATTAGAAGAAGAAGCAAGACCTTTAGGAATAATTTGCATACCCGATTTATTTGTGGATGGTTTGGAATTTTTTCTCTCCTTGAGATAGACTTCATAGATGAGTAGATTTCCAATAAGCTCATCAAACTTGAGTGTCTCAAGATTTTGTGCCTCCGTGATTGCCGTTACTTTTTCGGACCATGATCCGGGAAGTGCATTTAATACCTTGGTCACCTTGTCTTCTTCGGAGATGACTTTGCCGAGGGCCACAAGAGGATTGACAATATTGTCAAGCCTTTCCACCATTTTAGAGATGCTTTCGCCATCATTCATGTTAAAGTTTTCGAAGTCTTTAACAAGCATGGTCTTTCTTGCTTGCTTGACTTTCTTAGTCCCTTCATAGATTGTCTCCAATTTTTCCCAAACCTCATGTGCCGACCTTATGCCTCTTATGCGATTGTACTCGGTGGCGGTAAGAGAACAATGCAAAATATTTATGGCCTTACCGTTTAGAGAGAAAGCCTTTTTGTCGTTTTCATCAAACTCCTTGAAAGGTTTAGGAGCCAAGGTGCCATCCTCCGATTTCTTTGTTGGTTGATCAACTCCTTCAATGACCACATTCCAAATGTCGAACCCGCACCTTGTAGGAAGCACTCCATACGGTCTTTCCAAAATGCGTAGTTGTTGGCGTCGAATAGTGGTGGCTTATTGGTGGAGGCGCCGGTGGTGAGATGAGCATCATTTGTAGCCATGGATCTTTCCTCTTTACTCGGAACGAGCTAGCCAAAGAGTTTGGCTTTGATACCACTTGTTAGTCCAGTGGCTACGATAATCTGAGGGGGTGAATAGATTATGCCGATTTTTCTCAAAACACCCTCTTTTTCGAAACAACGAGTAAATAACAAGAATGTAAATGCGGAAAATAAACAACACTCGTTGATTTAAAGAGGTTCAACCCACCTAGGGCCTAATCCTCTACCACCCCAAAGATTCTCGGGATGGATTTCAAAAAGAAAAAAAGATTTTATTAATTTACCAAAAATTAATACAACACCTTGAGGATTACCACAACCTCTTTCACCACCTCGAGGATTACCACAATCCTCTTACAACACCTTGAAGATTACCACAACCTTCAAACACCTATCACCTAGATCACCCAAGTGTATTCTTACCACAAGAATACTCACAAGGATGTCTTGTGTGTTGAATGATGACCAAAATCAAGATTACAACTCAATAATGATTGATACAATATGAGTACAAGTGTAATCAAGAATTGAAAGCCTAGACCTCAAATAAGTGCAAGTGAAAGTGCTTAGCTAATACAACAAGATATAGAAGTGTTTGCTTTGTATGCTCTTTTTGCTTGTATTGAGTGTTGTATCTTGTTGCTTGAATGGAGCCTTTATTTATAGGAGAGGACTTGGCTTTCATTTCCGGACATTGGCTCCTCATTGGGGAGTGATTTCTTTCGCAAAAGAAACCATTTAAAATGATCAATATACTGTTAGAAATCAATCCCACAAAAAGGGAAAAGTTTATCCAAAACGCAACGGATAGTTTCTTCGATAAACGAGGGGTTCGACTGGTCGCTTGCAGAGATAAGATTGAAATTGAATTCTGCGAATTTTTACACAAGGGACCGGTCGAATGGGGGTGTGACCGTCGCCTTAGTGGACCGGTTGCCTTGAAGAATTTACTTAAAAGCAGAAGTCCTGAACGAAAATCCAACTCCCAGTGCAAGTCGCCCACCGGCCGACCGGCCGACCGCACTGCCGTCGCTCACCTGGTCGACTGGGCCGCCGCCTCTATTTTTCTTACGCCCCATTTTTTTCTCGGCTTTACTCACCAACTATGGGCAACCGGTCGAGCACGAAACAAATGTGTTGTCGAATTTTTTATTGAAAATAAACTCCAAGAAATACTCCAAAAAATAGTAAAAACATTTTAGGTTGATCGAAAGTATTTAGACAACATTTAGGGACATTGTTTTGGTTTAAAACTCATTTGAACAAAATCGAACATAATCATCAAAATCATGATAAAAACATTTATCTAACAAAATTTTCCTTTCCCGTGGCACGAATGCCATATTTTCCTTTCCCATGGCACGAGGCCAAAAATTTTCCTTTCCCGTGGCACGAGGCCAAAAATTTTCCTTTCCCATGGCACGAGGCCAAAAATTTTCCTTTCCCGTAGGCAAGAATGCCATATTTTTTTTTTCCTTTCCCATTTCATAGCATACATTATAATAAAAACATGTAATTCATAAAAATTAATCATATCATAAAACACATTAAAAGTATATAATTCACATAATTATGCATATCATGTAATACATCGAAAGCATATAATTCACATAATTATGCATATCATTTAACTATTTAAAATCCGTAATTCATATAATTGAATAGTTTAAGCATTTAACAAGGACAATAAAATATACACATAAAATGTGATAAAAATCCCTACCTCAATCAGCAAACTAAAGTAGATGCACAAATAGCTCGAAAGTAGAAGTCCTAATTGTACGGTTCTTCGTCGCCTACAATATAAATTTAACATGATTTAGGCCTAGAGATTAAGTAGTAACTTATAATTGGAATAATTATATTTATAAAATAGTCTAGGGTTTTTTAGTATGTAAAACTTGATTAAAATATAATTTTTGTGGCTAAATTGAAAGAAGTCAAAAAGTCAAATTTAAGTTTTTTAGACTGAATTAAAAACTTGTAGAGTCAAAGTTGAAATTACAAAAAGCCTAATTAAATTATAGGGGTTAACTTTTAAAAAATCTGAAAAATTAAATAAACATTTGGACTAAATTGAAACTGCTTAGGGCTAAATTGAAAATAATCCAAAAATTTTGATTTGGAAAATAGGACATAATTGAAAAGTTAGTGAACTAAATTAAAAGTTTCAAATTGCAATCTAGTCTCATCTTCTATCAAATTTTCAAAAGGAAGTCCTTGTCCCAACCCCCATTTCACCACTGTATAATTTTCTTAATTTTCAACACACTTAAACACACACACAACACACTCAAATTATTTCACACACAAACACACACCACACACTCACGCACACACAGACACACACCACAGACTCACGCACACACAAATACACACACACACACAAATCTGAAAATTGTAAACACACGCACACACAAGCACCACAAACACGCACTCATACACACAATGATACACACAATCAACACATTGATTTACACGCACACACACTAACACAACAAGGAATGAAAAATATTGCTTACCTAAGTGAATCCCTTTTGGTTGTACGTGTGAGGAAACTACTATAGAAATTTTGTAGGGAATAGAATTACAAACTAATTTACTTAAACACAAAGATGAAAGAAAATATATGTAGAGGTCCTTTTACGTATTGTTGCTTATACTTGAGATTGAGATGTGAGCAAAAGACATGGCTACATGGGTTGAAGATAAGAAAGTAGAAATATAATTTTCTTTTCTTTCAAAAGTTGGCTGAGAACATGGGCAAGTTGGCACCAAATGGGGATAAATATGAGTCAAAAAGATGATGGACATTAGTAGAAATTCTATAATTAAAGTTAACCCATTAGTAGTAGGTAATATAAAAGAAATTATATGCATATATAATTAATATTAATTATGATTATACTAAAAATAAAATTAGATAAAAATTATAAAATTTATGGGTGTTACAGTAGTGTTCGACGGCTTCCATCACAAAATTTAGGCCACATCAAATATGATTTTTTCCCCTTAAAGTGGACATCAAAATTGCCACCAAAATATCTAATTTGGTGTTTTTCCTTCGCTATTACTACAATACAAAACATTACATCAAACTTAATCTAAATAAATAAAATTGCATCATGCACAAAAATGTGATGTAAAAGTCACATCAGATTAGAGAGCCAAATGGCAAGCACCTTATGGATATCCCCGCAATTGATATTATATTTCGGGTTCAATTGGGTTATATTTTGTCACATGGTTTAATTCTCAGACGACTATATTTGTTGAATATTGTGGTGTTGATTTGTTATGTTGATTTGTTGTTCCATTTTTCATCTTCAGTTAGCTGGCACAGTAGCACTTTTAGTTAGTTAAAAGTTGCTGTTAGTTAGACACGTTTCTTTTGCATTTTGACAGATATAAAAGCTTGTATCTCTTCCCTGCTGCATTCTATGCGTGAATAATAGAATTTGATTTTTCCCTCCATATTTCCTCTTCTTCTTAGCTTAATGGCAGCTAGTTTTCTTCATGGTATCTAGAGCGAATCTCGATCCGTTTCATAATGCCGAGGCGCGCTCGAAATACTGCTTGGAATGTACTTACAGAAGATCAGATTGAAGACGAAGTCGGCGATGGTGTTGTTGAAGTTGGATCTCACTCGAATCAGCTCGTTCGTCGAACTGAAGATGTTTTTACTCTTCACAACTCGGATCATCCAGGTATGGTCTTGGTGACCAATCCTCTAACTGATACAAATTATCTATCATGGCGGAGAGCTATGATAATTGCTCTTGGGGCGAAGACGAAGCTCGGTTTCGTTAATGGCAGTATACCCAGGCCTACACCAGATTCTCCGGATTTTGAACAATGGAAGAAAATTGACTACATGCTATATAGCTGGATTTTGAACTCATTAAGCAGAGATCTGGTAGATGCTTTCCTATATGCAGATTCAGCTCAAGCATTATGGGAAGAAATCGAACAACGCTATGGTCAGAGTAATGGACCGCTTCTCTACCAGTTGCAAAAGGAAATTGCTACGGTTCAGCAAGGTACAAACACTGTTGTTGTTTATTTCACTAAATTGAAAAGGCTTTGGGATGAGTATGCTAGTCTAGTACCTCTGCCCCCATGCACTTGTGGATCTGCGAAGCTTTTAGCTGATCTAGATACTAATACAAAACTTATGCAATTCCTCATGGGGCTCAATGACAACTATGAGAATGTTAGAAGTCAGATTTTACTCATAGATCCTCTACCTAATGTGAATAGAGCTTATTCTATGATTCAAAGAGTTGAGAGGCAGAGGACTGTGCAGAATCAATTTCCAGAAAATATGAATAATGCAGCTATGTTTACTAGAGCACCTAATGGAGGTAGAGGTGGCAGTGGTAGAGGTGGTGGTTCTTCTTTTGTGCCTTGCTTAGCGGGGGTGGCAGAGGACGAGGTGCACCTAGAATGAGTAAGGAAGAAAAGGCAAAATTACTCTGTGAGCATTGTCAAGAGCATGGACATCTTGTGCAGAATTGTTTTAAGCTACATGGTTACCCAGAATGGTACAAAAGCTTCAGAGAACAACAAAAACTTAGAGGATCTGGGAGAAATAGTGCAAATATGGTAGATACTGTTGGAGAAAGGCATGACATACCTGGAGATGGAAGAAAGGAGACTCCACTGACAGATATATCCAATCTTATTAGACAGGAACTCACAAAATTGCTGGGGAATAAACCACAACCTGGATCTGGAGATATGAATCTGAATCATGCTCATTTTGCTGATAGTGCAGGTATCATGCTTCAACATACCACTGATTATGCTCTAACTAGCATTGAATGTATTGATGCAGGTTCCTGGATTTTAGATAGTGGGGCAAGTAGACACATGTGTGCTTATTCTAACCAAATGTCTGATATCATTGATCTTGATAAGCCTCTTTCAGTTTTGTTACCTGATGGTACTACTACTTCTGTCACTAAGTCAGGAGTAGTTCACTTAACAAATACTCTATCCTTGTGTGATGTTCTCCTTGTCCCTAATTTCAAATATAACCTGTTATCTGTTGCTCAGCTCATCCAACAGTCTAACCTTAAGTGTACTTTCTTGCCTTCTTGCTACATTTTGCAGGACCTTGGGACTGATAAAGTGGTTGCTACAGGGGAGACAATTGGGAGATTGTACATCTTTAAGCCTCAATGTTCTCCTCATATATTACCAGCTTGTAATCCTGTATCATTTTCTGTTAGTACTGATAACTTTACTCTTTGGCACAAAAGGCTTGGACATGCTTCTGTGTCTGTGCTTGAACATTTGGATTTCCTTAAGCCATTTTGTACAAATTCTTTCAAACAATCTGTTCTTGAATGTGATATTTGTCATAAGGCAAAACAGCCTAGGCTTCCTTTTCCTACTAGTGAATCTCATGCAGCAAATTTATTTGAAGTTGTGCGCCTTGATATCTGGGGTCCTTATAATGCTTCTTCTTTCTTGCATACTCCTTTTATGTTGACTATAGTGGATGATTGCAGTAGAGGGACTTGAGTGTACCTCATGAGTCATAAGAGTCAAGTTCACTCCATTTTGTCCAACTTCATTAATCTCATTGAGAATCAATTCAACACCACTATCAAGACATTTAGAACTGATAATGGAACTGAGTTCCTAAGTAATCAATGTCAACAATTGTTTGCTGAAT
Organism: Rehmannia glutinosa; assembly: GCA_016081115.2. Taxonomy (NCBI): domain Eukaryota; kingdom Viridiplantae; phylum Streptophyta; class Magnoliopsida; order Lamiales; family Orobanchaceae; genus Rehmannia; species Rehmannia glutinosa. The sequence continues at coordinate 67,510 of JABTTQ020000106.1, forward strand.
ATGGCATCCTGCATCAAACTACCTGTACATATACCCCTCAACAGAATGGGATAGTGGAAAGAAAGCACAGACAACTACTAAATATCTCTAGAGCTCTCATGTTTCAGTCCAAACTTCCCTCAAAATTCTGGCCCTATTCTCTCCTCACATCTGCATATCTTGTTAATAGACTTCCTACTTCAGCCTTACATCGGAAAACTCCCTATGAGATACTCTATGGGACACACCCTGACTATTCTTCTTTAAAACCTTTTGGATGTCTTGCTTTTGCTACCACTGTGGGGCCTCACAAGTCCAAATTTACTCCCAGGGCAAGTCAATGTGTTTTTTTGGGTTATGTGACTGGTAAGAAGGGTTATAGATTGTATGACTTGGACAATCATGTTTTCCTTATCTCTAGAGATGTAACTTTTCTTGAACACATTTTTCCTTTCCACTCTATTCCTATGTCATCTGACACTACTCCATTACCCTTCCCACTTCCAGACCATACTTCCACCTCTTCTGAGATTGTTCAACCTCCTGCCATTTTATCCCCACCTTCTGCTCCTTCAGCACCCTCTTCATCTCCACCTGTCTGCCCACCTCCACTTAGGAGGAGTTCTAGATCTAAACATACACCAGTGTGGCTCTCTGATTATGTTACTAATAGTGTGCAACTTCCATTGTCTCCACAAGGCACCACTGCATTATCCACAGGTCTTTCTTCATCTTCTTACCCTATACACACCTTCCCTTACTATGTTTCTCCTTGTCTTCATAGCACATATGTGGCTTTCTTGGCCAAGTTATCTAACCTGCAGGAACCAGCAACTTACACACAGGCTAGTAAGTGTCCTCAGTGGATTGAAGCCATGGATAGGGAACTTCAGGCTTTGGAGGACAATGAGACTTGGGAGCTTGTTTCCGCCTCCCGGTAAGCGGTGCCATAGGATGTAAATGGGTATTCAAAACTAAACTCAATCGATGGAAGTGTGGAAAGGCATAAGGCCGATCGGTAGCCGGGCGGTTATCATCAAGTATATGGTGTGGATTATATTGACAGCTTTTTCTCATGTTGCTAAAATGGATATCTTTGAGGGTATTGCTTTCTTTGTTTCTACCATGAGGATGTGGTTTATTCATCACTTGGATATTAATAATGCTTTTCTCCATGGGTATCGACGGAGGATATATATATGACACCTCCCGAGGTTATACAAAGGCTTCTCCCCGGACAGGTATGCCACTTGAAGAGGAGTCTTTATGGCCTTAAACAGCATCTAGACAATGGAATACGAGTTTTGTTTGAAGCTTTTAGCATATGGTTTTAAGCAATCGTTCATGATCATTGCCTCTTTGTCTATGATTAAGTTCATTTTCTTGGCATTGGTGGTTTATGTTGATGATGTATTACTCATTTGGATCCGATGAGGATGCTATTATGCTTTGTTAAGAAATATTTAGATAAGTTGTTCACCATCAAGGATTTGGGGTTTGCAAAATACTTTCTTGGCATTGAGTTAGCTAGAGGAACCCGGGGATTGTTTCTTAATCAAAGAAAATATGTTTTGGACATTGTGAAGGATGTGGGTATGCTTGATTGCAAGCCGCTTCTACACCATTCCCTCCTGGTTTGAAATTGGTTGCTCAGGGTGGGACTCTCTTACCTAATGCTGAACAATATAGAAGATTGATTGGTCGGCCGCTATATCTTAACATGACCAGACTGACTTGACTTATGTCTTTGTCAACAAGCGGTGAGCCAATTTGTGACCACTCCATACTCCACTCATTGGGATGCCGCAATGCATGTGATTCGATATCTCAAAGGATCTCCTTCCTTGGTCTATTCTATCCGGTGATGGTGATTTTAGTTTGACGCATACAGTGATGCAGATTGGGAGCTTGTTTAGATACTAGAAAGTCTCACACTCGGATATTGTGTTTTCTTGGGTCGTTCTCTTATTGCTTGGAAGACCAAGAAAAGCAGCTACGGTGTCCTTCTTCTTCAAGTCGAGTATAGAGCCTTAGGGAGCACGAGTGTGTGAGCTCCTCCGGCTTTCATATTTACTTGGTGATCTTGGTGTTTCTTTTCCTCGCCTATTCCTCTTTGGTGTGATAACCAAGCAAAGATTGCATATAGTTGAAAATCCTTCGCATCTTCCATGAACGCATCAAGACCGACATTGATTGTCACTTGTTCGCAATCGTTTAAAGAAGGTTTTGTTTTGCCTCAATCGATTTCCTCTTCTCTCCAGCTCGCGGACTTCTTTACTAAGCCACTGGGTGTTGGTGTTTTTGCTAAGTTTGTTCTCAAGTTGGGTTTAGTTGATGTCCACCAAACTCCAACTTGACGGGGGTGTTGAATATTGTGGTGTTGATTTGTTATGTTGATTTTTGTTCCATTTTTCATCTTGATTAGGTACAAAAGAGCACTTTTAGTTAGTTAAAAGTTTTTGTTAGTTAGACACGTTTCTTTTGCATTTTGTGAGATATAAAAGCCTCAGTATCTCTTCCTCTTTGCATTCTATGCGTGAATAATAGAATTTGATTTTTCCCTCCATATTTCCTCTTCTTCTTAGCTTAATGGCAGCTAGTTTTCTTCAATATTCGATTTCAACCTATTTTATCAACAATATACTTCTTAAAACCACTTTTTTTTAAAGAGAATATATATTTTTGGAACAAAAAAAAAAGTATATTTTGAAAAAATAAATAAAAATTTCAAAAAATATTATAGACTTTTAGAATCTTAACACCATCTTTAATGTATAGCACCAAAGTTTACACCATCACACCAAAAATGGTATTTTTCCATCTTCAATGTCACCAAATATTTACTACTAATGTAACTCTGGGCACAAATTAATCTGTAAATTAACTAAAAGGGATATTTATAAACTAATACTATCATGTAGTTTAGTCTTATTACAAAAAACTATTCATATCTTGCAAAATAATAAATACCCTGAGGTGTTACAAACATTTCCTCAAGATTTGTATTTACCTCAAAATAATGAATATCCCTTTGAGGGTGCAATTTGTAAAATTAAAACAAAAACCAGAGGTATTTATAATTTTAAAAGATATATATATTTTTTTTGTAACTATACTAAATCCTAGTGGTAGTTTTTGCAATTATTTTGACTAAAACATGTAGTTTTGTGGTCTGAAAATATAGTCTGTGATTTATCTATAGACTTCATAAGTCACAAGACTTAAGAATTACCAAAATTTTGGGATTCAAACGTAGTTCATGTAGTAAAATGATATGTTATCGAGTGAGCAGATCCGGGATCGATTCTCACCCCCCTCCTCTTTCTGTTCCAATACATCCTATTTTCCTCCCCCTTAAAAACAAAAAGAATTAAAAAATTTAGCAAAAGAACGTGTAGAGTACAATAGGATAATCAGATTCAACCGGGCAAGTAAACTAAGTTTATTCTTTAACAAATTAATGTATCAATGGCTACATTTTTTTTTTTTTTGCTCCAAATCATTTTGATCTGATTTCTTTTCTAAATCTAGAAGCATAGGTAGATATTTTACACTGTGAACTCTGAACCAAAAACATCACATCACAAATTTTGAACAAATATTATTGACATCAAGAATTAAATAAAAGAGTATGATAGCACCAGTTAGTTGTCCCTTATGAAATACAACCAAAACAGGTATAAATAGAGATTACGGATGATGTGCTAAAAAAATCTAAGCATGTGGATGCTACGATATAATTTTTAAAAAAATATATGCACATGTGTTATACTATGTTTATCTAAACTAAAAAAAGTTCTAGGCATGTGGATACTAATATACTAATAAAATATTATTTATAGATGTATATATGCACTTATGTTATTATGTTCGCCGTCTAATAAAAAGTAACATTCTCATTTTACGAGCATGTATTGAATATATGAATGTTATTGCGAGAGTCTGATTGTCTGACTTAAAACAAATTTTAAATTCTAAAAATGAGGAAAAAAAATTTATAAGCCTTTTATATCTTACTTGAAGATTACGGCTAAATATTAGATCCCAAAATGAGATCAATTATGGATTAAAAAAAAACAGATTCCATAATAAGGAAGCTTATATGGATATATAAAAGACGAACCAGTTTCAATCTTACTATTTTCGTCCAAAATATAGTTGCTCATTTATATACTATATACTATTGACAAATTAGTTTAATATTTTTAATACAATAGTGAACGAATTGAGGGAGGCCCATGTAATTGAGGGAGGCCCATGTAAAAATCGATAGCTAAGGGAGTGCTTGCTTGTGAAAAGAATTTCATCATTTTGGACAAAAATTTGCATGAATCTGTGATTGCTCGTGAAAATTTTCAAAAAATATACTATTCATTTTTCTTATTTTTCAAATCATCAATCACATTCATTTATAATTTTAACAACATATCACATCAACTATCATTATTATACAATCATATCACAACTACACTATGCATTCTCTCTTATTTTTCAAATCACCAATCACATCTAATTACTATTATACTAAAATAACTATCACATCAACTATATCGTCATATTTTCTTCTTATATCCAATCACACCCCCAAAATTCATTATCATTTTCTAAAAATAATTTTTTCACACTATTCTCTCTAAAAGTTAAAAAAAAAAAAACGAAAGGCCAAACAATTACTCTGTAAAAAGCTTATGAAGTTTACCCCAACTCGAAAAGTAATGCTTTGTTTCACCGTGAAGGGGTTGTTTGCTTATTCCAATCATTATTAATATTAAAATTTTCTTCCATCAATACTATGGAACTGATGAAACACTAAAAATGGATGAAACTAGTTAGATTTCATTTGGATAATTGAGGATTTTCAATATATAACTTGTTTTGAGTACAATCGATTTCAAATCCATAGGTTATGATTGATTGTGACAAAAAATTCCAAAATTTCCATTGTGGGTGAAAATTTTGGTGGAAATGTGATTGTTTGTAAAAGAAAAGAAAAAATTTCAAAGAAAATCTCATTTCTCTTCAAAATTAATTCATTTTCTCATTCTCTCACACTTCCCAATATCCACTTATACTATTTTTTTCCCTCACCCCCTATTCAGATAAAGAATTCCGATAATTTCTTTAATTTATCATTATTTTTTATTAATTTTCTCTTAATCTTGATAACATGCATAAAATGAGATTCATATTACCTATTTCTGGATCAATTTTTTTATTTTCATTCAATTTTTTTGCATTATATTTTACACTATTTTTCCACAAAATTTTTCACAAACAATCAACATCTCTAAAAAAAATTTCATCACATCAACGCAATCATTACTTTTTTTCTCTACACATCTATAACTCACTTAAAAAAAAAAAATTCACTATTATTCTCTGATAAAATGGAAATGAATGGAAGGAAAGCACAATCAATCACAACCATAGACTCCTACTTTGAGCTATTTTTGGAGCCCTTGTAGTGGATTCCAGATCCACGAGTCATTTGAAATCATTATCTCAAAACTTCTCAAATCCAAAACCTGACATCCAAATGCAGCCTTAATTCATTTCCAATGCTAATGATGGAAGCAGATTGATTTAACATTTGGACCTTGGACAGACATTAACTTCAAACTTGATCATGAAAAAGCCTCAACTACATATCCTCACAGGTTAGTGTTTGTCATGTAACTTGGCAAAGTATTCACTCTTGGAGTTGGAAAACTAGTCAAAACTCTCACGGAAATGGCCAATATGATTTAGGACAATCATTCAAACGAGCTGGCAAAATTGGCCCAGCTTTTAGATGCCCAAAAAGTACCGGGCCTACTTTGGCCTGACAAAATCATGTGCAAATATTAATAATGGAATGGACTGGGCTACACAAAATGCAGCTTGACCCGGCCCAATTTTATCACTTGTCTCATGGGATCACAACAGCCCGACGCAGCCCATCACCACGGCAAAATGGTGGCGGAGGGGGATGTTAGCCTGGCTGCATCACCACCATCAGGCATAATAAAAAGGAAGCAATTAACAATTAACATCATTCAGGTCGATGTAGTTACACTGAGGGCTGGGTCGATGTAGTTACACTGAGGGCTGTGTCAACGACAAAATTGGAAATTATTTAGCAGCAAAGTTTACTCAAACGGTTTTTGAGTTTCATATAAACCGTATATACAAATGGATTACTAGGAATTCAACGTGAGAATACCTTCAAAATCTGTTGTATTGTGTGAACGAAATAAATAATAGTAGCACACACGATGCATTACGACTGACACACAAGCCTTCCTTACCAGGCAAACTCGTTCGTTCCAGCTAGAAAGCTGTCGGGGCGAGGACTACTGAAGTTGCTCGAGCTGCCTCCCACAGGTTTTAATGAAACCAGAGACTTAGGCCTATATGTCAATCAACAATAATTCATTCATAAATTTAACAACATTATCCAGAAAAAGGGAACTGCTGAATTTGAGGTTACCAGAAAAACTACTCCTGGGGTTTGGATTGATTCCCAAAAAAAAAAACAACTCAAGAGATGTTAAAAATTACCAAAAAAAAAAAAAAAACCTTGAAGTTTAATTATGTGTTATATGTAAAGGGGGTACTTGTAACATGTTTAGAAATGTAAGAGGGGTGTTTGAAATGTCTTTGACTATGATGGAGGTAAAGTTTAATACAGAATCAAACCTCACAGGTCCTTTTTTGTAATTTTCAAAAACTTGTGTTTTTTCTTTTCTGTAATTAACCCAAACCTCAAGCCGTTTTTGTAATTATCTCGAAAATTAATTAAAAATCCATAAGGACGAAGTGCAATGGCCCACACATTTGAGTTTACTTATGGCAGCATACTGCATACTATGTCTCATGTTTTCATAAAACTAAATCTTTGAACTAAATTAATGAGATAATATCAGAAACTTGAACATTTGCCAGAAAAAGCAAGAATCAAACACTATGGCAAAGTAGTAAAAATCAAACAATATGCTGGACCCTTCATGCTGCCAATTCATCAGCTTATCTAAATTGAAATCAAAATATATGCCAATCAAATTAATAAAAGTAAAGATATGAGAAAAGAACAAAAAACAAGAAAGACAACTTTGCAAGTGTTAAGGGTGCGTTTGCAAACACTTTTGTTTTTTAAGAAGTTATTTGCTGTAGTAGAAGCAAATATAGTTGAGAATCAGGAGTTGGTAGTGTTTGCAAATATAATCTAAAAGCTCAAAAATCAAAAGTTAAAGTGTGGAAAAATATCATTTTCAAAATTTGCTTTCGGATAGAAAGATAAAAGTATATGAATGACATCGGAATTTAGAAATGGCACTTTTGGGTTATGATAAATATTTAGGATAAAAATATAAAAAACAAACTTCTTATTTAGAAAAATACCAAAAGCACTTTAGCAAAATTAGAGGCAACTCACCCCCCAACTTTTAGATTTTGATTAAATGGAGCAGAAGCAACTAAAAAGTGATTTTTTTTCAGCTAAAAGCTTTGCAATCACTCTAACAAAGTTTGAAGACAGGCTACTGCACTGATAATATATCTTACCCCAAATGCAGTTTCCTTTCATACAGCAATAATTCATTGCTTTGTCCCTAATATCAAACGCCAGCAGCAGTTTTGATATCAGAATCTGCTTTTCCCTGAAAAGGATACAAAAAGATACAACAATTATCAGATATGAGCATGATTCACCAATTAAAACAAGATGAATACGATTCCGGGAAATGAGAATACTGAGATGTAATTGCCAGGATTTCAGCAGGTTAAGCGGACTGAGAGTGATTTCTGAAGTCATGAAATATCAAACTGGATTGTTTAAGGTACGACTCAAAATCAGGAAAATATGACACCTTCCATTGGACTTCTGTATGAGAAGTCAAAAAAAGAGCTCTTGCACTCTAATGTCTAATCTGGTCAGAAATTTAGAATATTATTTCGGCGGTCCAGAGGTTGACCATTTAAAGAAGAACTTGGAATGCAAAAACAAAATACTGGAATAGGAGAAATAACATCAGATATGTAATTGCAAAACCAAAACTGAGAAGAGTAAGTATCACCTTAGACCTTTCTTTACAACAGTTGTCAGCCCTCTCATAACATAGCTTCACAATTATCATCCCTCACCAACTCCTTCATGCCCACAGACTTCCAAACACACTAGAGCCATTACTATCAATTATCACCACCTTACCCTATATCTAACTAATCAGCTAGTAAAAACCAGATAAGGGCCAGGTCGGCCATTGTCATAAGTTAAAGGACTGATTTGACAATCAACCAAAATTTGGGTAGATATAAATCGAAGGATTTTACTTTAGAGGAGCCAAGCATGGGAAAATAGAATTAGCTGTTAACGAATGATAACTGACGACGCAACGTGTAATTTAGCTCATACGCACAGTTTAGAATATTCTAAGAGTATGTTTGTTTAGTGATTGGGGTGTTTGGGGTGATTAGGGAAGGGAAGTTTGATGTGATGTATAAGGAAATATGTGTACTAGTATAGAATGCAATGTATGTTTGGTTGGTGATTGGGGGAAGTGAAACAAACACAGCCTAAGAGTCCACGGCTTACTTTCAGGAATCAGGTATTCTAGCGCCTGAATGTTGTAATGGAGAAATGTGGAATGATCTTACCTCCGATGGAGTACTTCGGACTTTGCGTGTAGGTGACCTCATGGTGACAAGCTCCTCTGCTGCTGTAGGGTGGATACCCACTGTGGCATCAAAGTCTGCTTTAGTCAGGCCAGCTTTTACAGCAACAGCAAATCCCTGGAAATCCAAAATTTAAGAATGACATACCCTATGACACAGATAATCATATAAAAACGAAAAATCGATCCAAAATGACAACCAAGCGGAGGGGCAAACCTGGACAATTTCTGGTGAATCATCTCCACACATATGCAAACCCAGAACTTTGTTTGTCTTTGCACATACAATAAGTTTCATGAAAACCCTATCAGGAAGGCCTGAAAGAGTAGCTTTTAGAGGCCTAAAGTTTGATGTATACACATCAATATCACCAAATTCCTTGATTGCCTGTGGAAATTGACATATTAGGCATTGGGATCAACAAAACATTCACAGCTACACAAATCCTCATTCTCACCTGTTCTTCAGTAAGACCAACTTGACCAATAGGTGGCTGAGAAAACACTGCAGCTGGTACAGCACTGCAGAAGACAGAGACATGTGTTCAGGAAAAAAAAACTTGAAGTTCTCATAGAAAGTGCTTCTCTTGTTTCAACATAGAAGAACTTCTCTATGTAATACATCAGCATTGTCTATCGAGCACCTGTAATCTGGTTTTGTTGGTTCATTTGCAAAGAGGGTTTTCGCCAATGCTCCACCTTCCATTAAGGCAACTGGGGTCAAATTTATTCTATCAGTAACATCTCCAACAGCCCAAATTGATGGAACAGAAGACTGAGAGTATTCATCAACCTGATAAATATATCAATGAATTTATAACTGCATCATTAATTTGTTCAGATAAGTATGCATGGTGACTAGGGATTGGGGCAATAGGGATGAGAAACTTAGAAGACAATACCTCAATGGCTCCATTGTTCGACAATTTCACACCAACAGCCTCTAAACCTAAATTCTGTTGCAAAATACAAATGCATTAACAACATTAGAATTGCTATTAATATATCATAAATTATATGTGATTGTGGATAATAACGTCTCCAAAAATATCAAGAGCAATTAACTATGGGTAACAGTGTCATGGTTTAAAACATAGCAAAGCCACTCTGATAATTATGAGAAAAATTAAGGGTAAAAAACCATGAAATGACATTGAGAAACTCAAGCCAGTGCAGTAGGTTAATGTGCCCACTAAAATTTTTGACAACCTACATAATCAAAAGTTGACAACACAGATAAATCTTCACCTTCGTATTTGGTTTGCGCCCTGTTGCAAACATGACATGGGAAAAACCATCAACTGTTCCTTTGTTAGTTTTCAAAGACAGCGATCCATCGGATGACTTAATTATAGCCTGAGGCATCTCTTCAGTGTGGAACTCAATTCCCCGTAATGACATTTGTTCTCCAACAAAGTCTCTGACCTGCACAGCAAGAGTGGAGTTTCTTACGTTTATCCATTAAATATTTGACAAGCATTATTTATTCTATAGGATAAGATATTCATGGTAGCAACCTCTTCATCAAAACCTCTCAACACTTTTTTCTGCCTTATAAATACGTGGACATCGCTCTTCAAGCCATTGAAGATGCCAGCAAACTCAACTGCAATGTAACCACCCCCAACTATAGCAATTTTTTTAGGTTTTGACGGTAAATCAAGGGCAGCATCAGAATCTATTGCATATTCGCTTCCAGGGATATCAGGAATAAAAGGCCGCCCACCGACAGAAATAAGAATGTTCTTTGCCGAATAGAGCTTCCCGTTCACGTCCACTGTGTGTGGATCCACAATCTGTACAAGATGTTTAGAAAATTCTAATTAGGAACTTGGACACATGGGTCTTTGGTTGGAATGAGAAATGGTTATGCACATGCTTCAACTCTAGAATATCACCAAACCTTGCCACGGCCTTCAATTAGTGTGACATCAGCATTTTTCAAAATGTTCTTGTAAATTCCAGTAAGGCGCTGCAATTCAGCATTCTTATTAGCAATCAACGTGCTCCAATCATGTTTAGGTTCTGCTTCATAAGTCCATCCAAACCCACCACTCTCTTCAAATTCATGTGAAAATTTGGATGCATATACGAGGAGCTTTTTTGGTACACATCCACGGAGCACACACCTTCACAGGATTCATCATAAATTATTAAACTTTCAACAATTCCTAAGCTAACACGTGAAATGCAAAATGCACTTCTGAAATGAAAAGTCTCCTCAAATTTAATTTAGGTAAAACAAGATGGTTCTATGAGATAATGCAACTTATTCAATTAAAGTGAAAAGAAAAATCATTAACCATTGAGAGAGATTGACATGATACATGCAATGCGCTCAAGCTTCACAGCTCACTGAATTTTGACTTAATAGCAATAAGAGGTGTCTTAAGCTTCAGAATTACTCACCATATTTGTTTTTCCAGAACATATAGTCATGAGCATGGGAAAGAATATAAGTCCGATTTGCAGCAATTTAAACAGCTTCAGCAGATAAAAGATTTTGATTATATATTTATCACAACATACAGAAACTTGCACAAAATGGACCGAGGAAAAAGTAATTCCTTTTGGCAAAACAACCTGTTTCATAAACAAACCAATGACACAGAGAAAAATTAACTATTTTTTATATATTTATCCAATCTTCTCATCTTCTCATAAGTAGACTAAGATCACATGCATAATGTGCACCAGGTTATCAAAATTATTGTATCACATAAATGATTAAAATGTTTCCATAAGCAACAGTTCAGGGATAAAACTCTGCTAAGCTTTGATTCAATATGAACTCTATGTCCAGAATATTGCTGAAGAGAACAATAATACAGTATTCCTTCTACTATGAATTGAATTGGATCTTTCACTTAATCAGCCAGATTACCACTGTTGGATAAGTATTAAGTGTTGATGCTGTTCTTTTTAAACAAAAACAACAATTTTAAACATATAACTAAAAAACTAAACCTTTTGATCAGCAAGTTGATCTTTGAAACGGAAAATCATATACCATTTAACAAAGAAGAAAATAAATTTACTAGCACTACACACATCAGAAATTGTATGAAGATACATAATGTACTCGAGACCAGGAAATAATCAAAAGAACAATGAAATAAGTCCTCAAGAAACCATAAACATATCCTCTTTACATCAATAATTTTCATGGAAAAGAAGAAAACAGAGGAAGATATATCATAAACCAAATTAAATGAAAACATACGTGCCACCAACGCCGCCAGTGGAGTCGGATGAAATGGTAGAAAAAGGCAGCTCGCAAACGGCAACTTTTGCCCCAAAATTGGAGGCGAAGCGAGAGGCTCTAACACCTCCGCTGCCGGCGCCAATTGTGAAAAGGTCGTAGTCGTAGTGTCTCGGTGGCTCGGAACCGTTGGTGGACTCGGCGCGAATCGCGGTGGTAAGGCGGCGGCACGGATGAGGAGAAGAGGTGGAGTGGGAGAAGTTTCTGGAGGTTAAATGTTTAGTATAGTGAGAGAAAGAGAGGAACGTAATCGGAAATTTGTAGTTGCGGAGGGTTTGGAAGGCCGGAGAAGAGAGCGAAGAGCCAAGCCTCGGCGAGCTTAGAGACGTCGCCGCCATTGATAGTTTTACTTCGGTTCTGTTGGGCGTTGGCTAGTTATCTTATATCTTACGGCGTATATTAGCAGCAAGCATTTTCCAAATTTATTTTTTTTTTTTTTTTTTTTTTTTGAAGGAAGCATTTTCCAAATTTGGTTCTGCTGGAATTTCAATTTCGAGGACTGTATTCTGTCCAAGTTCAAAGTTCAACCCATTTTATTTGATAATCCAATCTTTTGGACCAAAGTACCAAACTAATAATTTTCTTTAATGACACTATTAACTAATGAAATTCTTCTAGGCTTCATTTGGATGGAAGGATTTGAGTTATAGATTTTAAATCCATAGTAAGAAATTCATTGAGGTTGTTTGGATGTAGTTATTCTATTCACTCATTTTTACTTTTTCAATCGCAAATTCACCAATCACATTTAATCATTTGTTTAGGGAAAAAATCACCAAACCACGGCGCGATTGGATGTGAGGGAGATTTTATTTTCGTTCCGCTGGATAATTTTTTTTGACCAAACATGCAATTGTTTATGAAAATTTTCAGAAAATATATTATTATCTCACTTTCACTTTTTCTCATTTTTTTCTCCTATCAATCACATCTACACGTTTTTTCACAAAAAAAACTAATCATTACTACATATTTTCTCACAAATTTCACTATTCACCCAGTCACACATTTCTAAATAACAATTATATCCAATTATTATTTTACTATTTTTAAATCAAATCAACTTTCATCATTACTTTTCCTCTCACATCCAATCACTCTCAAAATTCATCTTTTTCGTCCAACTTTTTTATCACCACTATTCTTTAGCAAAATGAAAATTTTCAAAATGAAATCATATCCAATCGCGCCCCTATCGTTCTTACACATTTTCTCATAAATTCCATTATTCACTCGCTCGCATTTTCAAATCATGAATTATATAATTTATATCCAATCATTTCAACTTTCATCATTACATTTTCATCGCATACACAAGTAATAACCAAGCCCTCAAAGTTCTCAAAACTCACTGTTCTTTCAAAATCTTTTTAATCACAATCACTATTCTCTAGCCGAAATAAAAAAAATCAAAATAAAAGAATATTCGATTGCACCCCTACTTTTAGGGCCTTTCAGGAGCGCATATGAGAAGTCTTTGGTAGACGGGAATCCGAAGTACCACAAAGAGGCCCGAGATACATATTCCACTTTCTATTCCATTATTGTATATGATTGACAATTGTAATAAGAAAAAATATGCGATGTTGACATTTCAGATGCATTTATACTTGTCAATCAACCATCCACAAGAAGTGGAGTAGAAAATCTGATCCCCATAAAGAAGTAAAAGCGAGTTCTAAATAACATAAAAGGAAAAGCACATGCCATTTTTGGATATAGCATTGACATGTAAATAATTACATCTTTGAACCTCTCTCGCCCTAAAATAATTACAGTCCTCTGTTCGAATTTGTGCTGCAAACAGGCGCAATTTCTGCAAGTATAAAAATACTAGAACTAGCTTCTTTCCCCATGGTAGAAGATCACCTTTAGATAAAATCACTTGCACCATCATACCCACCATGAAATGGGGCCTAAACCATCAGAATCAATAGACCCCTGCCATAAATTGAAAAAGAAAATTACTGAAGCATCACAAAGAATTCTTCTAAATCATTATAAGGGATAATTACATACAAACCCCTGAAGTTTGGGCTAATTACAAAAAAAACCCAGAGCTTTTTGAAAATTACAAAAAACACCTTAACGTTTGATTCTGCTTACATTTTTCACCTTCATAAGCAAAAATCATTTCTTAAACCACCCTAATATTTGTAGAAATTTTACAGTTAACCCATTAAATTTAAGACAAAATCAAACATAAAGGGGCTTTTTGTAATTTTGAAACATTACTAGATTTTTTTTGTAATTAGCCCAAACCTTGGGGGTGTTTTTGTAATTATCCCTCATTATAATTCACTTGGAAAACAAGGGAACAAGCATACAATTGTGAGGTAAAAGGGGAAACAATAGGCAAAATCACTGGTTACACAATTGTGACAATAATCATATAGAAATTATTTGTCTATTTCCAATTTTCCATCATGAGTTAAAATGTTCATTACATGGATAATTGCAGCCTATCCATCCGGCACAAACTGATGTGTAAATTATGCCAAAGCAACATACTCGTGGTCTCGAAGTAAAGTCGATGACTAGATCTTCAGACTTCATATGTCATTAGGCTTAAGATTACCAAAATTTTAGCCAAATAATGTAGAAGGTCCAATAAGATAACCAGTTAAACACTTGTTTCGTCAAACAAATTTGCAAATCCTTTCTATTCTTTAATGATTTGTCGAGTTTTATGGTTAGAGTCAAAATACCAGGGAATAATAAGCTCGGCAAGAAAAAGAAAGGTCTCAAAGAGTACAAAGGGATGTCCAGAACCCAGATAAAATGGTTGAGATGCGCCTCTAATATTGGACCATGAAATGTAGGACAAGTGTTACAACAAGGAAGTAATAGGAAGTAATAATAAAAATGGCAGTCGGGAAAAAAAAAAAAAAAAGAAAAACAAAAGGAAGTGTGATAATAGGCAACAATCGGCAAGAAAATTTAATCCCATCCTCATAAGGATGAGAGGGAAAGAAATAAATCCAACGAAGTAGTTAACAGCATAAACCTAAAAGATCCATGCAGAAAAAATGAGAAAATAGTTTATCGGTCACGTAACTTGGAATCCTTGGAGATTTAGTCATCTAGGTAGTCACTTTAAAATTTTGGTTAGTATCTTATAAAATTTTGGACATTTAGCCCGATTTTGACCGAGACTGTGTAATTTGACCGTAATTGTTAACTAGGACCAATGGTGCTATTGTGTCTACGAAATTTAGGGATTTTGATGAATTGGCGCAAAAATTGACACACAAGATATGTGGATTTTAATGTTTTGGTTTTTTGAGTCAAATTATCAAAATCCCCAATTATTTTGACATGTCTGCACGTGACTGGCAGCAATTTCCAATAAAATTACCCAATTTCGGTCAAAATAGGACTAAATGTCCAAATTTATAAAAGATATTGGACTAAATCTCAAAATTGTCCAAGTTACAAGACCAAAGAAATTATTTTCCCAAAAAAATATAATATGAGAAATCCTCTACATGCTCCTCTGGCATTTATCACTGTGTATAATTTATAAATCTCAATCAACATGCAGCACCTTCTTCAGGAATCCCATTCCTGGACATACAAATAGTCATTTACAAATCACTTTCTTGACTTACAGTGACCACCATAGGGGCAAATGGCTTCGAAACTTTTTGCTCTAACTCCTTTTCATCTGAATCGTTTCTTTGATCTAAAGGTATAGGTGGATAACTTACATTGTGAACTCTAAACCTTATCTGCAATCAAGCAAAAGCATCAAACCATAATTTTCAACAATTGTCAAAACCAAGAATAAATCAAAAATTATAACAACAACCTCGTCTGTCCCGTCTATCGGATAGTTTACCCCATCATACTCCCAGACCCACCTAACTCCATCCCTGATAAAGAGAATGAGAACAGATTTAAAGAGGGATCATAGATGTGCTAAACAAATTAAAATTTAATAATATAAGGGATAATTAAAAAGAAAAAAAACCTGAGGTTTGGGCTGATTACAAAAAAATCCAGAGATACTTCAATTTTAATAAAAGGCCCCCCAGGTTGGATTATGTCTTAAATTTAAGGGGGTAAATATCTGTAATATTTCAATAAATATTAAGGGTGTTTTGAAATGTTTTTCGTTTATGAAGGGGAAATGTAAGACGGAGTCAAACCTCAAGGATATTTTGTAATTTTCAAAAATCTCTAGAGTTTTTTGTAATTAGCCTGAACCTCAGATTTTTTTTTGGTAATTATCCCATAATATAATGTTGCGAAATTTGATGACAACAAAGATACTCACTTAAGTCCTGGGTCAGGTTCAGAGTGATTGGGACTGGCCAGCAAAGGAACAGGTACATAGATGTCATCGAAAAATCCAAGAGACACTGTGCCAAGGATATGTTCAAGATAATATGTGAAAAACATCACTAAAAACCTACTAATTTGAAAAGGCATCACTAAAAACATCACTAAAAACCTAGACACACACTGCACACATTTATTAAATGTCAATTAAGAAATTGAATAGAGCTATAAATTATTTTATCAAAATTTTACGATGGATTTGAAATTCCTACACAAATCCGCATCATCCAAACAAGGGATGGATTTCAAATACCTTGAAATCCCTCCATCCAAATGGACCTTAGGTTACTAAATGCATTTTCCACCAAAAGTATTTGAAACTATAAAACTTTTTCTCCAAATTAACTGCTCACTACTTAATACATTAAACTCCCGTACTAAATAAGACATGCATAATAACTGATGTGAAAATATCATAATCCATAAGACTGAAATTCAAAATTTTCCTTATTGATCAATACAAATAAGCAATGTCCCCATTCAAGCAGAACATTTTGCACATGAAACAACCCAGAGTTCTCTCTCCTTCAAAAATCATTTCCCAACAACAAGGAATTATTATCGATTGAAAGGAATAATCAACCAGTGGCTGGCTCTAGAAAGGAAGAATGCAAATGAATATCAATGAAAAGGGAACACCAAAAAATTATAGGATATCAAAACACAGTTCGGGTGTATATATAAGAGTCACCTATTTTTGTAAATAACAATTCTAGTGCTATTGTTGCAATTCAAAATAGCAGATTCAAGAATCACATGCTCTCCGACACCACCATCGGCAATATACAGAACATGAGATAGTGCAATAGTGCAAACTGCAAAGTCATTTATGGTTTTATAGAAAAAGATGGAAATTAAATTTCTGTCAAATAAAAGTTTATACACATTAATAAACCACGGTCTCCTTATATTTGGAACAGTGCACAGCAAAAGCATCATTGATAAGTATGAAACAAGGTGTTAACCCTCAAGAATAAGGTCATGAAAAAGGATCCCATTTCAGCAACAAAGTTGTAACAAAGGAACTCATACAACAACAAAGCTTTGTAGTTCCCAAATTGTAAAAGTAGCGTCCCACCTAACAAATATGAACCTGGGCCAACTTGTATAACGTTTTGATTCTAGATATGGAAACTGATTTGATTATAAATTTAGGATATCCTGGATGAAAGAACAAATGACAACAGCCTCGAACAAGAGTAAGATATCGGTTTGTTGAATTAAGTTCCCCTTCCAAGCTCTTATACTATAGTTTTGATAAAATGGAGAACTTCGTGAAGATGGTCATAGTGGTACTGAAAATAATCAAATAACTCACAACAAACCAGAACAAAGTAAGTATGCAGTGTACGTCATACATCGCAAAACCATCTTTTGTAGATTCTTTCAGTCGAGCTGATATAACTTCTCCTACAAATGGGCGAAACATTACCAGTCTGAACCCCACCTGAAGAACACAAAGTTCACATTGTCATAATTCAATAGCATACTTCCAAATTCTGAGAATACTCTTCACTGAAAATCAAAGCTTGACTACAATTTTTCTCTCCTTTCTTCCCAAGAAAAAAAAAAGGGAATAAACTCAAGAATGAACTATAACTCCTTTTACATAATGAAAAATAAAAGAGTGCACATAAAAGATCATATGGCGGACGCAATATCTGAAACCTGTAATCAACACTTTAGAATTGCAATCTATAAATAGTACAGACAATAATAACAAGCTATCACCTAGTATAAGAAAATAAATTGTTAAGCTCGATGTCTAAACTGTGTACCGTATAAGTGGAAGCGCCATCACCAGGAAATACAAATCCACCCTTGATGGATCGAATATCATACACGCTTACGCATAACCCTAGTTTCTCAATAACCTAGCATCATTGGGTAAAAACAGGCCGGTAAGTAACGGGAAAACAGCGCGAGGAGAGAGAGAAAACAAAAAAAGAGGAGAGAAATAGAGACGAACCTTGTCTAAGAAGAGAGAGCCGAGCTCTCCTTTAATGGCGTCGTTGAGAGGTTGATTGAGGAGATGTGGCGGCAATCTCAGAGTGTGCTCTATTTCACTCAAGAAAAACATTTCTTATTAAAGAATTTTATTTTCTTGAAAGGGTTAAAAAAAGAACTGAGTTAAGAGTATAAGCTAAAAAAATTGAGGATTTATTGGTAACAAAAAGATAAAGCGCCGCAGGAGATAGCCGGAAAAGCTGGGGCTGACGGCGGAGGATGAGAACAGTTGCAGCGTCCTAAATTTTGCTTATGAAGAAAGTCGCGGTTATTGGCGCGATGGGTTTCTGCCTAAACTCGCTAACCCAGTAGTGGCGACTAATTCGGACGTTTAATGTTTTCCCCGCTTTGTACAAATAGAGCTTCAAATTTTGATTTATTCATTGTTAGGGGTGGAAATAGTTCTGCGCTACTCTAAACATGCGCAGGCCCATGCCTACCGACCTACTAAGGGTATGACTTGGCTTATTTAACAATTAGGTCAGGCTCATGCCTTTTACATAGCCTATTTAAATAGTTGAGTTAGGTCTGGGCATTTTAAAAAGCCTTCTAAGCTCGACAAAGCGGCCTATTTAAAGCCTACGTATAATATATATAATATATAGAAATAAAAAGTATTATATAGAATACATGTATGTATTATATTTTATATACATGTTGAAGATATAAATTATATAAAAAAATTACATATATCTTATATATAAATATAATATTAGAACCATATTGAGACACTTCTTTTGTATTTGGATTTGTTATTGTTATGAATTTATTGGATATTATTATCATATTTATGTTCTTTGGAGATGTAGCGTTCTATTGTCATGTGCATTTTGTTGTTTTCATTATGAATCTTATATTGACTATCGTGAGATAGTCGTCTGGTTTTTGTAGTTTACAATTAATTTTTTTTAAAATTGAATTTGATAGGCTTTAAATAGGCTAAAGTTTGGCCTTTTTACTTAAAAAGGTCAGGTCGAGCCTATGAAAAAAGCCTCTTACTACGTGATAATAGTAGAGCAGCGCGCTTAAACTTAACAAAGCGGTAGCCTGTGCTTTCCAACTCAAAAATCCGGCATTGACTTGGCCTATTTACATCCCTATTCATTACGTTCGATTATTATTTTGGTGGTTAGATTTTACCATAGGTAGATTGAAAATTTAACTATTAAGCAGTTCAATACATAAATTTCAATAGATCACATATGATTCAAAATTCAAACATGTATAGCTTGATGTACAGTTATTGATTTAAATTTTAGGGAAAATTATAATGCTATACCTAAATTTTAGTGTAATCGTAGAAAAACTCAGTTATTTTTTAAAATCATAAATATCCATCGATATTTGTTTTTATTTTACTAATTGCACCATCATGAGGGTATTTGTTAGGTAAGTATAAATCTTAGATGTATTTGTACTTTTGAAAATTTACTCGAGTATTTTGCAATTGAGCTAAACCTCAAGGTAGTTTTTGTAACTTGAAATTTACAATATGAATTTTCAACTATAAATCAAGCATAAATTGAAGGATATTAATACGATATTTTTGTACACATGACAATCATCAGTGTGGTTGAATATGATGTGAAATATCCTATTGAAATAGAGGATCTCATCCAAACAAATAACACATTTCAATTTTTTTAATCAATTTTTTTTAGATAGTTTACTCATAGATTGTGGTATAGTTATTAATATGAATCTAATATTTCACTTACAGATAATAGACCAGTGTTGATTCAAATTAAGGCTTATTTTTTCTAATTAAGTTGGTATTTTCCACCCTCTTCATCATTAATCACAACATTTTGTTCAAGGATTTCAAACAACTGGTTAAAAAAAACCAGGAAACTTACATTAAAATAGCTGTTTACAGGCACAGAATCAACATAGTTTTACACAGAAAGAGAGATATAATTAAAATTAAAAATAAATCCCAAGCTTTAAAGGGACAACCCTGATTCCTCATCCTCTTCAAGGTTGGAAACGTAGACAAAGTAGAGAGCCCAAATCAAACCAAATACACCGAAAATGATCCAGCCCAATAAGTTGTTGCTCAGCCCAAATGGCAGCCCAGTTCCTTCTGTGCTCATTCTCTCATCCACCAGAGCCATGGCGGCTGGGCTCGACATAGCCGCCGCACAAGCCGCCGCCATCATTGAAGCCCCCATCCCCAAATTGGGCTCGTTCTCTTGTGGCTTTCCCTCCATGGAGCATCTCACTTTTCCCATGTTCTTTGACATTGATGGCAAACCTGTATTTTTTATTTATTAAACAGAAAAATCAAATTAAATTTATGATAAATTCAAACTCAATAAAAATATTTAAGTGTAATGTTCAGTATTCTTTTCAGTCAATTATTTACAAGTATAATGTATTTATTCAATTGATTTATACTTCTCATTTCATATTCCTTTTTTTAGGGGTACAAAGTACAATAGTGATATGTGGTTCAATTCTTTGCATGTATAATTAATGTTATTGTTGATTTACATATCTCATTTCAATTTCATATGCGAGCCGGCACATGCCCGAAAACACAAGTTTCTAAATTCCAACACCAGTAAAGCACAAAGTTAATCCTCCTCATTTCAATTTCTAAGTACAATAAATTTAAGGGAGATTCTCATCTTTTAGATTGAAAAAATAAATGTTTCTCATATTTACATATATGTTAATGTTTTTATTGATTTATACATCTCGTTTTAATTTCCTTTATCTCGAATTGACAATTGCTCTGAAAGTACAAGCTTGTAACATTAGTGAAGCACAAAGTTGATCATTCTCGTTTCAATTTCTAAGTATAACAAATTTAAGGGAGTATTTGCAAATTCAAAAAAAAAATTACATGTATATTAATGTTTTTATTGATTTATACATCTCATTAATTTCCTTTAACTCGAACAGACAATTGTTCCGCAAAATACAAGCTTGTAACACTAGTGAAGCACAAAATTGATCATCTTCGTTTCAATTTCTAAATCTTGGTAGTTCATATAGTGCACATGAAATCAGATACTCTATCACAAGATGTACTATGTAACAATGTAAAACAGATCAACGGTGTTAATTCTTACCAAGAACGGCGGAGGTGCGCACGGCGGACGCCTTCTGTACGAGGGCGGCGCGTGCAACTGACGAAGTTGAGGTGCAAGCTGAGATGGTGGCCATCTTTTTTATTCAATTGATTTTGATCGAAGTCAGGAGAAATTCAGTCAAGTGTTAAATGGGTTTGCAAGCATATAAAATCTCTAAACCAGTGCGACTACAATAAACCACACACCTTGGATTAGGTACGTAGCTTCTCATCTATAAGTATCCAACCACATTACGCCACGTGTACATCATCCCTTGGCAACCACTAGCATTTTCTCAAGCAAAAGTTATGGTTTATTGGTTTCTGTCCCACCCTAAATAAAAATCTATATTGGACAGAAAATTACAACTATTGTAGGCAAACATTACAAAACAAAAATGAAAATGTTACTAACTCATGATTCATCATTCCTGTGTCACAACATGCTGGATTATTAGGGATAATTACAAAATCTACCATAAGGTTTAGCCTAATTACAAAAACCTCCAATACCTTACAAAATTACAAATGCTCTCTTGAGGTGTTTGTAACACCTCATTGAGGTAATGCCCCTCATGATGGTGCAATTTGTAATATAAAAATAAATGTCAACGAGAAATTTATAATTTTAAAAGATAGCTGAGATTTTTTAACTAGACTAGACATTAAGTAGTTTTTGTAATTATCCTTTACTATTTTATCCATATCTAGAGCTATCAAACAAGTCGGGCCGAAACTCCATCTGGCTATTTTTTTGAGGTCCAACCAGCCCAACCCATGAAATATACATAGAACGACCAAGCTGACCCAACTTTTCGGACCAAATGAGCTGGGCTAAATAGGCCAGATCCCATTTAGGCCTCCAAAATTGCAACCCGACCCGCCCTTTTCATCGGGACAATTCAGGTGGGCCCATTTGACACCTCTATGCATATCAAACCAAAATCAAACATGATGAAATATGAATACATTGTAAAAAACAAGGTCTATTCATGAAATGTCAGATCTACATGAGTTTTACATACACAATCTCTAGGAAGAACCATGTGTGATGGGCTTCACCAAATTCGGCCCGTTATTGCTAGAAATCGACTCAGCTTCTAAAATACTATGGCTGGATTTAAAGAAGAAAAAAAATGTGAAAAAACAAAATTTGAGTTGAAATTTACATGTAAAAAAATTGTGGGAAAATAAGAAAGAATGAAGTGAACAAATGGCAATTCCTAACATATATCGGTGTATGTCATATTCGAGACTATCTCGTGTCGGATCTAACTACTCGTGAACGTTGCATTGTTGCAGATACGGATGCTCATACTTGACATGTTTCCTCCATAAGTGTTTGTATCTCTCAATCCCAATATCCAACCATGGTTTTCGAATTCCATCGAAATGTACGACCGAGGCTTGATCTATGTCCTCTTGCCTCACATTAGAGTCATGCCCTAAACCAAGGACATGCCAATTCTTGTCTAAAGCTAGTGTGTGTTTGTAAAATGTGAGCCAACCAATGGACAAGCTTCCTTCTTTCCACAGTGGTCTCTTATTGCCCTGCAAGAACAGTGTACACATTAATATATGAATAATTACAACACGATTTTCATATAATGATTCGAGTCAATATTGGTGCGCCTTCTGGTCTTTCTTTTTTCTGCATTTTATGGACATTAGAAACCAATTGATAGAAACGAATTCCTTGCAAAAGCAGTCTTTGGCTGGTTTCTATTAACCTCCCAGCAATAAGTAGGTTTAGAAATAACCGAAAAACAACTTAGGCTATTCAGCTGTTCTGGTGGTAAAAGCCAGTGACGGATTATGGGAGTGTTTGCAAAAACTTTTGCTTTTAGAAGAAGTGATTTATTGTAGTAAAAGTAGTAGTAGTTGAGAATCAGAAGTTGGTAGTGTTTGAAAATAGAATCATAAGTTGAGCGTGATTGGTGAAAATTTTGGAAAAGTGTTTAGTTATTTGTAAAAGCCAAACCAGAAGCAGAAATTTAAAGCCCCTCCTGATTAAATGAAGCAAAATTAGAAGCAGAAGTTGGCATTTGCAAACACTATAAAGTGATTTTTTCAGCAAAAAACTAAGAAGTATTTTTTTTTAGTGATTGCAAATACTCCCAATAAGATATGTAAAAGGTCCGGAAGGCTAGGCATAGATGTCACTAGCCAATACTTGAAGAGATGCCTTCACAAATCAAAACAAACCAGGATATTTATGGACTACCAACTTACCAAGCAAAGAAAAAAAGAGAATAAAATCAAGAAGGGAATGACATGTACACCGCACGTGTGCAACTCCAATACAAAAATATGCAATTGATCAAATAAGTGTGCGAAAAGCAGCAGCAAGAATAGCAATACAGAGACATGCATGAACAAAGTACAATTTTACTCACCAAATGAAGGTATTTGTGATAGACCCCAGTTAAATTCCGTCGTCTCCATTCAGCAAGATCAAAGATATTCATTCCAAAAGCCCATGTGCATGTCTTGGCATCAAATTTATTTGCTATTATGGGGTCAGTGAAATTGACAAACATATCCATACGACGGAATGAAGGTTCCCCTTCCGTACAAGTCTGCACAGCACCATTTACTTTCCCTCTCGTGTTAATTCTCCACAGTCTTGTTATGTCCCTTTTCACTACCACATCATGATCAAGAAGGACAACCTTATTCAGACGAGGAAAAACATCTGGCAAATAAAACCGAAGGTGGTTCAGCTCGAAATATATCGTGGATCAATAGAACCTTCCTCTGTAAAGTTACATTATATTTGGTGGTTAACCAATGGAAATTATCCATGCTCTCCACATGAACTGTAGCTTTACTAGGAGGGTTTATTAAGAACCACATTGACATCGCTGGAAGGTTGAGTGAATCTGTCACTACATGAAACACTATTTTCTCTGGTTCCTGTCAAGCAAAGAAAATTTAACTATAATTACTTCATGTGTATGTTATAGAAGCATCATGCCGTGTTTAATATCAACCCTCGCCCAATAGTTTTGACCTGACATGCTGACACCAAAATTTGGTCTTCTACCTTTAAAAGGTTACACCAAAGAAGCAACACCTCCTAGTATATTGTATAAAACACAGAGGCAGTGATTTGAATTCCTTTGTAAAAAAACTGCAGTAACACCTTTGTTTGTAATCCTACCTCATTTAGGAATTTCTTTGTTAAATCAGGAATGTTTTCATCAGAAAATGAGGATAGTGAGGGCAACACTAATAAGTCAGTGATCCCTTCAAAAATTATATATATGTATATATTATATATACAAGCACACTTAAACAAGTAACAGCCACGGAATGATGCATAAGTCCCAATAAAAAAAAGGTGCTATGATAAGAAATGAAAAAACCCTGGTGTCCTGCAAATAGAAACTTGTCCTCACAATAATCTAAACAAGTCCCCCCCTCCCTTCAAACTCTCATCATTATAGGAACCAACACACACAGATGTCAATTGGAGGGAAGCAACAGCAACTTACCCTGGCAGTTGAGATAGTTGAGTTCACAACAACCGAACAAGCCAATATGTTGTCAGAGAAAACGGCAAAGTGATAAAAATGAGGATTTTGTAGTTTATGTTTGTAGCGGAACTCCCTATCCTCAGGCTCCAGGGCAAAATATTCAGCAGTCAATCTCATTGATAGGCAGTGAAGGCCTTTCGGGATGGTTCTTCCACCAAGCGCTCTAAGAAATATTTCTTGATTCCTCTGTGACCGGACCTGCTCTTCAGCATTATACGTCATAGCACGAAGTTTCCTTATCATGGCCGCACAATCAGGGTAAATACGACTTGCTTTTAACAAGGTAGCTTCCATGGCTTTCATTTTCTGCAGAGAACTGAAGAAGCAGAGGTTTACATATTATAGGCAACTCCACTAAGTTCTCATATAACCATAGTTAGTTGTTGCACCATAATCCAAATCCAACATCTATATTTCCATAAGAGAATCATTGATTACGTGGAGATATGCATATGTGTTCAGTAATCAGTATCACAATCACAGGTTAACTTGCTTCGACAGCCTCAGGAAAGAAGTACTAAAATATGTATGATTGACCATGATTTGACAACACCTAACAATCTTGCCTGGATAACTAAGGGGCCATTTACTTCTTTGGATGGGATGATGAATGATTGAACAAGAATGTACACGAGATGTGGGGTTAGGATTAAATTATCCAATAAATTTTATGTGTACTTCATATGCTTAATAAAATGACAAATTAATCAAAATGCTTATCGAACATGTATGTTGTTTGATAATGATGTAAATCATTATGCCTTCGACTATTTTACCTTTCATCATATTTCTCAGAAATTAGTCTAGGTTTAAAGTAGCATATATGACTTAAATTAATGAGCATTATGGTCAAAATCCATTCTATAAATTTTAATAGAAAGGATGTGATTATTTCATCCCATCTTAAAGGTAGGATGAGTTATCTAAAAAAAATACTCATTGTATCGAGTTTTGATATTTATCATGAGTCATCATCACCAAAAGTAAACATTTGACTAGGTTGAATATTATAGTATATCCAACCTCTAATGCAATGAAGTAAACAAGCCCTAAGAGAAAACAATCACCATGAGTAAATTCAGCAGAAATCAACAAAACACATGAAAATCATTGAACTCGTCAATAAGCTGATTTGAGATCCCAAAGCAATTTAATATGACAAAGATCTTTATGATGCTAACACCAAAAACCTAAAAGAAGCAGAAAGCAAAAGGAATGAGATAATCCTATTAGTAATACTCCAAGTATTTATCACTCGTGGGATTTTGATTCATGGTAAGCATCAGAGTAAACTTTGGCCTAGGGGTTAAATCTTAAAACAATTGAAAAAGAGCAACAACATAAAAAAAATGGAAGCAGGAGCCTAGTTACTAAGTTATTCAACAGAATCTAGCAGAACTATGAACACACACACACACACACACCCAAAAAAACTAGAAATCTAAGATAAATTAAACGAAGCAGAAAGCAAAAGAAATTAGATAATCATATTAGTAATGCTCCGGGTGATTCTGATTCATGGTAAGCATCAGAGTATGCATTGGCCTACGGTTAAATCTTATCACAATTGAAAACAGAGCAACATCATAAAAAATGAAAGCAGGAGCTTAATTACCAAGTTATTCAACAGAATCTAGCAGCACTATTAACACACACACATGCACACAGAGAAAAAAAAATTCAACGAAACCTCAATCATCATATCAAAGATGTTGATTGTCGTTGGCCATCAATTCACATGATCTCACCAAATCATGATCTGGTTCTTCAGTGTTCAAAAAGACAGATAAAATGTAAAAACTAAAGAATATTAGAAGGAAAATGATGTACCTCCTGGATAAAAGAATCTTTGGTGGACTGACTCATGGCTCGTTCAATCTCTTTAATTCGAAGTTTCAACTCTTTCACCATATGAGAACTACTATTTGATGGTGTGAAATTTAAGTATGCTTTGGCCCTAATCACCTGGTCTTTCATCTCTTTTACCTTCTCATCCACTATCCTCGACCTACTGCGTACCACCTTATTCAGCTGTACCCTGTCTGCGCGTGACTCTTCCTTTAGTTAACAAAAGAAAACAATTAATGGAATAGAAGGAAGCAAAAGGAAAAGAAGAAAGAAGAGGGAAGAACTTATGAAAGCATTTGACAGAACAAAACTTTCCATGCACAATCACCCAGGCAGATAGAGGTTAAACATAGCAAGATGCATTGAGCTGAAAGACTAGAGAAAACACACACACACACACACGGTCAAAACAGCTTTGTAATCATCCTCGAACTCTGCGCTTGTGAATATAACAGATGTGATATGAGCATACATCAGAGAATTACAAAAAAAATGAATCTATTCACATGTTATTAGTACTTTATAGCATATCCTTGAACATATTAAAGATGTAATAACATATATGGCCATACAAGTGAGAACCACGAGAAAATGGAAAAGTTATTGACTTAATAGAATTATTAGTATCATTTACCAATACAGGGATTTTGTAACAGAAACTAACAGGAAACGATTAGGCCATTGAACAGAATAAATGCTGAAAAGTAAATTACTAGACCACACTCTCCAGCATCTCAGTAACACAAATTTGTAGAAAATCACACTGATCTATACATCCAACTAAACTTCTAGTTGCACCTTTTCAGCAAATGGCATTTGATTGTCCATTCACCAGATTATAGACTTTGGAGAAGGGAGATGAAACAGCCTGAGAAAATAAATGTGCATCAACGTTTCATAATTCTCTCTCAATTTCCACTCTCCCAAGCAATTTTTTGTTGGTACATTCCTCAGAGCCAAAACTAGTTCACGCACCAATTGGCACTATCCACAAAGTCATTGCAGCAGTCACATACATCACTCAGTACTCAAACTACTGATGATTAATGTTATCCAAGCAATAGTTTTGTCAGTCTCATACATCACTAGCTCAAACCTTGTTGAGTCATATAGGTACAATATTACTGAGTTTAATTAGATATTTAAAAGATAAGCAAGATATCTAACTAAAAAAGAATCCCATATTAACTTGAATGCCTCTATCCCTCGTAAACTCTCATGAGCACAACAACATGACAAGGTTATTTACATACAAAAAGGTTACACATACCTTCGCCCTAGACACAGCCAACCTTTCTTCTAGATGTCTTTTTTGTCCACTTTCATCTGCATCATGTCTAGTTGCTGAACTTGAAATGAGGTCAGGGGAAAACGTAAAACACTACACATTAGATGAGCAGCAAATAATTTTGAAATAAAATGCATATAAATAATACCAACCACTATTTTCTGACAAGTCAGCATCATTTGCTCCTTTTCTAACTTCGCCA
Organism: Rehmannia glutinosa; assembly: GCA_016081115.2. Classification (NCBI taxonomy): domain Eukaryota; kingdom Viridiplantae; phylum Streptophyta; class Magnoliopsida; order Lamiales; family Orobanchaceae; genus Rehmannia; species Rehmannia glutinosa. Next base: position 95,706 of record JABTTQ020000106.1, read on the forward strand.
AAACTTGTATCCTCACTAGAACTAAGGTTAGCTGCAGACTTAGAGGTATCATCTTTGTACACCACTAGGGGGGGTTCTTTCAAACCTTCACTTTCTTGCTAAACCACAAAAGTACAAAAATTAAAAAAAAAAAAAATCAGGCACATTAAAATCAAAATGACAAAATATATTACATCTCTCCACTTACATGTTCTATTGCACTAAGCGTTTGAGCCTCCGTTCTGTGTTTCTGTACAAGAGAAACCCCAATTGTAATTAGTTCAGTTCCTAATCAAATAAAACAGACGTTCCAAAACAAGTTTTAAAATTAAAACGAATCCAAAACAAAAAAAAGATAAATCATTGTATTCTAAAAGGCGATAGTCCATTTTCTTTCGTGGTGGTATATGTATAACCTCCATCACACGATAGGTTTGAATACCAAAAAACCGAGAAGATAAACTCTAAGCAGAGGCAATTGTTCTATCAACACACAATCACATAAAACACACAAAACAAAAGTAAAAACGTGCAACTTCAATGTCAAGATTAACTACCAAAACAAACTTTCAAATACCATAGCAACACCAATCGAATTAAAAAACCACATCAGTTAAGCAAGCAGTACAACACTGTCAATAAGTAGTAAAGAAGTGAGATTCATACAATGATAGACAAATCTTCAACGAAGTCTTCCGATACTGCACCAAAGAAGAATCAAGCAAAAAAAAAAATCACGAATCCGATTAAACTGAAGAAGACAACTCAGACACGTATACAGGAGAGAGGGGGGAGAGGAGGTTATACACTTACCATCAGAATTAATCTGTTTGAGCCTATACGACAGTAGAAAAACAGGAACACAAACAGAAACACAGAGGAAACAGAGGATCAAAATCCTCGAGCATTTACGAAATGCCCTCATCAAATTTCTCCAACAGTATCGAGTTAATCAACAATCCTCCGCATCGGAAACCCCCAAAAAATTCGTAAATCTCAATTTCCGATTTCCAAAATCTCGAAAGCCCGAAAAAAAAAAATCCCGGTGCCGGGGAGAGACTAGGGTTTTTCGCTGTCTGGTGAACGATGATAAGATCTCGGGGAAGTAAAAAAAAATAAAAAAAAAATTGGAAATCTCATTGAGCGGGGAAGGCGGGGAGAGGAGGTGGTGGCACGTTCATATGACTATGAGGACCGAGGGAATGTGATTTGGGATTATTATATTTTAAAAGGTGGGAATTGGGAATTTATTCATAGGTTCTTTTGTGGAGATTTGAAATGCGGGAATAACGAGGTAATGATGGGAATGGGATTGGTGGTGGGGGCATGTGGTGGGGGGTGGGTTTATGGGTATGATGGTAATTTGACAATGGGGACATTTTTTAGTTTCTTTTTAGAGCATATAAACATTTTTAGTATATTTTTTTTAGGGTAACATTTTTAGTATATTGATTGGTGATTACTGATTGATAATGGTAATGGCGTAATTTTTTTATATATTAAGTTATTGTAGTATAATGTTTGATTTGATATGAAATTCATGATATTTGTATTGCTTCAAGTATTGCACAAGAAGATTATTTATATTTTATATTTTTATGCCTCAAGTTCCCGGCTTCGCACCATCCCTAGAGTCTTGAAGAATGTAAATCGTGGGATGTGTCTTAATTAGACTCAACTAGTCTTGAAGGATTTACGCACACAAGCCGTTGGAAATCACATGGAGTTTGTTAGTGGTCGAGTAGAAATGGCAAGCACCGAACTCCCTTTTAAACCACGAAGGCAACAAAGAACCGTCTTAGATGGACGAGTAGAAATGAGGGAGATGAACACTAACCTGCTAAGTCGGTTGAGCAGACAAGGGGCCTTCTAAAAAGAATGTGATAAGATGAGTTGTAAAAATCAACAGCAACTGAGATGAAGGTTAAGTAGCAGACAAGCACGCCACCTATAAAGCCAGTGTCAAGATAGTAAGACAAATAGTAAAATGTTGTTATCAACCATGCAAAAACAAGGATATGACAAGTGTCCCGCTCAAAATTAGGTGTAATACTAACTCACTCCTCTTAATTGTGTTAATATAAATAAATCTGGCTTATTGTGAGAAATGGACTTTTGACAGTGGTAATAAATGTTATAAAACAAACACACCTTGTTGGCAACCGATTTGAACTCGGGCTCTCTCAATAAAATTTATTTTAATTCAAGTATTTGGTCTACTTTCAGTCATTTTATTATCTTATTTCAATTCCGGTCACACAAAACGTGTCGCTGACCGAAAAGGGCATCAACAAAGTTGATTTTCTCGAATTGATTTTTATTCGGCTGTATCGCTACTAAAAATATATAGTAACTGATGCCACATATGTGATGCTTGCTTAAATCTGCAGTTCATTCTAAGTCAAAAAATCTGATAAATCGATCCAATTTCTTATCCGGAACTTATGAAATCTTCGGATGGGAATTAGCCTGCAACACACAGAACAAGGTTAGAGAGTCCCTAGGGAGACCCTTCCGACGCTCAAGTCAGCGACTGTGAGGAGAAAAATCCAGAGCACATGAATATAATTCAAAGTAATTAATTGAACATACTTACAAATGAACACGAAGGGACCTTTTATACTTGGAATAATGAGCCTCATGAGTTTGGTGTAATAAAGTGGCTCGCTTGGGCTGTAATAGGTCACGTAGGCTGTAAATTGTAAACTGAGCCTCATAGCTTGTTCAATAATGGTTTGAGCCTCATGACCCAATTAACGATATATAGAACCAATAATAAATATTTTTAGGTGACTAATTAAATAATGACGCAATTAAATAAAAGAAACATAATTTCAATTTTACCCCAAAAATATGTAATTCAAACAAAAGAAAACAAATAAATATCTTCTCTATACTTGCAAAAAGAGACAAAATGTATTTTGTTACTTTTTTTTTTTTTTTGCTTTTTTTAAAAGAGAGATTATTGTTGCCTTCTTAAACAGTTGGTATGAAAGTTGTCATTGATCCATTTATTGGAACTCCAAGCAGCAAGTACCAACAACTTGCATGTGAATAAAGTGTAATATCCATCATAAAGTTTTAAAAATATTCATCCAGTGAACATCAAATTGTTGTCATATGAATTATTTAATTTTTTTGGTCGACATGTCACCGTGACCTCTTGTCGTGTTTGTAAGGGCATGAATTGCACACCAATTATTCTTTTCACATTTTTATATGGTTGTTTTTGGCTAAATGGAGTGACACCAAGTTTTTCTTGATATAACGCCAAAGCATTTGCTATTAAGTAGTTATCATAATTATGAATATAATAAATTTTATAAAAAGTTCACAACTACTTCTTGAAAGTAATGCCAAATTATATTACATTTATAATTTATTCAATGTCTTGTGATTACATATTTATAGATTGCATATATTTGATGATGTTTAAATCCGCAGATCACTCAAAGTTAGGGATTCCAAAACATTAGTCCAACTTCTTTTCTAGTAGTTATTGACTTATTGAGATGTGAACTTGCCTGCGAAAATTCAACAAACGTTAGACGGGCCATGTGATTGTCCTAGGGAGGCCCACGCTTAAGCAGGTACCGGTAGGAGAGAAAATCAGAGCAATGGAAACATCAATTGAGAGCAATTAACTGAAAATACTTAAATGTGACAGATGGATCTTTTTGCACCTGAGTTGATGGGTCTTATGGGCTTTGTGGGATAACGTGGGTTGTGTGAAAGTATGAACCGCATGAGTAGGATATAGTGAATTGAGCCTCATGAGCTGCTTAATAATAATATGGGTCTCATGGACCAATTGACATTATTCAGACCCAATGGTGAATATCTGTGAATGAATAATTAAATAATGACATAATTAAATAAAATGATTATAATTACGATTTTACTCCTTAACAATATTGAATTTTGGTAATTTTTAATTCCACTAAAATTATTTTTTCATCTTAGAAAAATAAAATTACATGAAGAAAGAGAGGAGATACAGATTTACAATTCAAGTCTAGACTTAAATTCGTTACTTATTAGTTATTCCTATGTTAATCCCAATTTTTCTTTCTTTTTTTTTTCTTTTTGAGAAAATCCCAAATTTTCTTGATTGGGGATCCAAACTAAAATACATTTGACTTTCTTTTTACCTAAATTTCTCACTTTTTTCTAGAAAAAGAAAAAGATTCCAGTTCATAGTGTAAAAAATAAATTTCCAAATTTATAGTGGTTCACGTGACTCTTGATGGTCATAGGAACCATACAAGTACAATCTAGACTTTGTTTGGTGATATTTTTCAGAAATATTTTCAAATAATATATTTTAATAGCGTAATTAAGGATATGTGCGCATCATATTAATGTTTGAAAAGTAAGTTTGACCATGTGAGACTATTTCACATATTCAATTATAAGACAGATCCAATTCGTTTTACAAATTAAAACAAGTTAGATTCAAATGCAAATGAGTTACATAATATGGATCAATTAGGATTTGTCTCTTTGAAGCTGCCTCATATAAATTTGTCATATTTGAAATGTAATGTCCATATCTCTAATTTACTAGGTTGTTACGGTGTATACAACGGAGACAATGGGGGGCATACTAGGCCCCAACCTATCTCTGGGCCGACAATGTAAAAAAATTAAAGTTTTTTTATCCGACTCGTTTTATTTTCGTATGATGGCTACGTTGGATGCATTATACATTTATCAAATAGAGATTTTCGTGGATGCTTATCACAAATATTTTATCAACATTATTTTAAAATATACTTATAGAAGTACAATAAAATATATAAACTGCAGGTACATCTACAGCTCTTTCTAACGAAGCAGGTAACAAAATGTGAACACTCTTATTTAATACCTTGCCTCAAAATAAAGCAAACTGAACTTGAGCCCACGTGACAGTGTCGGATTTGTCAAAAATGGAGTTTTTAGTTTTACTGTCTCCAAACTTCAATAATGTTTTAAAAAACAGAAGTTACTAGACTTACAGTCGGACACGTGTTGGGGACCCATTAGTTCATCAAATTTCATGCGCATTGCTAATCATTGGTACTATGATTTGATGTGAAATTCTTGGATACACAAGGTGTAACTCTCTTATTTTATTTTATATTATTGATCAAATTATATTGGTCGAAATTAATACACAATGATGAATAATGAACGAATTAGGTTGTGTATTTAATTATAAAATGGTTATATGAATATTATCCATTTTAATATTACTAATGGATAATGTTGTAAAAAGCGTTAGGCGCTCGCTAGACGGAGCCTGGCGAGATTAGACGGGACCTGGGTGGGATTAGACATGTCTAATTGGAAAAAAAATCGTAGTCGGACAAAGAGGATCTAGCGCCTATACGGGAATTAATCGGGGATAGACGAAAATTTTTACAACAGAGCTAATGAATGAATATTGGAAAAGTACCATTTTTTTATAATTGGGTGATATTGTTAGATATATGTTCACTAGCGAAAATAAGAAGTCAAATCTTGGGACCAAAATGAACAATTTATTTAGTTTCTGCTAAATTTCAAATTTTTTTCTCATAGCTCAACTATTTTTTCTCATTAAAAAAATATATATAATTTTTTTTTCATTTTTTTCCATAGTTCCATAGAAAAAATGGGACAAAAAAAATTTGGGGTTCGCGGGTGGCCGGGGCAGCCCCCTATCTACGCCTCTGACTGGGACACCCCTTTATGCAGAGATGAAACCAGAAAATGATATTAGAGTGACCAGATTTTTACTTTTCCTTAGACATAGTATAGGAAGGCAAAATTTTAAAATTCAGTAGTCATACATAACAAAATTTATTAACTTAATAATATATATAAAAAAATTGTATTAAATTTGCAAAATTTTTAAAGTTGTACAAGCCCTCTAACTCCGTCTCTACCTTTATGATTTTTTATATAATATCATTAAGAAATTTAAAAAAACATTAATGTATAGTTTATATGATTTCTTTTGAATTTTTTATTCGTCATCGTGGACTGGCTCACCTTATTTTTGTGTGTTGGCTATGCCATTATTAATTATATGTGTTGCTTTTTTCTTTTCAATTCTATTTTGCCCAAATATTTGCTGGATTTACTCTCTTTAGGCCATTGTACACATTATTATTGCCAATAGTCATGTTCCTTGCGTGTATTCTAGTTCATTATAAAGTAGTGTACTAAAAAAAAGGAAAAAAAGGAAAAATGGGAACAAAAAAGGTGAATCCACATTTAAGGAGTTAGCTATTTGAAAATGATACTACACGGAAATAGAAATGGACAAAGTAAACCACATATAGAGAAATGACAACTATTGCTATAGTCATAAACTCACATGTGGTTGTTAATGGTTAGGCTAATTAAAACAGAAATTATCCTATTTATTTTACGATATCAATTGCTGAATATGAGAACGACATCAAGTACGAGGACAACAGCAGATGGGATCGATCTAATGTATTTAATAATCTATATATATATATATATATATAAAATAAGCAAGCCACTTATAAATAGTAGTCCAAAATTTTCCCGCCTAAATGTACCTCCTAAAGATGGCAATCACGTTTTTTCACTAAATTTTTTCGATTTTTATTATAGATGCACAACGATTTAAGTATATTAATTAATTTGGTAATCTTATATTAAGAATGCTGAAAATTTCCTCAAAAAAAAAAAAAGAATGCTGAAAATAATTACATTGATTGCAATTAAATTAAATTAAATTAATTTTGTAAACTTTGACTACGATTGTATATTTATGAAACTGTTGACTAATTATTTTTTACAGTTATTACGAAAAATTACTATTTAACACAAAATTATATACATTGATTTGAATTGAGTTGTTGACGGATTTAATCGAATTGATTAGTTTATGAAAAGAATTAATTGGCCTGATCGAAATAATATAAACATGATTTTAATGTCCGAAAAAATAGTGACCGAAATCCAAAAAATTGTTTACTTTGTACAATTTTAAATGAAATTTAGTACAAAATCTTAAAAATCAAATCAACGATTACCGTATTTAGCATAAGAAACATATCATAATTATATATCTACTAAATTTGGCTGAATCATAATATATATTTTCCTAAAAAAATCAGTACAGAAATCTTATAAATTGAGTCATCATTGCATTCGTCTTCACTACTTTCAGCTTTCGAATATGCGCAACTTTGATTTCTCCCAAATATATATTCCGAGCACCTAATTTTTGCAGACATAATGGCACCAATGCTCTCTCTGATCAAAGATATCAATACAAGTAAATCCAAATGGGTATTGAAGCTTCGACTCATCCGTATGTTTGAGAAGCCTGGTTTTAATGATCACGCAAACATTACGAGTCTGGAATGCATCTTCCACGACTCAGAGGTATTATAAATTTTTTTTTCCTGATTAATGAAAATATCAATTACTGAATTTAAATTGACTCATATATCATTCTTTTTTTTTTTTTTTGCAAAGAGACAGGATCCAGGGTAGCATTAAAAAGGCTAATATGGCTCAGTTCAAAAAAATATTTGTTGAGGGTAGAATTTATGGCATAAAAGATTTTGTTGTGTCTTATAATACAGACAAGTATAGGTCATCCACCACTAGATATAAAATAACTTTTCATGGCAAAAGTCATGTTGTGGAAATTCAAGATGCATCTTTTCCAAGATTGATGTATAATTTCAAGAGCTTTGCAGAACTTTCTGATGTGCAAAAAGTGGACGAAACAGTTCTTTTTAGTATGAAAAATATGTTTGCAAATCTAATAAATAATAAAAACTGTTAATATAATCTATTTTATTATTAATTCAATGATTTTTTTTATTTTGACAGATATTATTGGAAAAGTTGTTGCTATGCAGTCGGCGTAGACAATGGAACTAGCTGGAAAAATAACATGTTTTATTGACATAACACTTGTGTTAGATAAATGTTTTTATCAAGATTTTGATAATTTTGTTTAAATGAGTTTTTATACCAAAACAATGTTTATAAATGTTGTCCAAATACTCCTAAATGATTTAAAATGTTTTTACCAATTTTTAGAGTATTTCTTAGAGTTTATTATTCGATAAAAACGGACAACACTTTTAATGATTTTGTGTTAATTGGTTTTTTTCATCAAAACAATGTTTATAAAAGTTGTCCAAATACTCCCAATTGATTTAAAATGTTTTACTAATTTTTGGAGTATTTCTTGAAGTTTATTTTCGAGATAAAAACACGAAACGAACGCATCGAACTTGAAAAATGAGGAGAGCGACGAGCAGGTCAAGGAAGGCGGCGGTCGGACCCCCTCCGACTCCTCCCGGTCCCCCCCCCTGACCGGTCGGACCCCCCGCAACCCGTCTGGATTGCACTAATTTCTTTCAAACGTTCGAAATCTTATACGAGGCAATAGGCCGCTCTATGTAATTTTGTGACAAAAAAATTGTGTCGCTTTGAAATTCTTATCAAAGAAGATTTGCTTTTATTTTTTGTACTATATTTCTACATCTTGTGATCCTCTTTTTATAGACAAAAGTGAAGAAGGATGAGCCTGTAATCATGAAGACTCTCCTATAAATAGAGGATGATTTTAAGACACAAGAGATAACACACAAGCATACAATACAACAAGAAATCGCAAAATTCTCAAAGCTTTCATTTTACATTCTATTTGTAATAGACTAAGTTCTTGCACCTTGCACAATCTTGAGGTCTAGGCTTTTTGTTCTTGATTACACTTGCACTCAAAGTTTGTATACTTCATTTATTGAGTTGTAATCTTAAATTTTTCTATCATCCAAAACAAGATATCCTTGTTAGTGTTCTCGTGGTAAGAACACACTTAGATGATCTTAGGTGTTGAAGATTGTGGTACTCTTCATTGGTGTTGAAGGAAGATTGCGGTAATCTCATTGAAGGTGTTGTAAGAAGATTGTGGTAATCTTCAAAGGTGGTGTTGTATTAATTGTGGTAATTAATAAAATCTTTTTTTCTTTTTGAAATCCACTTCGGATATACCGGGGTGGTATTAGATTAGGCCCTAGGTGGGTTGAACTACTATAAATCATCGAGTGTTGTTTAATTTCCGCATTTATATTCTCGTCAATTACGTGTTCATTCGAAAAAGAGGGCGATTTACGAAAAATCAGCATAATCTATTCACCCCCTCTAGATTATCGTAGCCACTTGGACTAACAAGTGGTATCAAAGCCAAACTCTTTGGCTAGCTCGTTTCGAGTAAAGAGGAAAGATCTATGGCTACGAACGAAAATTACCTCACCACCGGCACCTCCACCAACAAGCCACCACTATTCGACGCCAACAACTACGCATTTTGGAAAGACCGTATGGAGTGCTTTCTACAAGGGTGCGGGTTTGACATTTGGAATGTGGTCATTGAAGGAGTTGATCAACCAACCAAGAAATTGGAGGACGGTACCACGATTTCTAAACCTTTTAAGGAGTTCGATGAAAATGACAAGAAGGCCTTCTCTCTAAATGATAAGGCTTTAAATATTTTGCATTGCTCTCTTACCGCCACCGAGTATAATCGTATAAGAGGCATAAGGTCGGCACATGAAGTTTGGGAAAAATTAGAAACCATCTATGAGGGCACAAAGAAAGTGAAGCAAGCAAGAAAAACAATGCTTGTGAAAGACTTTGAAAATTTCAATATGCATGATGGTGAAAGTATATCAAAAATGGTAGAAAGGCTTGACAACATTGTCAATCCTCTTGTGGCTCTTGGAAAGGTCATCTCCGAAGAAGACAAGGTGACCAAAGTTTTGAACGTTCTTCCCGGCTCATGGTCCGAAAAGGTGACGGCTATCACGGAAGCACAAAATCTCGAGACACTCAAATTCGATGAGCTCATCGGGAACCTCCTCATCTACGAAGTCTATCTCAAGGAGAGGAAAAATTCCAAACCATCCATCAATCAATCGGGTATGCAAAATATTCCTAAAGGTCTTGCATCTTCTTCTAATAATGTATACTACGATATTGATGATGATGATGAGGAGACAACCGCACTTGTTCGTAAATTTTCAAAATTAGTGAATAAAAATAAGGCGAGAAAACCGAGAGACAACTCATGTTTTAAATGCGGAAAATCCGAGCACTTCATAGCCGATTGCCCAAAACTCGAGGAAGAGGAACAAAAGAAGAAGAAGCCTTTTCCGAAAAAGAAGACTCTAAATGCGGAAGTCAAAACTTGGGATGAGCTACTTGAAACAACCGGCGAAGAAGAAGAATCCGGACATGGTCTTATGGCCATAGACGACGAAAACAATGAGGTACGCTCTAACGCTTCATCTTCTTCCTTAGTTGATGATTTACAATGTGATTTTGATGAATTACAAAATGAGTTTCAAAATTTGATTGTTAAATACAAGACTTTAAAAAAGGAGCATAAAGAGCTTAAATTAGAAAAGGATAAATTGTTTACTTCTTATGAATCTCTTAATAAAGCTAATGCTATTACTCTTACTAAAGTCCGTACTCTTGAAACCGAAAAACAAACGCTCACAAATGATCTTGAATGTTTGAAAAAAGATGTGCATCGTTTTAACTTAAGTACGGATAAAGGTACAAAAAATTTAGATGCACAAAGAGGTGAGCATTCTAAATTAGGACTTGGCTGGCTATAAACCTTTTCAACCTCTTTCAAAGAAAAAAGACTAAGGCCCGACTTTTGTACGTCTAGTAGTGCCCATAATCTTATTTGTTTTTATTGTGGTAAAGTTGGTCACTATGTTGGTCATTGTAAATTGAAGAATAATTTTAGCTTTGTTTGGAGACTCAAAGGTCTCAAGGCTAACTCCCCATAGACCCCAAAACTATAGGGTACCTAAAAATAATTCTTTTGTAGGTCATAGGGGCTATAACAACTATGGAGGATTCAAAATGGCTCGTGGACAGCGGATGTTCACGCCATATGACTGGAAAGAGAGAACTTTTTACCAACATCAAGCTCCAAAAAGAGGGTATGATCATGTTCAGCAATGGCAAAGGAAGAATTTTTGGAAATGGAGAAATTGGTAACTCTTCTTTCTCTATTAGTAATGTTCTTTTAGTAGAAGAGCTTAAGTTTAATTTAATAAGTGTTAGCCAACTTTGTGATTCAAATTATAATGTTGTTTTTAATAAAGAAAAATGCCTTGTTTCCAAAAATGATAAAATTATTTGTGAAGCAATTAGAAAAGACAATCTTTACAAAATTTGTACAAGTGATTTGGTTAGTCAAAATGTTTCTTGTCTTGTCGCCAATAATGATTTAACTAGTTTATGGCATAGGCGACTTGGACATGTTGGATATAAAAATTTGCAAACTATTTACAAAAACCAACATGTAAAAGGACTACCTAAATTGAATTTTGAAAATCTTGGCTTATGTGACACTTGTCAAAAGAACAAATTAGTTAAGAGTAGTTTTAAGCCCAAAAATAAAATTTCCACAACCAAGCCTCTACAACTTCTTCATTTAGATTTGTATGGGGATATTGGTACGACAAGTCTAAGTGGAAAACATTACACTTTTGTTATAGTTGATGATTTTTCTAGATATACTTGGCTCTATTTCTTACAAATAAAAACGATGCCGTTAATGAGTTTGTTAAGTTGTGTAGACTTATTGAGAATGAAAAGGAAGATACTATTAAGTCTATTCGAAGTGATCGAGGTGGAGAATTTGATGGAGAATTTAGAGTCTTTTGTGAAACCAAGGGATATAGTCACAATTTTTCGGCTCCAATGACACCTCAACAAAATGGAGTAGCCGAAAGGAAGAATCGGACACTTCAAGAAATGAGTCGGTCCATGCTCAATGAATTTTCACTTCCAAAATATTTTTGGGTCGAAGCCGTAAGTACCACTTGCTATGTCATTAATCGAGTTTATATTTGTCCTAAAATGAATAAAACTCCATATGAGCTTTGGAAAGGAAGAACTCCAAATATTAGCTATTTCAAAATATTTGGATGTAAATGTTTTATTTTGAATACTAAGGATCAATTGGACAAACTTGATCCTAAGGCCGATGAAGGAATATTTATGGGGTATTCAACCAAGAGCAAAGCATATCGGGTTTACAATAAGACTAGTGGGGTTGTTGAAGAATCCATCCATGTCAAATTCAATGAAGCTTTGGGTGTTGAAAGGATACCCAATGATGAAAGTGATGAAGAGGATATTGTTGAACCCATTGTTCAAGATAATACTCAAAATGATCAACCTTCAAGCTCAAATGTTCCTCAAGAAGACAAAGGTGATACTTCGGATCTTCCTGTAGCATTGAAATTTAAGGGAGATCACCCAAAAGATCTTATTATTGGTGATATGTATTATTTGAGGTGTCTTTTACGTCCCTCCCGGTGCTGGTGATATGTATTATTTGAGGTGTCTTATTAATGTTGTTCGTGGTGCTACGTGTCACGATGATTTTAAAAGGATCAATGGTGTTCAACACTCTTCGTATCGTGAAGCTTGTTATGCTTTAGGTTTGTTGGAAGACGGTAAAAAGTATATTGATGGAATCATCGAAGCAAGTCACTGGGCATCTGCAGAGAATCTTAGAGGTCTATTTGTATCTATGTTGTCATCAGATACCTTGAGCATGCCAGACAAAGTATGGGATAAATGTTGAGAATATCTTTCTGATGACATTCTGTATAAACAACGTCTACTTCTACAACATGAAGGTATTATATTAAGAAATTTTATTTTAATTTATATGTATTTTTTAATCTACTGGTTCCGTCTTTGATATTTTTTTATTATGAACTACTCTAACATTAACATTTCATTTTATTTTTTTATTTGATAGAGCTTACTCTGACTGAGAATGAAATCAAGAATCTAGCGCTGGCAGAAATTGAAAAATTATTGCGGAGTCACGGGATGAGTCTACGTCAATTTAACTCGATGCCATTCCCGGATTTTGACAGTATTAAAAATAATTAGAATAGAATGAAATACGATGAGTTGAGATATGATCGTAAGTCATTGTCTGTTGAACACGCCAATCTTCTTTCAAAAATGACTGATGAACAACACCACATGTATTCAAAAATAATCCGGGCTGTGGAATCCAATGAAGGCGGTATGTTCTTTGTGTATGGTTATGGCGGTACGGGTAAGACATTTCTGTGGAGGGCTTTATCTTCTGGCTAGAGATCTAAAGGAAACATTGTGTTGAACGTGGCATCGAGTGGTATAGCATCTCTTCTCCTGCCCGGTGGAAGGACGACACATTCTCGATTTGTTATTCCCTTGAATCCACGTGAAGGATCAACTTGCAATATCAATCAAGGTAGCCCGCTTGCCGAATTGATTGTTCGTTGTAAACTCATAATCTGGGATGAAGCCCCAATGATGAACAAATACTGTTTTGAGAAAGTTGACACAACATTACGAGATATTATGCAGCTTTAGAACCCAGATAATCATAATATCCCATTTGGAGGGAAAACAGTCGTGTTTGGTGGAGACTTCAGATAGATAATGCATGTTGTACCAAAGGGGAGTCGACAGGATATTGTTAATGCAACGATAAATGCATCGCATTTGTGGAAGAATTGTACCGTTCTGAGGCTAACCAAGAACATGCGTCTTCAAAGTCTCGATCAAAATGATGATTATGCTGATTTGGTTAAATTTTCGGAATGGAAAGCCAATATTGGAGATGGAACTATTGGAGAAGAAGAAGATGGTGGTGCCACTATTGATATTCCTGAAGATATTTTGCTCGAAAGCTCTGATGATCCAATTGAAACTATTGTTAAAGATACGTACCCAATGTTTACAGATGCCATAGATGATCCCAGTTACTTGAAGAACAGAGCGATTCTGGCACCTACGCTCGATGTTGTCGAGTCTATTAATCAGTACATGACTTCTTTGAACTCATCGGAGGGACATACATTTTTGAGTTATGATAGCACATGCAAATCGGACGCCAATGTAGATTTCTTGCATGATCTGCACACCCCAGAATTTCTAAACGGAATAAAATGTTCCGATATTCCTAATCATGAATTACATTTGAAGGTTGGGACTCCGGTTATGCTATTGAGGAACATAGACCATTCTATTGGTTTGTGTAACAGTACAAGATTGGTTGTAACGAGACTTGGGAAGCATGTACTTGAATCTAAGATTCTAACTGGTGCCAACGCGGGTGATAAGGTGTTGATTCCAAGAATGACGTTAACTCCATCCGACCTCGAGAATACCCTTCAAGTTTCGGCGGAGACGGTTCTCTCGATCGTTTTGTACGCTATGACTATAAACAAGAGCGAGGACAATCGCTGTCTAATGTCGGGCTTTTTTGAAAAATCCGATTTTTTACCATGGTCGATTATATATTGTTTGTTTCAGTCACCAATCGCCAGGGTTTGAAAATTTTAGTTTGCGTTTGACGATAAATCCAAAAACACAAAGACAAAAAATGTTGTATACAAAGAAGCATTCCAAAATTTGTAATAGTAAATATCTTTTTATATATTTTACCCTTTCTTTTGTCCTTTATATCTCAAACAAATCTAATTCAGACCCAACGACGCATCCCATCCCGTGCATTGCACGGGTCGCGTACTAGTAATAAATAATAAGATGTTCATTTTAGCAAGAATAAATACGACGAGCTTTAAGCTTAATGTTGTTGACCATGTTTCGTACCCTATATCTTTCAGTTTCTTTGAAATTTATCCTCTCCCCTCCAACCATTACTCCCAACTTACTAAAAAAAATAGTAAGAATAGATTTTCAGATTTAAGAGGCTCTACAAGTAAATTTGTACGACAAATAATGGCAGAGGCAGGTAGGCAACACATGAAAATAGCGTGAGCCAGATGGAAAAATTAGAAAAAATCATACAAGCTATAACTTTTTTTTTAATTTAATTTCTTAACACTGTCAGGTCAAGAATCAAATAGTAGTTCAGTGGTTAAGGCTCTCATGACCAGATCAGCGGTCTGGGGTTTGATTCTCACCGCTCTATCCCCTTCCAAGATGCACTCGAAGAAAAAGGAAAAGAAAATTTCGACACGACTAACACTTTGTGTGTATCACAAGTAGAAGCTCACCTAAAAAATTATTTTTTTTACGAGAAGAAGAAATTTGAGTGTTCAAAAAAGTTACACATTTCGAATTCATGAAAATTTAATATATAGCTTTATTTTGAATGGTTAACACATAAATAATAAGTGAAAAATAATATAGCTTTATATTTTGAATTGAACATTTCACAGCCCTATTTGGTGCTACTTCAATTTCCAACTACAAGTACTAATGTCAAATTCGGGAATGTTTGGTTAGTTTTATTTTATTTATTTATTTATTTATCTTTTTTGAGGAGGGGAGTTTTGATGTCATGTATTAATGAAAAACCGTATTGAAAATGTAAATTTATTTAGAAATAAATTTTAAAAAAATAATATTTTAGTTGAAGCAAACCAAATAGTGGACATGAGACCAAATTGATATCCCAGAGATAAAGTGGGCTTCGTTTTTGGACCTTTACATGGTTTCCACTTTCCCAAAGTGGATCCAAACTACAGAGTTTACGACCCTTACGACAGCCGCGGATCCAACAAAACGATTTTGGGCCCTTGGTCCAGGTAAATTCCAATACGGGCCAGCCAGACCCTTAAAACTCTAATATCTAATTAAGCTTCGAAAAACGCAATAAAAATTTACCTTGTATGGTTATGTTTCCATGGACTATTTCTAGTTTCTAGTGTTGGAAAATGAATTTTCAGAATTTATTGGTTTTTGTGTGAAAACTGGAATTGTGTTTGGATGAGTGAATGAAAATGAGTTTTATGTAGGTTTGGAAATGAGATTATGTTTGGTTAAGTAGTTTTGAAATAATATTTTATGTATATAATAATTTGAAAAGTTGATAGTGGTTGAATATTTTAATTGAATAAATAATATTATATTTGTAAGATTGTAGGCTAGTGGGTCCCATTAGATATATATAGTAGTATTTTAAGTAGATAAAGTTTTTAATGGAGGGTCCCACATATATAATTGGATTAAAAAATAAGAATAGTGATTGATAAATGATGTAGGGTAGTGTATAGGGTTGAGAATTGAAATTGTAGGTTTGAGATGATGTTTTATGTGAAAAGTGGAAAGTGAAAATGATGATTTTCATTGGAAATTTTAGAAACAAACATGGTTCTATTTTTATGAATAGTTGGAAATTGGAAATGGGGCCTTGAAAACATAAACAAACAAGGCCTTAGCTTTTAAAAAATGGAAAAACTGGCATGTAAAAAACATGTAAACAGGGTTCCTCAATTATATTTCTTGTAAATCATAAAAGAGGAAATTTTGTGATTTTTCAGTTTTAATTTCTTATTTTAGATTATTCAAACCTAAAAGCTAAAACAACTGATTTTCAAAAGCGAAATGCAAAAGCGAGAGAGAACTCCGAAGCAAGTTGGCCCTGACCTTTTAGGAGCCCATGACCAAAAGAAAAAGACCCATATAAAAAGAAAAAAAATACATGTAAATATTTTATATACATACACGTTGGATATAATATAATAAGAACTTGAACATAAACTTATTTTATTTAAATAATATAGTAAATGTAAGTCCAAGCGGCTACGATAATCTAGAGGGGGGGTGAATAGATTATCTCCATCTTTTCGATTTCGCCCTCTTTTTCGAACCGAATGCTCAAAGACAAAAGTAAAGGTGCGGAATGTAAACAACACACGTCGATTTAAAGAGGTTCAACCCACCTAGGGCCTAATCCTCTACCACCCCAAAGATATCCAGGGATGGATTTCGAAAAGAAAAAGAATTTTATTAATTACCAAAATTAATACAAATTCAACTTACAACACCTTGAAGAGCACCACACTCTTCTTCTACACCACCTTTGGAGATTACCACAATCTCCCTTTGAAGATTACCACAATCTTCCTTCAACGACACCTTGTGAAGATTACCACAATCTTCAACCTTGAAGAATACCAAATTCTTCAACACCTCAATAAGAAGATTACCACAATCTTCTTCACCTATCACCTAGATCATCCAAGTATGTTCTTACCACAAGAACACTCACAAGGATATCTTGTGTTTGAATGATAACCAAAAATCAAGATTACAACTCAATAATGAATAATACAATTTGAGTGCAAAGTGTAATCAAGAAAAGCCTAGACCTCAAAGATGTGAAAGTGATAAGCTAGACAATTTTACAACAAGAATAATAACAATGAAAGACAAGTGTTTGCTTGAAGTGTATCTTGTTGTGTTGTATCTCAATTGTTGTGTAGGTTGCTCCAAAACTTCCTCTATTTATAGGAGATGATTGATCAAGCATAGGCTCCTCTTGGGGATTGAAAATCTACTGAGAAAAATACAATTAAAATCAAAAATATAGTCGTTAGAAATCAATCCCACAATTTAAGGAAATGTGTCTGCCAAACGGTCATATTTTTCTTCATTAATACACAGGCGAGGTCGGCCGCACGTAAATAAGAGAAATAAGAACACTTTGAAAATTACAACAGGCGGCCGGTCGACGAGGCTTCCACCGGCCGACTGCCTCAACCATCCCCTAATCAAAAATAGAAGAGATTTTGTTCTGTTTCAAAAACAAACTTGCAGTGCACGGTCGATCACGGCGTGGCGGCCGACCGCTTGTTTTTGCTTCCGTCTCATTTTCTGTTTCTAAAAACATCTTCAGTACGGGGTTGCCCTATAGGAGGCGACCGATCGACCACGAGGTAAATGTTGTCCAATTTTTGTCGAAACTAAAACTCAAGAAATACTCCGAAAATTTAGAAAAAAATATTTTAAACCGATCGAGAGTATTTAGACAACATTTAGGAACCTGTTATAGGAGTAAAAACTCATTGATATAAAATCAATAAAAGTGTTGTCCATTATTAACAAAAATAAACTTGAGGAAATACTCCGGAAAATATTAAAACCATTTTAAATCATTTAGGAGTAATTGGACAACCTTTAAAAACATTGTTTTGGTAATAAAATAAAATCATCAAAATTAAGATAAAGACATGTATCAAACAATCTCCCCCTTTTTGATGATTACAAACCAAAACAATTTTTACACAAACTAAGAGAGTAATTTTAGAAATGATTTTCCGGTAAAAACATTTGACCGTTTGGAAGCAATCAAAATTTCCAAAAATTAAAGCAACCAAGTAGGGAGTAAATATTTTCAAAGCACAAGCTCCCCCTATCAACAAGTATATCAAGAATAATGTAAAAGCAATTTTCCATAAGCTAAAAGCTTTTAGCTTTTACAATTTGTTCAAGAGCTTATAAGCTCCCCCTGTCACAAAACATCATTATATAAGTCCATCAAGCAACAATTGGACTAAAAATAAGTCACAACTTATGGCTTTTATGAGCCATAGCTTATAGCTTTTATTTCGAGCTTTTTATTAGCTTCTTTGAGCTAACGAGCCATTTTCCTGTTTCTCCCCCTTTGGAATCATAAAAAAGAATGTTAGGATGATAAAGACATCATACAAGTATATCAAAGTGCGCCAAAGAGACAATCTATCAACCATTCGAGGAGATAAGCTTATAATCCAAAAAAAAAAAGGGAGAAATGTATCATTTGATATCCATAAGCTCGTTTAAGTGTCAAGACATGATCTCAATGAGTATATAAGACATATGAAAGCATAAGAGTAAAAGTCGAACAATTCATTGCGACAATTCATCGAACACCTTGAGTGCATAAAAAATAAAAGAGGTTGTATATAGTCCTTGTAAAAGGTTCAAGCCAAAAATTATCATATCAACAATCAACCTCATTCCAAAGCTCAATAAGATCATATGCAACATACGCAACATTTGTTCATCAAATAAGAAGCTCAAAGTAGATTCTCAAGGGTTCAACCCAATTGAGATAAGCTAAGAATGATCAAGGCATGCCAAAAAATTAGAGCAACCAACAAGTAATATAAGTCATGCCTAAAATAATACATGTATCAAATGTTCCAACATAACCAACTAAGCATAATGATCAAAGCATTAAGAGAAGCACTTTTACCATCAAGTACTTCATACCGATTTTTTAACCCATTCCATATAAGAGTATTTTTACCATCAAATACTCCATCAAAATCATGATCATCCACAAGTCATTATTAACTTGCAATATTAACCCTTTTAAGAAAAAAAACAAGCAAATATCATTAGTACAAATGAGTTTTACAAAAATTCATCAAAATACAAAGCAACATTAATGAAAATGCTAGAAAGTAAAGGGGGTGGGGACATCAATCTTCATCCGAGGAGAAGCAAGATCCGGGAATTAAGTCCTTGATGAATTTCTTTAATTTGCCGATAGACTTTTGCATTTTGGAGGTCTTTTGCTCCAAAGCCTCATACCTCGTCTCATGAAAAGCCCTCATCTCATCAAATTCGGCTTGAGTATACCTCTGGCGGTTGAGCACCAGTATTACCCTCCGGATTGCTCGGTTCGCCCTCTTCCGCCAATCTTGCGGCCTCGATGTCATCAAAGAAGTCATTAGGATCGGGAGACTCTTGACCTCTTCCTCTCGCCATTTTGGTTAGTCGGAGTTCCATGTTCTTGCGCATAGTGACCATTTGGGCGATGTTATCAATGTCAAAGTCGTTTTGAAATACCTCGAGTTACACTCCGACGAAGGTAGTCCCGATTGAATAAGAAGTTTACAAATCCAATTTCCCATAACCAACTTCTTATTACCTTGAGTAATGGACTCGATAAGACGTTGAATAAGTATGGCACCAAAGTTAAGTGGTTCCTCCTAGCAATCTTATAAGTCAAAAAATAATCCATATTGCTAGGCATCTTTCCCGACTTACCACAAATGCAATATGCGACAATGACCGATAAAATACGATGCTCAAGTGTCATTGCCAACAAAGAATACTTTGGCCATACTCCCAAACACGTCTTAACTTCTTTCATCGACACCCCAAACATTTCATCATTCCAAGTCCCACAAGAGAAATAATCCCAACCACCTTCTCTAACATGTAAAAGCCGACAAATATCATTGGGAGTCCATCTAAAATGACGACCCTTTATAAGCGAATTAACGGCAAACGGCTTTCTTTCATTATCATATTCGACCCACATATTGGCATAAAAGAGTTGGATAATATCATCATCATACAACACATAAGCATGCTCCCATAAATACATCCAACCTTGCTCCTCAAAAAATCCTCTTATAGTAGGATACTCATTTGCAAATGAACTAAAACGACACATTTTAATCCGAGCAATAGATTTTCCTCCCATCCCCGAATCCTCATAGTACCATTCCGCATACTTATTGATGAAATTAATAGCATTGCGGGAATTAGGAGCTTGAGTAACAAAAGATTTTTTACCTTTCGCCCAACGGCAATTTTCGAGCGAAATTGTTCCGCGGAGCTCGGTGATTTGGGCCCGAGAGAGAATGGGATTTTGAACATCATCACCTTCTTGAGCCACGTTTCTTTGAGCGGCTCGAATATCCCTTTGTTCGGCTTCGTCTCGCGGATTTCTCGAAGTACCCTCTCCACCCTTTCTTCTCTTAGAAGTGGGATTTTGATCGGTGGAATTTCTAGGAGGAGCCATATATGTAAGATTCTAGTGAAAATAAGAAGATTAGCAACAAGAATCGTGAAAAATGATGAAGAATTGAAGATTCTAGAGAAAAGGGGATGATTAACGCGCAACAAGGGTTTGGGGGGATTTTCTTCGTCTGTTTCGAAACGAAGAACAGAACGTTTAAAACCTGAAAAATTGGCCTGGGCGACCGGTTGAGGTATGGGGCGACCGGTCGATGTGCAGGGCGACCGGTCGCCCCTGCTTTGACCGTCCCAGGTGATTTTTCTTTCTCCCAGAGTTTTCCAAAATTCGATTTTTCACCCCAAAAGTTTTAAAACTTTGCAAAAATATAAGTTTGGACTATATCCAACAAATATGGGTTTTGGGAAAACATATAAATGATAAAATCGAGACTAAACACGTAGTGCCTTTTAAAAGAAAATATTTGCAAGATCAATTAGGGGCACTTAAGGGATCAAAGTGAAATATCTTGAAAGATATGTGCATAAGCATAAAATCGAGTTTAAAGAAAAATACGAGTAGACATACCTCGATGGTTTAAGAAACTTGATGACGTAATAGCCAATGAGTATAAAATATGTATCTACACAATTCTTAGACAACATTTGCATAGAAAATACAAGTGTAGGCAAGTAATATGAGATATCAAAAAGAGCTTATGCTATAAGATTTCATAAGAGATAATAAGCCATATAAGTCTAATAAAATGCTCAAGAGTTTTAGAAAATCATGCAAGGTCTCTTTTAAAAGTTTTGAAACTCATAAATATATAAGAGACCTATATTAAAAATAAATACTTGAAGATTCATTTTGCAATTAAGACACAATTAAAAGTATGCATAGATTTAAAAATAAAATGCATATACAAATCGGGAGATACGGTTTACCAATTACGCCCGTTTCCATGGGTTGTGTCTTTCCCATTGTTGATGATATCTTCCCATTGAGAAGTCACTTTGTTGATGATGACTTCTCCATTTCCAAGATTGGTTACCTTCCCATGGTTGATGGTTTTTTCTTCTTTGAAAATCATCTTGTTGATGATGTCTTTGCCATTTCCAAGGATTGTGTTCTTCCCATTTTTGATTATACGCTCTTCTTGAAATTGGCTTTGTTGAGAGTAGTTTCTCCTTCTTTGATCAAATGAAACGTTCATTTGATGTTTTCTTGGAGGCATGAATTTTCTCCGATTTTTGCTTTGCCGGGTACCTAATAGCACATTGTTTTGTGGTACCCTCATGTGTTTGGGTCCTTTAAGATTAGCTTTGAGACTTTTAGGTCTCCAACAATATTTAGAGCTATTTCTAGCCCGACAAGAATTAGCCGTATGACCCTTTTGCCACAATAAAAACAAGTAATAATTCTAGGAGCATAATGACCAATATGCATAGTGACTTGATCCTTTTTCATATGATTAACAACATTAGGCTTATGATCAAGTCCTTTATCACAATTATGAATATCAACAATATTGGACATTTTATTGATACTCAAGTTGGATTTTAATAAATCCTTTTTCATGCAATCAATATTCTCAACAAGAGTACTATTTTCTTTTTCAAGGTTTCTAACCTTGTCAAGTGTGGTGGTGTGAGCACATGATAGTGATTCATAAGAAGTAAATAAACTATCCTTATCATTTTTCAAAATATTGAATTCCTTTTTCAAATTTTTGTATCTAACAAGTAAGCTTTGGAATTCATTTTGAAGTTCATCATAATCATTTTGTAAATCACTATAATCATTTTGAATGACAATATCATAGGAAGTAGAGGGTTTAAGACATACCTCATTTTCTTCATTGATGCCCATAAAACAATATTCAACTTCTTCATAATTGGAAGTTGTAGGAGGCTTATTCCTTAGATTTGAGCTTGTATGATCTTGAGAAGTAGATGTTTTTGTTTGACTCCTTTCATTTGCAAATACTCCATAGATGGCTTCTAATTTTTTCCATACTTCATGTGCCGACTTTATTCCTACAATATGTTCATATTCTAAATTAGTAAATGAACAATACAAAATATTTAAAGCCTTACCGTTTAAGGAGATGATTTTCTTTTCTTCATCATTGAGCTTTTTGAAGCCTTTTGAGGTGTATGGTGTATCTTTCGTCGGAATGGATTCTCCATTAATGACGGTGTTCCAAATGTCGAACCCGCAACCTTGTAGATAACATTCCATTCTTTCTTTCCAAAAATTAAAATTCTTGGAATCAAATAGTGGTGGCTTGGTGGTGGAGGTGCCGGATAGATGAGCTTCGTTCGTAGCCGTCGATCGTTTCTCTTCACTCGCGATGTGAAACGAGCTTGCCAAAGAGTTTGGCTTTGATACCACTTGTAAGTCCAAGCGGCTACGATAATCTAGAGGGGGGATGAATAGATTATCTCCATCTTTTCGATTTCGCCCTCTTTTTCGAACCGAATGCTCAAAGACAAAAGTAAAGGTGCGGAATGTAAACAACACACGTCGATTTAAAGAGGTTCAACCCACCTAGGGCCTAATCCTCTACCACCCCAGTATATCCGGGATGGATTTCGAAAAGAAAAAGAATTTTATTAATTACCAAAATTAATACAAATTCAACTTACAACACCTTGAAGAGCACCACACTCTTCTTCTACACCACCTTTGGAGATTACCACAATCTCCCTTTGAAGATTACCACAATCTTCCTTCAACGGCACCTTGTGAAGATTACCACAATCTTCAACCTTGAAGAATACCAAATTCTTCAACACCTCAATAAGAAGATTACCACAATCTTCTTCACCTATCACCTAGATCATCCAAGTATGTTCTTACCACAAGAACACTCACAAGGATATCTTGTGTTTGAATGATAACCAAAAATCAAGATTACAACTCAATAATGAATAATACAATTTGAGTGCAAAGTGTAATCAAGAAAAGCCTAGACCTCAAAGATGTGAAAGTGATAAGCTAGGCAATTTTACAACAAGAATAATAACAATGAAAGACCAAGTGTTTGCTTGAAGTATATCTTGTTGTGTTGTATCTCAATTGTTGTGTAGGTTGCTCCAAAACTTCCTCTATTTATAGGAGATGATTGATCAAGCATAGGCTCCTCTTGGGGATTGAAAATCTCTGAAAAATACAATTAAAATCAAGAATATAGCTGTTAGAAATCAATCCCACAATTTAAGGAAATGTGTCTGCTGTCAAACGGTCATATTTTTGCTGTCAATACACAGGGCGACCGGTCGCACAGAAATAAGAGAAATAAGAACACTTTGAAAATTACAACAGGGCGACCGGTCGACGTAGGCTTCGACCGGTCGACCCCTGTCTCAACCGGTCCCCCTAATCAAAAATAGAAGAGATTTTGTTCTGTTTCAAAAACAAACTTGCAGGTACCGGTCGACCGGACCGGTCGACGCCCAGGGCGACCGGTCGACCTGCTTGTTTTTGCTTCCGTCTCATTTTCTGTTTCTAAAAACATCTTCAGGTACGGGTTGCCCTATAGGGCGGCCAGGTCGACACGAGAGACAGTAAATGTTGTCCAATTTTTGTCGAAAATAAAACTCAAGAAATACTCCGAAAATTTAGAAAAAACATTTTAAACCGATCGAGAGTATTTAGACAACATTTAGGAACCTGTTATAGGAGTAAAAACTCATTGATATAAAATCAATAAAAGTGTTGTCCATTATTAACAAAAATAAACTTGAGGAAATACTCCGGAAAATATTAAAACCATTTTAAATCATTTAGGAGTAATTGGACAACCTTTAAAAACATTGTTTTGGTAATAAAATAAAATCATCAAAATTAAGATAAAGACATGTATCAAACAGTAAACGACATACAAATATGTTCAAATTGGTTACAAAATAACAGTAAACTTCAACTGTAAAATTGGGGACACTAAAAATTGAGGGCCCTAGGTTGTCACTCTCGGTGACTACCTTCAGGGTCAGCCCTGGAGTCTGACGTTTGAGACTCGTCTCTAAAGCATAGTTGAAACATTTATATAAATAAAAGTTAAATATAATTGAAAAAAAAAGCATTATTACTATATATATGTAGGGTTACCCTAAGATCTAGTAAATGTAAAAATTGAAAAGTGAACAAAGTTAAATTACGGTTAGGGTTATTGTAATATTATATTTATAGATTTACCCAACACATGTAAGGATTCTAGCGGTGTTAAATGTTATCATCTCATGATACTTACTGTATTATCTGACAGTGGAATCACCAGGAGGGTTGTACCCAATCTCCAATGTCAGGTCAATTCAAGGTCTGCAGTTAGAGACATGAGTGTTGGAGTGATTCTTATATGGGTGTACTGCGGTACATAAGCATTAATATTTTTTTCCTTACACATTTTTTTTTTGTTTTTTGTTTTTTCTTTTCTTTTCTTTTCTCTTCTGTTCTTTTATCACCATAATTCATTTTTCATTGTCTTTCGCCCGTTTCTTAATTTCTTGGTACTTTGATACTGATTACAAATCGATGTATTATTTCAATAATAATCTGGACTCAATTTACTTAAAAATAATACAATTTTTAAATCTTAGGATACCTATTTTATTGGTAAAATTCCAATGAAAGTGAAAAATAGACAATTTACTATTTTCCCTTATCAATATGATAGATGGCTTGTTACATCTAGTTTAGGTGCCACAATTTTGTCAAGTTGTATGAGTTGTACATCATAGTCCTAAATAGTCCAACTAACAACCAATAATTTATGGCTTGAGCATTGCCAAAGTATAGCACATTTTTGACATAAAATATTTCAAGATATTTGAAGAATTTTAATTCTATAATCATACAATTCTGAGATCAAATTCTTCGGAACAATCTAATTTATCAAATTTCATTATTAGTAATTCTAATTTGATTGTACTTAATTAAGTACTCATACATACATATTACATATATCGACACTGGTTCCTTAAAAAATAAAAAATAAAAAATAAAAAGAAAGGCAGAATAGTTACTTGAACATAACAAAAATCCACACACCAAAATGAATAGTTGTATCTTATTTGTGTTAGGATAATTAAAAAAAAAATTGAGGTTTGAGCTAATTCTAAAAAAACTAAGATATTTTTGAAAAATATAAAAAAAAACCACTGATGTTTAATTATGTCTTATATTTTTCTCTTTATAAGCAAAATAATATTTCAAACCCTATTACATTTATAGAAAAATTATAGTTATCCCGTTAAATTTAAAACAAAATCAAATATCAATGGATCTTTTGTAATTTAAAAAAACCTATGTTTTTTTTTTTTTTTTTTGTAATTAGCCTAAACCTCAATATTTCCCCCCTTTTTGTAATTATGAGGGTTTGCCTGAATTTAAACATATTTATCTATATCAAGAATCAAAATCTTTACCAATTTGTTTTGAATTGGGGTGAACTAGTAATCCAACTTGTGACTAATCGAAGAACAATAAAAAATAAAAAAAAAAGGTGATCAAAACAAAATATGATGGTCCATGAGTAGACATAACATGCACGCGTTGGAAATCCCCTGAAATATATTAAGGAAAAAAGTTGAAAACAAAACATCATGGCTTCATAAGTAGGGCTCCTCGCATGATTCTCCTCATCATTCGTAATTTATTTTGTTTAGTTAGTATTTAATTAAGGGATAATTACAAAAACACCTCTGAGGTTTGGGCTAATTACAAAAAACCCCAGAGATGTTTTGAAATTACAAAAAAACCCCATCATATTTGATTATGTGTTAAATTTAAAGGGCTAACTGTAGTATTTTTATAAATATTAGGGAGTTTTTGATATGTTTTTTTGCTTATGAAGTGGGAAATGTAAGACGAAATCAAATCTCAATTTTTTTTTTTATAATTTTAAAAAATCTCTAGTTTTTTTTGTAATTAGCCCAAACCTCAGGGGTGATTTTGTAATTATCCCTTTAATTAATGTTCAAAAATCCATATAATTTTCTTTTTGACTCAGCAAAACTTTCTGAGTTTCCTCATGTGCTAGGATATTTGGAGTACTAAAGCTGAATTTATTGATGACCGCCAGCACAATAATTTCCTTTCGTCTATTTCAAGTTTTCAATTTTCACACCCATTTTAAATGTTAGATATCATTAAACACCTACTCAAACCTTTATTGAGCAGACTAGCTATTTCGTGAATCAAATATTGTGTTCGGACAGATTTGGCTTTTCCCCAATTTATTATTTTATTATTTTACGTATTTATTTAATTCAGAATTATTTAATTAATTATCCGATATTATTAATTATTATTGGGTCGCATATAATACTAACAAGGCCCGTAACGACCAGCACGACCCATTTCATTATACTAAGTTCATGCGGCTCATCAACCCAAGTATAAAATGTCTATACTTGTTCATTTGTAAGTAATCTCAATTAATCGTTCTTAAATTCAAACCTCAGCTTCAGAATTATACTCCTACACGCGCTGACTTGAACGTTGGAGGGGCTTTCCTGGGACAACCCAAGGGTCGTCTAACATTTGTTGTATGTTGCAGCCTTGCAGGCAAGTTCCCACCTAAAGATTTTCCCAGCTCCTCGAGTATAATTTGGACTGATAATTCAACTACCTCGATTTGGAGGGATCTGCTCTTTCAAAAGGGTTGGGCTGCCGGACCAAAAGCCAAAACTAGGTTGGGGTGGACCAAATAGTGATGGGTCCGCTATTTTAAGGGCCAAATTCGATCAACCCGTGAAACTACACTGAAAACTTCAAACCAGACCATTTTTCGGGCTAAATGGGATGGGCCGAATAGACCCAGAACATTTCGGGGCTCTAAAAAATACAGCCCAATCTGGTCTTTACATCGGGTCGGTCGGACTAAAATTGACAACTCTACAGACTACTGTCAGTGCTTGTCGTTGGTCACTAGTCCAAATATATCAATCGTATTACTGACTATGGACCAAAAATAAAAATGGCTTTATTGTCGTTCTTTAGTTAAATCGATCCAATTGGTTCATCCGCTGGTTCAACCAAACAAATTAAAATCAATTATATTTTACATTATAATATGTAAAATAATAATATTAATTGTTATGCAAAATATTCTTAAACTTTTAAAAATTCAAACCAAAAATTTATATATAATAAAACAGAAAATTCGAATAATCATAAATATATAAGAAAATGCCAAGTTAAGGTTTTAATCTTCCTTTAGGCATTTTCTTGAAATAAATAAAAAACTATCTTACCAATTCAACTGCATATGATTTTTAATTTTTTTTTATGAATTTGAAACCAGGGTACTAGACCGAATTCAGACCATTTTTTAAAATATGAATAAGAATCATATGGTGATCACTCATCTCCTGTCTTTTCTCCATCACCATAAGACAAAACTTGTATGCTTAATCGATATTAATATTAAATGAGTGACCACTCAATAATGTAAGAAAACATTATATCCTTAGCATCTAATATTATATGTCAAACTCTCTCAAAAAAAAAAAAATATTATATGTCAAATTAATGTATGGTCTTGAACTTATCAAGTAACATTGTTGCTTTCCTTGTCCCAATGAATATATGATGCCAAAACTACAATGAAAGATAAGAATGCCCTTTTATGGCATTGCATCAATTGACAATTTGTATAACCAACAAGAGCAAAGGCAAACTTAGGCTATGAAAAAATGGCACAGCATTAATCTGTTTACAATAAAACCTTTTGTTGCCACAAATAGAAATTAACATATTAGAAATCCAATAATCTCGAATCAATAAAAAACTGAGTCATATCTCATATTTCACCTTTATATTCCACTTCATATTCCATGATATTGTG
Organism: Rehmannia glutinosa; assembly: GCA_016081115.2. Lineage (NCBI taxonomy): Eukaryota > Viridiplantae > Streptophyta > Magnoliopsida > Lamiales > Orobanchaceae > Rehmannia > Rehmannia glutinosa. Next base: position 124,091 of record JABTTQ020000106.1, read on the forward strand.
CATAGGGGTGAAAATTGAACCAAGCTACTCAATATTTTACTCGAGATCGATCGTTAAAAGCTTGTTTGAGCTCGACTCGTTATCATAATGAAACAAGCTTAAACACAGATTTTCATGCGATAAAATATAAAAGCTCGGCTTTAGCTCGATTTGATTAGTAGAAAATTAGCTTAATAAGTGTAAAAATATCAACCTACTCAAGCTCGATTCGTATTCGCCTCGACTAAAGCTCGTTCAAGCTTGATTTAATTAACAATCAAATCAAGGTCAAACACAATTTTTGAAGCTCGATAAAAATTCAAAGAAGCTTAACCATAACTAAGTTCGATTCGACTCGATTTGTATACACTCTTATGTGTATAATTATGACATCATCTTGTACACGTGACATTCTTCCATTACGATGGAATAGAAATGTGGAATAAAAAATTTCAATCCCATAAAGCTTAAGTTGTTGTGATCTAAGTACATATAAATGCATATTCCCAAAATTACACATATTGTCACTTATACATTCCCTATAATTAAACAAAATCTAAATCCAAGCTTAAAATCACTTGTTTGCTCATACTTTTGAATCAATTACATGAAACTTTGGAGAAAAAACACAAAATCCACAAAGTATTTTTACAATGCTCATATATAGATAGGGAATAAGGGCCAAGGAGATTAAATAAAGTCCAAAAATTTGACCAAAAAGTCAAGCAATGTTTGTTTTCGACTAATTTAACAAACTATTGTTAAATGAAATCTAATTTAACCAATTACCATAAAAAAAATATTAGGTGAAAATAACGATTTTTTGCATTTTCTGCAGAAAACTTGCAGAAAACAGAGGTCCAAAAAATACTAAAAAATACTACCCTCTCTCTCTTTTTTTCTTTTTCTTTCTATGAGCGGATATTCTTTTCTTTTTCATTTCCTTTTTAAGATAATACATACAGTAAATAATACATTGCAAATTATAGATAAATATTTAATTAATGAAATGACGCGCTTGTCTTTTATTCAAACGTAGTACATATTTCAAATGTAGCATTAATATTACCTTTTTTTGGATGAGAAGTAGGGGTGGGAATGGGCCAAGCCAAGCTGGGCTTTGAGTTGGAAAGTCTGAGTCTGCTTTATTGTATTTGGGTCCAAGCTTGACCTATTATCTGTAATAGGCTTTTTTCATAGGTTTGATCTGATCTTTTTAAGTAAAAAGGTCAAGTTTGGGCCTATTTAAAGCCTGTTTAAGCCTATCAAAAACCATTTTAAAAAAAATTGTAAACTACAAAAAGCACACGATAATCTCATGATAGTCAATACAAGATTCGTAATGAAACAAATAAAAGAATAATAATGAAAAAACCAAAATGCACATGGCAATAGAATCCATTACGCTACATCTCCAAAGTACATAAATATGATCATACAATATATATTCGATAAGTCCATACCAATAACAAATCCAAATAAGTGTCTAATTAGTGTTGTTATATTATATTTATATATAAGATATATATAATTTTTTATACAAATTCTATCTTCATTATGTATATATAATGTAATACATACATATATTATATATATAATATTATTTATTTATATATATTATATATGCAGGCTTTAAAAACCGGTCTGTTGAGCTGAAAAGACTTTTCTAATGGTCTGGGCCTGACTCAACTATTTAAATAGGTTTTATAAAAGGCTTAAGTCTGACTTAATTGTTAAATAGGTCAAGCCAAGTCAAGCCCTTAGTAGGCCGGGCCATAGGTCTCTGTTGGGTAGCCTGACATATTTCCACCCCTAATGAGAAGAACGACTTTCTGCTTCATATTTTTGACGGACCATCATATCATTTAAGCCAAATTTCTTAAAATGACACATTTTTTAATTTCAACAAAAATGATTTGATGAAGTTTCTTTTAAGACAATAACTTTTATGTAATAATAAAAAATGATTATTAATAAATACTTTTGAAAATTTTCTTTTGGTATTTTTTCCTTGTTTTGACAAGTGGGGCGCATCATCTTGTTGCATGATATTATCATGCAACAAGATGATGCATGATATTTCGGAAAATTAAAGTGCTTTTGTTTCCCGGCGGCTAATATCGGATAATATTATGGTTGCCTTTGAGATCAATCATTTTCTTAAACGAAATCGTCAGGACAAATAGGGTGTAGCAGCATTTAAAATTGATATGAGTAAGGCGTACGATCAAATCGAATGGGGATATTTAGAGGCTATACTTATTCGTTTGGGATTTCATCAAAAATGGGTGGATCTTGTTATGTTGTGTGTTCGGACTGTTCGGTACAAGATCTTACATGGGGAGTTCGAATCTGATTTTTTTGTGCCAGAATGTGGTTTAAGGCAAGGGGATCCGTTATCCCCATATCTTTTTATATTGTGTGCTGAAGGTCTATCGGCGATTATTAAGAATTATGAAGGAAAAGGATGGATACATGGGTGCAAGATTGCTAGGAGTGCTCCGAGTATCACTCATCTATTTTTTGTGGATGACAGCTTCTTGTTTTTCAAGGCTAATAGGAATGAATGTCTGAGGATCATACAATGCTTGGAGTTGTACTCTAGTGCTTCGGGGCAGACCGTGAATTTCCAAAATCCTCTATTTCTTTCAGCTCAAATACTAGAGCTGAGGTTATAGATGATCTTTGTAATCTTTTACATGTTGCACAAACAGCTAATCATGGTTCTTACCTTGGTTTGCCATCTTTGATTGGTCGTAATAAGAAGGAGATATTTGCATTTATCAAGGAGAAGGTGTGGTCTCGGCTTCAAGGATGGAAAAAGAGGCTTCTTTCTCGGGCAGGTAAGGAAATTTTGCTCAAAACTGTGGCTCAAGCCGTCCCCATCTATGCTATGAGTTTGTTTCTGCTACCCAAAGAGCTTTGTGGTGAGTTAGAAAGAATGATGAATTCCTTTTGGTGGGGTAAATGAGCATCCCGGAGTATTAATTGGTTGGCCGGGAATAAGATGTGTGTACATAAATCAAAGGGTGGCCTGAGTTTTAGACGTATTCATGAATTCAACTTGTCGCTATTAGGGAAGCAAGTCTGGAGGCTGTTAACCGAGGATAATTCATTGGTGGCTCGCATCTATAAGACAAGATATTATCCCAAAGTTAACTTGTTTGAAGCACAACTTGGGTCGAACCCAAGCTATATTTGGAGAAGTTTATGGGCTGCTAGAGACCTGGTGCTTAAGAATGTTCAGAGGAAAATTGGTGATGGCAAGAGTACTTTAGTGTTGAACTCTCCTTGGTTACCAGATAATTGCCCTTATGTCTCTTCCTCTCATCCAGCATTGAAGGGGATTCTTGTTAGTAGTCTGTTGCAGCCTGACTCTTGTGAATGGGATATGGATATTATTCAGGATCTCTTTAATCCCAGGGACCAGCAGCTTATCTGTCATATTCATCTAAGGGACGATTTTGTGGGAGATTCATGGGTATGGAGAGGTAATAAACGGGGAGTATATTCAGTGAAATCAGGCTATCATTTGCTGTGTAAGGAGTTGGATGTTGAATTTAATTTTGAACACTTTTCCGATTGGAAAAGGTTTTGGGCTATAAAGGTACCTGCAAAAGCTAAGAATCTGGTTTGGAGGGTTTGCCATAATGCTATACCTACTAAGGAAAGATTGATTTCAAGGAATGTTCAAGTTTCTTCCCTATGCCCTGTTTGCAACATGGTTGTGGAAAGCATTACACATATTTTCTTTTTTTGTTCAGTTGCTAGAAGTTGTTGGGATCTTCTTTTAAAGTGTGAACCTTTACAAGAGTCTTTCTCGTTCCTTCATTGTCTTAATAAAATTTGGGCTACCCATGATACAGATGTTAGATGTCAGATTATTATGCTAATATGGGCTATTTGGAAGAACAGAAATGAGGTAGTCTGGCAGCAAGGGGGTCGAACAACATCTCAGATTTTTAACTTAGCAGACTCCTCTCTTTTTCAGTGGAAAGCGGCCCAGGTGACTTGTTCGCCTATTTTTATCATAAACTTTGTCACATTGCTAGATCCATGATCAACTAAACAGGCGTCAAGCTATAGACGTTAAATTTAGCTCCTAAGGAGAATTAGAAGTGTACGTCAAGCTAAAGGAGAATTAGAAGTGTACGTCAAGCTAAAAGGAGGAAGTGTACGGATCAGTTTATAGAATAGGGTTTGCAAGGTCGAATCCACAGGGATTAATAAATTAATGTACTAAGTATTGGATTATAATAGTCCTATTTTTATCTAAACTATCGAAATTTGAAGGTTTGGTTTTATTATTACTAAAGCAGAAATTAATCCTAAAATAACAAAGTAAAGAGCGATTGAAAGATCAAGTATGAATGGATGGATTCCTGGGTTATGGTTTCAATTAATATCCCACTTTTATGCTCAGGTTAAGCAAACCAAGGTTAAACATATTCTTCTCTATAGACCAATCACCAAAGTAATTTACCCCCTCTCTCGAGATGTATGTAAAAGCGTTGATTGGAATATCCATGTTAGCATCTCTACTCAACATGAGATATCCAACTCCCAAAAGTTCAAAAGATTAAACGATCTCACAAATATTCTGAGACTTCTCAATCATGCAATCTATTTGTGTCAAGTACTCAAGATCTAGTATTGAAACTCATCGGTTAGAATTATGAATCAATACATCAAACAAGTTTAGATCAAAGGCCTTTTTGATAAAACAAGAATTAAAGCAAAGTACTTGAATAGAGAAAGAAAACATTAACTTCAATTATCCTTAATCATCACATAAAAGTGTTTATTAATCTACTCCCAAACCCGGGAATCACAAGAGTTTTAGCCAGACATTGAAAATAAACAATTCATAGACAAATTATCCATAATCAAAATCTAACTAATTGAAATACGATACGATGGAATGAGTGACTCGGGGATGATGATGATCTCTCGATCTATCTTCAATCCTCGAAGGTGTGGTTGCGGTCTTGATTGATCTCTCGAAGTATCCGGTGGGAAACAACTCTTTTCTCTGATTTCTAGGGTAAAAATCAGCGTCCTCTCGTTCGTGGCCGCCCCGGGTCTATTTGTACTTCGTTCGGGTCGAAACCTAGTTGAAATTTGACAAACTCTGTTTTCATGAAGAGACGGCACACGCCCCCCTTGGCACGCCCTTGACCCGTCTTTGGTGCCGAACCTTTGTAGTCTTTCTTGAGAGGGGCAGGCGTGCCAATATGGCACGGCTACCCGTGCCTAAGCCGCACTTGGGTCCTTTTGCTTGGGTTGAGCACGTTTGCTAGAGGAGCACGCCCGCCCGTGCTCACCGGGAACAATATGCCCATAGACTATTTTTTTCCGTTTCTCGGGGTTCGTCTAACTTCTTCTCGACTCAACTCCAAACTTCGTCACTTGAGTCAAGTATTGGCGGTTGCAATGCTCAAATTGTTGCCACTATGCCACAAATATAGATAAATTCCTACAAAATGAGCAAAGCGTAATCCGATTCCACAAAACAAGAATACTACCCAATTTACTTGTATAACGCATGCATATTCCCACATTCTAGCCAATATTAAGCCCAAAATACATGCAAAATACCCGTCAATCAAACCCCCCAAACTTAAATCTGTTGTGATCGGTCAACACTTTATAAACAAGACAACACAATTGGGGAAAAGAAGAGCAACTCAAGAACACCGCATCACAATTCATGTCATCTATCCATAAACATCAAGCATAAACCAACCAAGTTTCAAATAGCTAACACGGAGCACCGATCTATTAAAATCATGGTAAAACACTTCAAATCATGCCTCTCATGGATAAAGTGTATACTCTACTCACTAGAATAATAATGGACGTGTATTCGCCAAATCATATCAATGTTGAAGAATTACCATATGCTTGCAAATCGTCTCACATCTCCGCCACTCGTTTGTATGCAATTCACAAATCATAAAGGACTTTGTTTATGGTTGTAATGAAGGCTCTTTGGTTAAGGTAGGGAAATATGGATAAAGTGACTCAACTCAAGCGTATAGATTGGTAAGCATATCGTTTTTCTCTAACAGATATTCTAATACCAACCAATTATGTACTCCCAATCGCCTTATATCTTATCACCTCTCTATTTCTCCTTTTTTTTTTTCATACACATCAATCTCTTTCGCCTTACATCACAATTTCCAGCCTATTTCTAGTACATGCCGACTCACTTATCCAGTCGCGTTTTTTTTTTTTTTTTTGTTTTGTGAGTATCCTTATTTTTCTCCTTTTTTTTCTTTTATTCCCAATCATCAATCATACAAACTATTTTCCAATTTCTTGATATCCCTTCATTCAATCATTCATTCTATCCTTTACTCAATGCTATACGCTCAAGTTTAGGATAACAGATATATCAATTGAAGTTCTAAGGCTTGAAATGTGGCTATCAAAAAAATCAGGCAATAGGCTCAAGTTGGCTAACTAGGAAAATCAAATATCATAAGGTAGACAGAAAGGCTTGAAAGGCTTAACAAAAATGGCCTAAAATCATTTTCATGAATGCATACAACATGTGACCTTGACGGAGGTACCAGAGCAAGTTCTAGAATTCAAATCAACATGAATGACACACTCAAATGCAAACAAGACTGCATATGATGAAAGCAGTAAAGGCTCAAAAGCTCACAGGCTTGTAAGTGCATAATTCAAAGCATTTTAATCATGATCCCAATAAGCACATGCTCCATATTAATTATTCTCAACCCGATCAACTCACACTCAATATTCAATTCAAAACAACACGAACTAATCCGCAAATGCTCCCAAGATCAAGATCTCAATCAAAACACAACAAACACACAATAGCGGTCAACTCACTCCCTAACTACTAGGAAAGCAATAAACGCGCTAAAGCGATAAACATGCTAAAAAAAAATCAAACATCTAATGCACCCTATATGATATGCTCTACATGCAACTAAATGAATGCAAACGCCACACCCATCAATAAAATTACTACCTCTCCCCCAAACTTGAATGAAATTATAGCGCATAAAAGAGAAGGTAGAATTTCAAAGAAAAGTGTGGATAGGACTCGGATTCTTGTGGAGGTGGCGGCGGGTAGTGGCCACGGGAGATATTCAAATTCTCGATTCGTAGTAATCGCCTGCAATATCTCGACTCATTTGCTCATGTGCTTGGTTCCACAAGCTCGCATATGGTACCTTTGATCTTGGACTTCTTGGTAAGCACGGAAATCACTCTATCTTTGGCGCAAGCTTTCTCAAATGCACGAACCCGTCGTGATCATCTTGGCCCCACGTTCCTCGCCTTGGCGAGAGCTCTCTGGAATATCGGGTTGTCCCTGTGGGCCGCTCCGATCGAAGCTTCCTGTTGGAAGTCTTGCTCAAACCCCTCTCCCGTCTATCATACTCATGTGCCTCCATGGCCAAGTCTTCTTCATCGGGCAACCGGCTATCCTTCGCCTCTTTCGCGCCGCCAAACCCCGCATGACTCGATATGCTCCTGAGTCTGGCTTGATTGATTTGGTTATCAATTCTTGTTGTGAGTGTGGGTTAGGAAGGGGAAACGAAGACCCGACCTTTTTGTTGAAAACAGAGGATATTCTCCTCATTCGATGATCTTCATGGTGAGAAGGGCGCTCATATTAATGCTTCTGCCGCTAATGGTTCCATGCGGCTTATGTCAACCCTAAAATGTTGTGCGATTGGGGTTATCATTCCCCAATTAGTATTTTCCTGCTTCATGTCTTTGTTGTACGTAGACGGCGTGTTCCACAAAGTATGCCGCCATGTTATAAAAGTGCGATTGAGCATACACCAAAGTAGGTATAGCTCTCTCACTTGCATACCCCCATTGTTGTACCGGGCGAACACGAGAATGGGCGTTACTTTTGAATGTAACGGAATATGGGGTTGCGGAGTGAGGAAGCCTTGGAGGTGCGTCTTGCGTATTGCATGAACCCCGTGTGTCGGGAGTTTGATCAACAATCGCCGAGAAAGCACGCGAGTCGTAATTTGCGGCCGTTCGGTATGGGGCGTCCGATGGTACCCCAAAAATTTGATTAAGTTCGCAATAGTGGTTCTCCATTCATTGCCCAACTTGAACTGGATTTCAGGCTCACTCCGTGGTCGTGTTGCCGTGACACGAACAAAGCGCTTAAGAACTCAGTGTGAGTGTCTTGTAAGTTGGCCACCGCTCTTGCATAAATGCGGTCCATCCAACTCGATCAAACATTTGCCATACCTCCCGTGTATCCCGAGAGCTCGGGTACATTCGTCGGTATAGCGTGTAGGTGCGAATGAGCGATGGATGAGCAGTTCCATTTATCCAAAGATTTCATTTTCATCTATAGTAAGCCCGTAAGCCTCGGGGCTGTCCGGTCTTGGTGGCGCTCAGCTGACGCGGCTCCCAACCTCGTCTTCCTCGGTTTGGTCGTGGTTCGGCCATGTTTCAATTTAGTACCTGGCAAAACAATCGTGAGAATCCATACTTGCCAAGTAAAAACAAACAATGAATTAATACAACAATTACACTAGAAGTATCGTAGCTCATCATCAACAATACGGTTATAATCAAGCGTTTAATTTACATATCAATATAATTGCCGAGAATCCTAGCCCCTAACCTCCTAAACAATCTAACACAAGTATAATCCATCAAGCAATCAACTAAATTCATCACAATTCAACAACCCACCAAGTGTTCGATAAAAAGCCCCATAGAAAATTTCAATTAAAAATATGGCTAAAGTATCACACAAGCATCATATATCAACCCTAGTTCATAATCCTCAAGAATTTCGACATAAAATTGTCAATTCATACCTCAATTTTCGAGAATTAGAAGATAGTTGGGTTGTTGAAACCCTAGGTGCTATCTACCCCAAATCCTTGCTTCCAAGCAAATTCGAACGGGTAATTCGTGTTTAGAGTAGTGTGGGAGGTGAGTAGTGATGATATCTAGAGTGAATTTTCGAAAAAATTTGGAGGGGGAGTTTTTTTCTTGCTTGTCCGTGCGTGAAGGGGAGGAGATTTTGTGAAGAAAGTGAGGCCTGCCCGTCGGTTTTAAGCCTTCCCAGGCATGAGCACGGGCGTGCTCATTCGGCACGGGTCGCCCGTGCTGTGGGCCGAATGATTGCTCCCAAAAACCCTTAAGGAGCACGGGCGTGCTCATTCGGCACGGGTCGCCCGTGCTGTGGGCCGAAAGATTGCTCCCAAAAAACCCTTAAGGAGCACGGGCGTGCTCATTCGGCACGGGTCGCCCGTGCTTTGTGGGCCGAAAGATTGCTCCAAAAAAACCCCCAGGACACGGGCGTGCTCATTCGGCACGGGTCGCCCGTCTTTGTGGGCGAAAGATTGCTCCCAAAAACCCTTAAAGAGCACGGGCCGTGCCAGGCGGCACGGGTGGCCCGTCTTAGGGCCCGAACTTTGGAGTCTGAATCTTTGGAAAAGGCACGGGCGTGTCCATATGGCACGGGTTGCCGTCCTGGAGTCCGAACCTTGTGTTCGATTTTTTTTTAACCAATGAAAGCAATAAAATCCTAACTTAGAAAAGGGAAAGGAACAAATTAAAAAACATGGGAAGAAATAAAACAACAAAACCATTGGGTTGCCTCCCAACAAGCGCTAAATTTAACGTCTATAGCTTGACGCCTGTTTAGTTGATCATGGCTCTAGCAATGTGAGGCGTGTCACTTCCTCCTTTTGCTCCCGGCTCAAGTAATGCTTGATTCTCTGGCCATTCACCATGAATGTCTCCCCATCTCGGCTCAATAGCTCCACTATTCCCGGAGGATTTAACACTTTCTTTATCACAAACGGCCCCGACCATCTAGACTTAAGCTTTCCGAGGAAAGAGTTTAAGGCGTGAGTTAAACAAAAGGACTTGTTCACCCGGTAAAAACTCCCTCTTCTTTATCATTCGATCGTGCCATCGTTTGGTTCGCTCCTTGTAAATCCGGGAATTTTCATAGGCTTCATCCCGGAATTCCTCCATCTCATTCAGGTGCAAGAGCCTCTTTTCACCCGCTGCTTGGAAGTCAAAATTCAACTTCTTTCTGACCCAAAACGCCTTATGCTCTAATTCGGACGGGCAAGTGACACGATTTCCCGAAGACTAAGCGATCGGTGATGTGCCCAAGGGTGTCTTGTATGTCGTCCGATATGCCCATAGTCGTCATCTAGCTTCATGGCCCAATCCTTGCGATTTATGTTCCTTCATTTTCTCTAAAATCGCTTAATCTCACGATTGGCTACCTTTGCTTGTCCGTTTGCTTGCGGATGGTATGCTAATGCCACCTTGTGCTTAACCCCGTCTTCGCAAGTAGAGTGCTCATTAATTTATTCACAAAGTGTCACCCCCGTCGCTAATCAAAGCTCTAGGGGTTCCAAACCGAGTGAATATATTTTTCTTCAGGAATTTGAGCACTACTCGCGCATCATCGTCCGAGCAGTAGGAATAGCTTCAACCCATCGAGATACGTATTCCACCGCAAGTAGAATGTATTGATAGCCGACGACGAAGATGGGAAGGGGCCCATGAAGTCGATCCCCACACATCGAAGAGTTCAACTTCCATCACATTGGTCATTGGCATCTCATGTCGTCTCGAGATGTTTCCCATCCGCCGGCACCTATCACAACTTTGTACAAATAGATAGCAATCGTTAGATAATGTAGGCCAAGTATAATCCACTTTGTAATACCTTAGCTTATGTCTACCGGGATCAAAATGTCCTCAGGAAGGTGAAGAATGGCATTCTTTGTAGAACTCCTCCCACTCTTCTTGAGGTACACATCGTCGAATGATGGTGTCGGCGCACCTCTTAAAGAGCGGGGATCGTCCCACATGTAAAACTTGACATCATGGAGGAACTTCTTCTTTTGATAAGATGATAAACCGGAGGCAAAACCCCCGCAACCAAATAATTAACAAAATCGGCATACCATGGGAATTTAGCTTGTAGCATCGAAGTTGCTCATCGGGGAATTCCTCCTTAATTGCCTCCGTGATTTCTTTCTCCTCCTTCTTGTATTCTAGTGCGGACAAGTGATCGGCAACTACATTCTCGCAGCCCTTTCTATCCCGAATCTCCACATCGAATTCTTGTAGCAAGAGGATCCACCGAATCGTCTCGGTTTGGCATCCTTCTTGTCAAACAGATATTTAATTGCCGCGTGGTCGGTGTGGACGATCGTCTTAGTCCCAATCAAGTAAGATCGAAACTTGTCGAATGCAAACACGATTGCTAGCATTTCTTCTCGGTGGTAGTGTAATTTTTTGTCGGCTTTGTCTAAGGTTCTCTTTCGCGTAGTAGATGGCTCTAAACATCTTGTCTCGTTTCGACCCAAAAAACAGCCCCAACCGCAAAGTCGTTGGCATCACACATTAGTTCGAAGGTTGACTCCAATCAGGAACTACTAGAATGGGTCTTTGTCACTAAAGCCTTATTCGAATTTCAAAAGCTGCAAACAATCATTAGAAAAATTGAAAGCAGATCTTTTCTAATAATCGACTTAAGGGTTTAGTGATTTTAGAAAAGTCACGGATAAACCTTCGTAGAATCCGGCGTGTCCTAAGAAACTTCGAATGGCTTTTCGTTTGTTGGAGGTGGGAGTTTCTCGATTGCCACAACTTTCGCTCTATCAACTTCCAAACCTGCAGAAGAGACTCGGTGGCCTAAAACAATGCCATCTCGTACCATGAAGTGGCACTTTTCCCAATTTAAAACAAGGTTAGTCTCCTCGCATCTCTGCAAAACTAGAGAAAGGTTATTCAAGCAATGGTCATATGAATCTCCAAACACAGAAAAATCATCCATGAAAACCTCCATTATTTTCTCAATGAAATCATGGAATATAGCCATCATGCATCTTTGAAAAGTAGCGGGTGCGTTACAAAGTCCAAATGGCATCCTGCGAAATGCAAAGGTACCATAGGGGCATGTAAAGGTCGTCTTCTCTTGGTCTTCCGGGGCAATCATGATCTGATTATACCCAGAATAACCATCGAGAAAACAATAATAATCATATCCCGCCAAACGATCAAGCATCATATCAATAAAGGGAAGGGGAAAGTGATCTTTGCGAGTAGCATCATTCAACTTCCTATAATCAATACAAATTCTCCATCCAGTTACTACTCTAGTCGCTATAAGCTCATCACTCTCGTTTCTTACTACCGTCATCCCCCCTTTCTTCGGCACCACTTGTACCGGACTTACCCAAGAGCTATCGAAATAGCATAAATAATTCAAAGATCTAACCATTTTAAAACTTCTTTTCTAACGACTTCTTGCATTATAGGGTTTAATCTTCTTTGATTTTGCACCGAAGGTTTGTAGACATCTTCCATTCTAATTTTATGCATCACAATCGATGGACTAATGCCTTTCAAATCGAAATTGACCAACCTATCGCCGACTTATGTTTTCGTAACACCCTAAGCAATTTATCGAGTTGAATCGAAGTTAAAAGTGATGATACGACAGGACTCGTGTTATTCGCTCCAAGGAATGCATATTTGAGATGCTCGGGCGGGGTTTGAGTTAAGGTTCGATTTGGCCTCTTCGGAAGGTAGCACGGGCTGCCCGTCGGCCGATGAGCACGGCCGCGTGCCATCTGCAGCTCCTTCAAGATTTCTTCGACCTTAGGCACGGGCCGCCCGTGGCGATGAGCACGGGCCGTGCCGCCGTTTAAATCCAATTTTTTCGGCCATACGCACGGCCTGGGCGTGCTCAAGGGGCACGGGTCGTGCGTCCCTGAGAACGGCCGATTCCGTACGTTTTTCGGTGTGTGTGTCCCTCTTGCGCTCCTCGGTAGTTCCCCGCATATTATCCAAAGCACAAACACAATCATACAAGTCTTGGTTATCAATATCAATAGTCAAGTTCGATGTTGAACATGAATGTGTCAAACCAAACTCCAAAGTATCCCGAAACAATGTATGATCCGCATACTCATCAATGCAGGATTCAACTACGTCTATGAATTTACAAGTCTCCACCCCATCATGAAATTGAAGTGCCTTATATATCGTAAATAGAACATGCTCATCATTAACCCGTAACGTGAGCTCTCCCTTTTGCACATCTATTAAGGTCTTCCCCGCCGCTAGGAATGGACGCCCAAGTATCAAGGGAACGTCTTTATCTTCCTCCATGTCCAGCACTAAGAAATCCACAGGGAATATGAATTTATCAACTTTGACAAGCACATCCTCGATGATTCCCTTTGGATATGTGAGTGATCGGTCTGCGAGTTGTAAGGTGACCGTAGATGGCTTCACCTCTCCCAATCCAAGTTGCCTGAAAATAGACAAGGGCATTAAGTTAATACTCGCTCCTAAATCACAAAGTGCTTTCTTAAAGAAAACATCACCAATAGCACAATAGTGAAACTCCCCGGATCTTTCAACACGTGGTAGTTTCCTTTGGATTATTGCACTACACTCCTCTGTCGGATTGACTGTCTCAAAACTAGTCATCTTTCTTTTCTTTGACATAACATCCTTCAAGAACATAGCATAATTGGGCATCCGCTCCAATGCATGCAAAAGGAATGTTAATATGCGTTTTTAAAAATATCTAAAAACTTAGCAAATTGTGCGTCTAACTTTTTCTTTTGAAAACGTTGGGGAAAAGGAAGGGGAACATTAAGTTTAGAAATATCGGGTTAGAGGAAGATTTAAGCTTCACCGGCCCCTTTTTGTTCAAAGACGATGTTCCTCGGCTTGTTCCTTGGCCTCAACCTCGCCATTTGCCTCGGTTTCGCATCACCCGGCGCATCGATAGTCGTGTCAAGAAGGCGCACGGGATGGCCGTCTTGGTGGCGCACGGGCCGTGCCGCCCTGCGATTCTTCCGAATTTTCTGGTATTTTCGGCCCCTCGTATTCCGTTCCACTCCTCAGACGAATGGCTTTACACTGTTCTTTTGGGTTTACCTCAGTGTTGCTCGGAAACTGGCCTTTTTGATGCTGCCCACCAATTATTGTAGCTATTTGACCAATTTGGGTCTCAAGATTCTTCATCCGGGACCCAGGTTGGGTGACATGGTTTTCGATCTTATCCATCTTTGCCTCATCCTTGTTGAACCTGTTCTTGTCTCGTTCATAAACGAGGTGAACATGTCTTCCATGGTTGGTTTAGGATCTGTGATAATAACTCCATTAGTCACATTAAACCCCGGTGGTGGTTGCATCACGTTCTTTGTGTTCGCATAGGAGAAATTTTCGTGGTTCCTTAGGCCTGGATGGTAATGAGTAGGATTTTGATTGTTCCGGAAATTGTTGAAATTCCGGTTATTCACGTAATTTGCTTCCTCTATCAGATCTAGAGAAACTCCCCGATGCACTGCACCCGAGTTTACCTCATTTGCCTTTGTCAGTGTACTCAATTGATTGGTCAAGACGGCCATTTGTGCTGTCAACTCTTTAATGGATCGAATCGAAACTTCAGCCTACCCTTTTCACGTTAGTCCTCGGAGGGCCACCGATAGCTATTCATGGCCATTTTCTAACAAGTTGAATGCATCTTCCGGAAATCTCGCGAGTAGAGCGCTCACTGCGGCATCTACAAATGATCTCGTCTGTCCCATCAACCCATTATAGAAAAAAACAAAGCTGCGATCTTGGAAATCCATGTTGCGGGCACCTCCTCAACAAATCCCGGAATCTCTCCCAGGCCTCGTACAAAGGCTCGTGAGTCAAACTGCACGAACTAAGTGATCTCGCTTTTTTCAGTAGTGTCTTACTTGGTGGGAAGTATTTAAACGAAACCTCGACTTAGCTCATCCCAGTTGTTCACACTCCCGAGTTAGGGTGTGCTTGATTCTAGCCTTATCCCTTAAAGAGAAAGGGAATAGGCGAAGACGTATAGCATCATCAGTCACCCCATTCATCTTGATAGTATTGCAAATTTGTATGAAATTCGCAAGATGAGAGTTAGGATCTTGACGGAAAGCCCCCAAACTGGTTCTGCATTGTACCATCGAGATCGTGACCGGCTTTAGCTCAAAATTATTCGCATTGATCGGGACATTGGCAATGCCACCATAGTTGCGATTGATTGGCGAAAGTAATCGCGTATCGCTTCTTTGTTGGGCTGCGGAGCCACTGGAACCTCTGGTATCTGGTAACTCAACATTGACCTGTTAGCCTGGTTGTTACCCCGTTATTGCCTCTGTTGTTGTCTTCAACTTGCCATGGTTTGGTCTGTTGTCTTTCGCCCGTTTAGTAGCCGCACTATTTCGCCTAGCAAAGCTTCAACCTCCGGTATGACGGTGCTAAGTCTCCTTGATTTGAGCGGGTGATCATGCACTACCCGAACCAACTAAAGAAAACAAGTTAACCACAATAGAAGTAAAATCGAACAAAATAAAAAAAAAAATAAAAAAATGTCAGATTAAGAATAGTTCTATTTATCGCAATATTAGTACTAAAAATTTGATTAATCCCAACGGCGCCAAAAACTTGTTCGCCTATTTTTATAGCTTCACCGCAAGTGTACGGATCGAGTTTATAGAATAGGGTTTGCAAGGTCGAATCCACGAGGATTAATAAATTAATGTACTAAGTATTGGATTATAATAGTCTATTTTTATCTAAACTATCGAAATTTGAAGGTTTGGTTTTATTATTACTAAAGCGAAATTAATCCTAAAATAACAAAGTAAAGAGCGATTGAAAGATCAAGTATGAATGGATGGATTCCTGGGTTATGGTTTCAATTAATATCCCACTTTTATGCTCGAGTTAAGCAAACCGAGGTTAAACATATTCTTCTCTATAGACCAATCACCAAAGTAATTTACCCCCTCTCGAGATGTATGTAAAAGCGTTGATTGGAATATCCATGTTAGCATCTCTACTCAACATGAGATATCCAACTCCCAAAAGTTCAAAAGATTAAACGATCTCACAAATATTCACGGACTTCTCAATCATGCAATCTATTTGTGTCAAGTACTCAAGATCTAGTATTGAAACTCATCGGTTAGAATTATGAATCAATACATCAAACAAGTTTAGATCAAAGGCCTTTTTGATAAAACAAGAATTAAAGCAAAGTACTTGAATAGAGAAAGAAAACATTAACTTCAATTATCCTTAATCATCACATAAAAGTGTTTATTAATCTACTCCCAAACCAGGAATCACAAGAGTTTTAGCCGGACATTGAAAATAAACAATTCATAGACAAATTATCCATAATCAAAATCTAACTAATTGAAATACGATACGATGGAATGAGTGACTCGGGGATGATGACGATCTCTCGATCTATCTTCAATCCTCGAAGGTGTGGTTGCGGTCTTGATTGATCTCTCGAAGTATCCAGGTGGGAAACAGCTCTTTTCTCGATTTCTAGGGTAAAAATCAGGCGTCTCTCGTTCGTGGGCCGCCCCAGGTCTATTTGTACTTCGTTCGGGTCGAAACCTAGTTGAAATTTGACAAACTCTGTTTTTCCTGAAGCACGAGCACGGCCGTGCCTTTGCACGCCCCGGCCGTCCGGGTGCCGAACCTTTGTAGTCTTTCTTGAGAGAGGCAGGCGTGCAATACGGCCTGTTACCACCCGTGCTTACTAGGCCGCACTAGGTCCTTTTGTTTGGGTTGAGCACGTGCATTTTGTCTTTGAGGAGCACGCCCGCCGTGCTCACGGGAACAATATGCCCATAGACTATTTTTTCCGTTTCTCGCCTTGGGTTCGTCTAACTTCTTCTCGACTCGACTCCAAACTTCGTCACTTGAGTCAAGTATTGGCGGTTGCAATGCTCAAATTGTTGCCACTATGCCACAAATATAGATAAATTCCTACAAAATGAGCAAAGCGTAATCCAATTCCACAAAACAAGAATACTACCCAATTTACTTGTATAACGCATGCATATTCCCACATTCTAGCCAATATTAAGCCCAAAATACATGCAAAATACCAGTCAATCATGACACCACTTGTAGAGTGGTTTTTGAGATCTGATGATGGTGCGAGTGTGTGGCAAAAACCTCATCCTGGTGGGCTGAAATGTAATGTGGATGCATCTCTAAATTTTGCTGCTTCAAGTTGTGGCTATGGTATTATCCTTCGTGACTCTTCTGGTGCGTTTGAGGCAGCAAAATCTGTTTCATCTGCTGCCCATATGATTCCTGAGATTGCTGAAGTTGTAGGAGTTAGGGAGGCATTAAGTTGGCTAAAGGATTTTTGGGGAAGTTCGTCTGTTCGTCTGGAAACAAATTCGTTGCTTGTGATCAAAGCTCTCAGAGGAAATTCTCAAAATAATTCTTATTTTGTTGAAGTTATTGATGATTGTCGTAATTTACTTGAGTTGTTACCAAAAATGTATTGTGGTTTTATTAGGAGATCAGCGAATAGTGTTGCTCACGTGTTAGCTAAATCAACACATTTTATGTCTGGTGTCAATGAGTGGAGAGTTACCCCTCCACTCTTTATTTGTAACGAATTGCAGTTCGATCTGCTCTATTAATGATAGTATTTTCCTTTTGTTGTCAAAAAAAAAAAAGAAAACTACAAAACATGACTTGTACATCCGTCATCAAAATTTGTACGCGCGGACTACACCAATCATAACTTGTACATCCAGCATCAACTTTTGTACCCGCGGACTAGACCATGTTTTTCACGCGGCGCTTATCCATCGTCGGAATTTCCACTTCAATTTTTGAATCCAAGCGCCGCGGTTCAGCCGAGGACAAAATTGTCCAATAAATTAATAAATGTATTCAATTTTTTTTTCAAACATACAACATATATAGTAGGGCACATGCTAATGTGCGCCAAAACTCGCAGTGGAATTAGTGATAACTGATAACCCACCCACCCCACGCCATCCCTCACACGAAACACTGATAACTGGTAATGTGCACAGGTGCGCATGATTTATCTCCGGCCCCACACGCCGAACTCTTCCTTGAACTATTAACATTTCCGGCAATATACTTTTGCAATTTTCAATTTTAGCACAGTGAAGCATTTATCTGAAAAAATTCTAAAAATAGAGATAACAAATATTCTGCAAAAAGCTCTAACATAGTAGATATTTTTTTACTGTGCAGTCCACCTCACTATTTACCCACGGTTGGAATATAATGAAATCATATAAAAATGATAGTAATGCAATCGGAAGCGTGAACAACAAAAAACACAAATACTACCGTTGATTCGCAAGAATACGGAAAGAATTGACACATGGCGGTGGCAATTCGAGTCGTCGGGTCGGTTTCCTGTTTGGTTTCGGGTTATTGTTTAAAAAACATCGAAAGTTAAGTGAAGTATAAAATAATTACGTTTTAGATAAGTTGTTAAGTGTTAACATCATGTCGAATTCGTGTTAATCGTGTTCGAATTCAGGTTTATCGTGTTCGTGTTTGGGTTTCTCTCAGTAACTTCGGGTCGAATTCATGTCGGATTATCGTGTCGTGTCGGGCGGTGCGTGCCATTGACACAAAGCAATAGAATTTTAAAAGGAATGTGTATTGTTTGGAGAATAAATTTCAAAAATTAATAATATTCAACCACCCTAAAAATAATAATAAAGCAAGTATTTGTATGATTAAACTCCTAAAAACTCATAAATATTGAAAACTCCAGAAAAGATAATAACTTAATCCATTAAAACTAATCTTAATATATATATATATATATATATATATATATATATATATATATATATATATACGGACGGAGGGGATCTGTGAGACCATCCGCCAGAGTAAGACCATAGGACCAAATGGTCCAAATCTACACCATCAAAAATATAAATCAATGGCCAAGATCTAAATAAATCTATACAGCTTTTCATATGAAAATATACATTGTAGGGGGTAAAATAGGATCCAACAAATTATATAAAGTAACCGCTTCCTAAAAATTAGGGACGTGATCTTGTATTGATCACGTCCTCATAATCAAGCGATTTATCTTTCCTTTATCTCCCTTCCCATTCGAACCTGCAAATTATTCAAATATGGCAACAGAATCATGCAACAATTTAATGAAAAATATACAATTACACTAAACTAACTATACATTAAAATATTACTAAGTATACATAAACAATTAACTAAGTATATAATTACACTAAACTACCTGTACATTAAAATATTACTAAGTATACAGAAACATTTAACTAAGTATACAATTACATTGAACTAATTATACATTAAAATATTACTAAGTATACATAAACATTTATCTAAGTATACAATTACATTGAACTAAATACACAATTCCACTGAATTACTTATATAACTCAGTATACAATTCTATTGAAATAAGTATACAAATCCACGTAACTAAGTATATAAATTCACTAAACTACTTACTAAACTACTTATATAACTAAGAATACGATTCCATCGAACCAAGTATACAAATCCCACCGAACTAAATATACAATAAAATATGACTAAGTATACAAGTCCACTTTGAACTAAGTATACAATAAAACGATTGTTCACAAATATGGCGGAAAGAAGTATCGGTTTTGAAAAAAAACGCTTGAAGTTGATGATTTTTCCTCCTAAAAATCGGAAAAATCAAATGAAAAGGTAGGATTATGTTTCCTTAAAAATAGCTAATAACCGTCAATTAACAAAAGCGATTAAATATAAAAGTACAATTATACCCTTATAAGCCTAAATTAACTAAAATGATCTACACCATCCAAATTTTAAATCAAGAGTCCATAAATGTTCTTATGGACTAACCTAATGGGATTGGTCTCATTTGAACCAATATATATATATATATATATATATATATATATATATATATATATATCTTATCTCCATCAAACAGTAACTCATGTTTATAAGCAAAGAAAAAAAAAAAGATTATAACGCAAAAAAATATTATATACTTTATAGTCACATTATTCACTAGGCTATTTTTAATTGGATATTCGATTGATCGACGAAATAACTTATTTGAGTTTTTACATGCCTAATGTAATAATGTTAATGCAATTCTTCTCAATTATATTTCCACTATTGGGAGGTAACTTTCTGTTTTTTTTTTCCTGTTTTTTTTTTGAGTCTTTATTTTTACCGGTTGATTTGCGAAACTCGTAGGCGGTCAGTTATTTCTGTCTTGCAGTGCGTGAAGTAGCTCGTGCCCGGATTTGTTCGAGTTGGGTAGTCTCCCTTGAGGAGTGCCTTAGTCCTCCTTTCGGAGGTGGTTTAGTTTTCTTTTGCTTTGTGTTTTTTTTTAGTTGTTTCTTGTTTTGCTCCCTCGATTTACGGTGGTTTTACCTCTCGTACGGAGTTCTCCCCTTGACATGTATCAATGTATGTATGTTCAAGGTGGCCATTTTGCCAGTTGACAGTGCAAATTTTGTTTTGTTAATGTATAAAAATTCTATCGTTTCGAAAAAAAAAAAAAAAAGCGTTGGCTATTTGTCCTAATTCATTCCACGGGATAAATTCACTTTTGGTACTCAAAGTATTAGTGGTTTCATTTTTGGTACTCGCTTTTTAGTGCATATCATTATTAGTACCCAACGTTTCAAAATTTACTCATTTTTGGCATGTTTCGTTAGTCAACCATTAAAGACTAACGGTTGGCCAACTGTAACAGGTTTCCAGGTAAAAAAGCCTACATTCCCGGTTGGCGCATGCTTCATGGCATCTCCGGCGCTGATTCTGGCGACCCCAAGTATCGTGCAACCACTCATTTTAAGCGTATCCACAAGCCCTATAGTGCCCAATGGTCAATTTCATGATTTGAGTTCGTTTCCGATGCCAATTGACAATAAATCGAAAAACCCAAAGTTTCACTCAAAGCCAAATTACATCCAAGATACTTCTCCAAATCCAAAATTGAGCATACCATCGTGTTCCTCATCTTAAGGCGCACAAAGCTCACTCCTCAATTGGTCCGATTTACCCCCCGAACCAAAAATGCATAAAAGGGGATCTTAAAATCGATTTTCCGACTTTTAAGGGCCCGTATCTCCATATTGCCGGCCGAATTGACCTCCGCCTTTGCTCAGGATAAAATTTTGAGTCAGAATTCACCACCCCCGTCCAACAGAGCTCCGACTTCGGCCGGCCACTATTCATCAATCAATTGCTACAGTTGGTCAACCGTCAGTCTTTAACAGTTGACTAACGAAACGTGCCAAAAATGAGTGAATTCTGAAATGTTGGGTACTAATAATGATATGTCCCAAAAAGTGGGTACCAAAAGTGAAAACCGCTAATACTTTGGGTACCAAAATTGAATTTATCCCTTCATTCCATCTAATACAATTAAGTCAATGACTTCGAAAAACTTGTAGCCAAAAAAATAAAAACAAAAAAAAAATATATTTGAAAATAATACATCATTTTTCTAAGCTAATTTGTAGTTAGTTTCTAATTAAAATGTCTATAAATTAAACCAAAGTTTAAGTTGCAACAATTTCATTCAATTATGTCCAAGATGTATCATTTAACACATAACAAATAACTATATAGCTTTACAAAATAGACCAAAATTTAAATATAGGGTAATCATTAACTATATAAATAATTTTGATTAATTTGTAAAAATAAGTGTTTTATTATACAATAAAATTAAAATAAGTGTTTTATTATACAACAAAACTAAAATCAAATTAAAATGTACCTTGTCCAATTATTAAAAAGAACACCAATTTTAGTATAAGAAAGCAATACAACCCAATTGAGAAGTTAAATTTTAGATGCAAAAGTTTAACAAAAAAATCAAAAATAAAGTATAAGCTATATTTACTAACACAAATAGCATAAACTAGCTTTTGCATTGAACCTCGTCTTAACACAATAGTCTACAAACTACGCCAACTAGGTAAACAATATTGCACAAGCCATGTGCGATAAACTCAATTAAACACTGTGCAAGCCATGTGCGATAAACTCGATTAAACACTGTGCAAGTCGTGTGAGGTAAACTCGATTAAACAATGTGCAAGCCACGTGCGACAAAACTCGATTAAATATTTGTGCAAGCCATGTGCGACAAAACTCGATTAAATATTGTTCAAGCCATGTACTGCAAACTCGATTAAACACTGTGCAATGCATGTGCGACAAACTCAATTAAACACTGTGCAAGGCATGTGCGACAAACTCGATTAAACAGTGCAGATGTGAGATTTGAACTTGAGATATCTGCTGGCCTAAAAAACTCACCCTACACTAATAGGTTATCCCATGCCCAACCTTAATTTTGAAAATATACAATTTTGAGTACTGTGCAAGCCCTGTGCGACAAACACTGTGCAAGCTATGTGCGATAAACTCGATTATATAATGTATATGTGAGATTTGAACTTGAGGTCTCCAGCCTCAAGAACTCGTCATATTAGTGTTATACACAAGGAGCCTTAATTTTGAAAATATATAATTTGAACATGTTATAGCCTATCTATGTATGAATACGTTACGAAATTGAATTGACTTGACGGTTCAGCTTTATACCATAACACGCCAGGTGCGGTCAAAAGAGAGCCGCGTGGACCGAATTCACTAAAGGAATGTCCTCATTAATTATCAAATCGTAAATATATTTTATGAATAAAATTTAAATACGATATTATTTCCACAATCAAACCCTAAAAAACTCAAAAGTATGAATGTAATATCACCAATTTTTTTTAATTTACATTAACATATCCTCTTTAGTTATTGGAAATATCTTCAAAAAGTCAATGTAGAAATTAGAATTCTAAAAATTATATTTTTATTTTCAAAAGTACATGGATCTGCTATTTTAATTTCTAAAAAAATTATTAAAAGTTCTGGAAGTTTTTAACCAAAATCTATATTTCAGGAGGAGATGTAAAAAAATACAAATATTAGAGGACGTGAATGTAAATAACCAAATAACCAAATATTTACTCCCCTTCAATAATACCACCATTATTATTAAATCTGGAAAAAAGTGGTCTATTTTCTTCATGCTAATTGTAACTACAAAGCGCCTCTCTCTCTCTCTCTCTCTCTCTCTCTCTTCTCTGTATCTCTCTCTCGATTTCGACCCCCAAACCCCCACACACAAAACACGCATACAGACACAGATCATCCAGAAGACGCCACCTCTCAACGCTTCGGCCCACGTTCTCTTTTTCCCCAAATCAGTTCATCTCGAATCCTTATTCCTCAGATTTGCAGGTCCATTTTAACAAGCAATCCATCTCCGCCTGTTATTTCGCTCGCTTGTGTGTTTTATTACTGGCGGTGGTCGTAGCTGAATGCTTTTTCTGATGTTAATTTGTGGATTTGGTTCATGGGTTTAATGCAGATAGAATTAAGCCACAAGAAATGGACGTAAATCCCATCTCTCATGGCGTGGTGCTAGCATGCACCGCATAAGATACGTGGGTTCGAGGCCGATAGTTTTATTTCGTTGATTTAGGTGTGAATTGGATAATACGATGTCGCATCAGGTGGTGAAAGTGAGGCGGGAGGCGGTGGCTCCATGCATGACATGCCCTCTCTGCCACAAGCTATTTCGAGAGGCCACCACGATTATTGAATGCCTCCACACGTGTGAGTGCTCCTCCTTGTTCTTCTAATTCGTTTTCCTATCGTGAATTAACCTGTAATTCGTGGTCGGTTATTCAAATTTTGACTTGCTTTTTCAGTGTGTGTATTTGGCGATCTGGGTTTTGGTAGCATCTGGGTTTTCGTTGTGTAGATTGCGTGCTAATGATCTGGGAATTTGAATGTGTTCGTGGGTTACTTTTAATTTAATTTTTATGAGTATGTTTGTCCGGCTTTGTGGCCGTTGATGTTAATTTAATGCTCGATCAGTTTATGAATGCGTTTATGTGAGCTGAACCTTTGTCTCTAATGTGATGAGTTTCCTGTTTTATTGATCTGACTGGTATACTGTTGAATGTCTTTGCTGTGTATTTGGCAGTATTATATGTTACAACTTACATGAATATTGATTGGGTGACTAAGAGATTGTATGGGTGTGCTTGTTTGAGAGATGAAAGATGTCCCCCAGTGTGTGGTGAAATTTTAGGCAATAAGCAACTTCCAAAATAAGATGTTAGGTTTTTGAAGCTTCTTCAGAAAAGGTAAGGAGTTGTTAGTTATATTTAAGATCTTGATAAACTTCTTTTGTTTTGATCATATTAATTACAAATTGTCATAATTAACATATTAATAGCAATCTTATTTTATCCAAACATTTCATGAACTTATAAGATTTATCATCTTATAATCTCCAAATAATTTATAAGATGTATGCATCTATAAGATCTTTACATAAGTCTAGTCAAACACCCTCTAAAAGGAGACACTTAGCTCATGTTTCATTTATTCACCAAGTATGGGTTAATTTTGAGACTCTGGATTTAAGGCATCATAGCCCGCCCTACCCCACCTGCACCACTTATGTTTGGAACAGAGGGATAGAGTTGCCAGGCAAAGTCTACATTCCTTAGAGGTAGGAGAAGGTTTTCATTCTAGATCTTTTATTTGACTGGGAAATTTTAGTAATTGGTGGTGTGGACTTATTCCTGTTTTGAGGTCATATTCAATGAAAACATTGTCTAAACGCTTTGGTTGCTTCAATCGAAAGTTTCTTTTACTTGTTTTATGTATTCAATAATTTGTTAATTGTTTCATGATATCAGACTAGTTGTACATATGATTTTCATGACGGGCACTTTTTTATGGTTTATGTAAGACAAGGTGACTTTATGTAATTCTGTGCTTTTTTGGTTATCATATTTGATTTTTGAAGTAAAGTTAACAACTTATGATCTTCTCTCGTTCGGAAAATTTAATCTTTGAGAAACCTTTTTTCATATGTTTATGTAGAGTAAATTGAGCATTTCTGGCTGATGAACTAATTTTCTTTTCACTGTGTATCATATAGTTTGCAGGAAATGTATATACAAGAAGCTCTCAGATGAGGAAATGGAATGCTGCCCAATATGCAACATTGATTTGGGATGTGTTCCATTGGAAAAGTTAAGGTGAGATCTATTTTCTTGTTTTTTTTATATAGTCAAATTTCACCATCTCTCTTTCTCTGACTCAGACTGACAGAAATACATACGCACATGCACACAACAAACCATATCAGTTGTTTGTATAGTCTTTTCAATCCTTTCTTGAGATGATAATACGCAATGCATGTGTTCATGCGATGGAAAATGATGATTTCTCATTCTTGCTAAATATTGCATGTCTAGTGCATGCATGCTTTCCCTTTTCTGTTGTAGCCTTATAGGTTGTAATCTGTTGCTGGAGTTCATTGACCACGGGCCTTCTAGTTTTATGTGGTTTACATCGGCCACACACTTGTCTTACAGTCTTTTTCTGAAGAATGTGCTTCTGGTGATCATACGATCACTACAGTGGACATGGTTATGCTCAATTTCCGTCTGTGCTCAACCCATAGAACATGCTTTTGCTCGAATTCTGTCTCTAGGATTCATGTTAAAAATAACACACACACACACACTAGAGAAATTTTGAAAAAACTTTTATGAATACTGAGATCAAAACATGGTGCGAACTAGGTCCAGCTTCTGCGATATTCATCAGCGTGCAATTCCTTGATGTTAAATGCTTATGTAAAACCTTTCTTTTGGCTTAAGGTAGATAGTGCATAACTTTACTGTACATTTGACACATACCTTAAAAAATTCAAATGAGTAAACGTGAAATGTAGCCAGTTTGTATCTGTACTTTATTAACAAGCTCAAGTTTGTTCTTCTGTGCATGTGTGCCTCATTGATGCATTCCCTTAGTGTGTCACTGATATTTTGCTTATCAGATTGGATCATAATTTGCAAGATGTGAGAGCAAAAATATTCCCTTATAAGAGGATAAAGGTGAAACCCCCTGAATTTGTGTCTCCTGTTACACTACCTGCAAAGAGAAAGGAAAGATCTCTTTCATCCTTGGTGGTTAGCACTCCTAGAGTATCAACACAGAGTGGAATGACTGGAAGAAGATCAAAGTCTACTGCAAGAAAAGCATCAAAAGGTTCCAGTTTTACAATAGAGAAACCTCTTAGGAAAGAAGACGATTCCATGGATGATCACCCTGAGAGCTCTAGCTCACCAGAGACACAGAATAAATTTACTCAGAATATGAGGCAGGTATGGTATATATTTCTGAAGCTTATGAACACCGTTACATTAGTCTCCTATTTGGACTCATAACCTTTTGCATGTTGCAAATACCACTTTTCATGCTTACCGGCATTATTGTTGCAGAGTTCTGCTGCTAGTGAGCCATCTAATCACCCTAATCCTGATAAGAGAAGAGAGGATGGATCTGAGGCTTGGGAAGGGAAAGTAGATCTTTGGAAACCTTTAAATTGTTTGGTGGAGGCAGCAAATAGGAGCAAGTCTTCTAAGTTTGGCTTTCAAGGATCTGCTACTAAATCAGAAGCTCTGCATTCTCGTAACAATGAGGGACTTCTCGGTAAACCCAAAAATAGAGAACACAGGCAGAAATCAAAAGTTCAAGATGAGAAGAACTTCAGTGACCATACCCCTCCAGAATCAGAAAGGCCTAAAAAGCTGCGCAGAATTCGTCAAAAGAAGGCACGAAATTTTGGAGAGTTCAGGATTCCCCCACAGGTCGTGCTCGATGCTGCCAGTGCTAAATTTGAGCGCAGAAATTACCCAATTTGGTTTTCACTTGTCTCAGACAAACAGTAAGCTTTTCACACTAATTGTTACAAGATTAATCTTATGAAGGATGGAATACGGATGTGTCTGTTGTCGACCTCTTTGCTTTCTCTGATTTTCTGTAATGTATATTCAGGGAAGGAGATGCACCGTTGCCTCAGATTGCAGCAAGTTACTTAAGAATAAAGTAAGTTCTCACTAACTAATTTCCATCTTAGCATTTTTCTTGTTTCATAAATTGGAGATGATCAAAATCAGTCTCTGTAAGTTATTTGGCAAGTGCTGTCATTTGCTGCTTATGAATTTGTGTGGGCTGCTTTTATTTTGAACGAGGTCAAGAAGTCTCTTATGGTGGTTCATGATATATTAATCGAGGTATTTATTGGACTTGATTCAAAACAAGTTGAGATTAAATGTATTCTGATATGAGCAAAATCTAGTAGTAATAGAGTTGTTGGTTGTTATAATAGCTTATAATTGGATGATGGCTTTGGAGTAACCTGACTTACAGAACTTAGGCCTTGTTTGTTCCCATTTCCAAAAGTTGTTTTCACATTTATACTATTTAAATATTTTGAATCGTATTTGTTTGACCTAATTTTCAATGAAAATGTCCATTTTACATTCTTATTTCACCGAATTTAGGTATTGCATGTCCCCTATCCATGTCAAAATAGTCTCTCAAACCTATAATTCCAATTTCCGACCCATGCATAATCCTAACTGATCACTTATCAATCAATATTTTCATCATTCCAATTCAGATTATTCTAGTGGGTACCACCGTTACTAATTATATCTACTTAAGATATTACGACTTTTGGACTAAATCATTCTAAGGCCCACCACTTTTTATAAGTTGTCATATATAAATTAAATTTTCAAAATGAACCGAACCTCTGCAATATTCACATAAAATTCGAAGATAATACTGTAAAACACGCACAATTTTTGTTTTTCATTTTTGAAATTATTTGAAACCACTCAACCAAACATATACTCATCTCGAAACCTATATAAGATTTCATATTCATCATTCACCTAAACATAATCTCACTTCTCATATGGAAAACAGATGCCAATCCAAAATTTCAACCCAAATACCCATTGAAAATGGGATCATACGAGCACTTAGTTTTTCATTGTTTACTTCTCTGGAGTTTGAATCATGACATGTAATTCTTTACGGCTTTTGTTGGAGTTTCTTATACCTAGAAAAATTAAGTATCATTTTCATGCATCTATGATTGTTATTGCCGTCAGTGCTTCAGCTTTTAGAGCATCATTGATTTTGCCTGATTGGAAGTGATTTTTGATGTTTATATTTTCCCCAAGTTATATCACCATTTTCAGTTGTTCATCATGAGGGAAAATTGTTGATTGAATCACCCGTTCTACCTGGGATTCAGAACAATTGTTGGTGTTGGCAAGCTTAATATATTCACTGCGTTCACAACATTGCTTTTGAGGCTAAATAGCAATTTGTTTGCTTCCTTGCATACACGTAATAACTACAGTTTTAATGTATATTCACTATAAATTACTACTTTTCGTCCAACTTCCCTAGAATTTATACACCATTTTTTGTAGGTTAGTTTGATCCATGGTAGCATTTTGACGCTTGATGAAACGGAGATATGAAATGTATTTGTCAGTAGTTGTCCAGTAAGATAAGTGAATTGCTACTTAATAGTGCAAAATTCAAACTTGCAGCTGGACCTCCTTGAGATGCCAAATAAATTTGATTAGTTACATAGGAGTTAGCTTCAGAGTTGAGTGTATCTGTCATGGCCATCTTCACATTATGAAGTTATAATTTCAGCTGAACTAAACGATACATATATCCTTAACATTGTCGTACACTCGTACTGCATTTTGTTAGTGAGAGGGGTGGCAGCAATTTAAGTTTTCTAAGCACTCATGAAAGCTTTGCCATGCACCTTACTGTTGTTAACAACTCGGCTGCTTCCATTCTGCTTTTCTCCCCAACCCCCTTCGGTTCTCATTGATCCTCTTAGCCATTAGTCATGCTATGTTCACATCCAAGCATAACCGCATGGTGAAGTGATTGCATGAAAAAACTTGAGTTGGTAGAATGTATGACCTTAGAATTCTAATTCAGTTAATATAAAGAAATGAATGGCTTAAAGATTTATTTCGTTGATGACACCTACTGAATTTTGTGGTTATACTCTTAAAGATCATAAAATATGTACTCTACTTCCTTCCGGGCTTGTCATGAAGTTGCAGCCTTAATGGATTCTGCATTTACATGAGAATAGATTTGAACTCAAGCCATTACTTGAACTTGTCCTCCTCTTAGGCTTCAGACGTAAGTAGTATGATTTTGTCTCCAACCTGTTTCCCGGTCCAGGTGGTATTAAAAAAAACAAAAAGTGAATCTTGTTCTCTTATCAAACTGAAAATTCTAAAGAAATTGTTATTCGAAAATTATTATACGGCTTGTCATGAAGTTATTATATTTGTCTTTGATGTCCATTGCATTCTTAACAGGGATGGGAGTATACCAGTTTCTTTTATTCAAAAATACCTCAAGATGAAGTTAGATCTCACGAGTGAAGATGAGGTAACTTTTTCGTCCCTCTTGTTTGTTTGAAGCGATGTCTATTACCAATCCATCTCGATCTCATTATAGGTAGACATATAATCACTGTGCATGGCTACCGAGTGTTAATACTGGTTTGTCTTAACATAAGCGAAAAATAGGCTTTCATATTCTGCGTTTGCAGTAATGGTCTTATACGACATTTTTTTTGCGTAATTATTTTGTAGGTTGAAATCAAATGCATGGGACAGACGGTGATCCCAACATTGACATTGAATAATTTAGTTGATCTGTGGCTCCAAACAACTGCGACCGAGAGAGTGTCGGCCACAATTGGTTCATCGGCAAAGGATTTTGTGATGGTATTGGGCTATGCTCGCAAAGTTCGTGATTCTTGAAATCGCTCGCCCGCCACATTTTTTCTTAGAGTCTCCAATAATACTGATGTCTGTTGTGACAATGTGTTAAAATGTTGGAGTTCCTTACAATTTACAAAGCGTTGATCTGATTAGGTTTATTATAGATGAGCAAGTGCTATAGACAGTCAATGCACTTGAAGTTTTTTTTTTTTATTTGTTTTCTTGGTATCCTAATGTAGTTGTATACCTGCTGGATTTTCAACTTTGCTCTTTTTTATTCTTCTTGTGTGTTCTTATAGTTATATTATGTTCTGTCGACTTTTATTTAACTTCTACAAAGTGAAAAAATTGACATCCTTACAAAAAACTAGTCACTTTTCTAAAGAGTTTTAGGGCAATCCTATCTCAAAATTAAATCCGACAACAATACTCCAGAAAAACTAAACTGACTGATTGCTTATGCAAAAAAAAATTATAAAATTTTTGATGGACATTTTTTTTAAAATTCTAATATAAGACCAATTCTAATAACTTTTTAAAGATCCACTACTCACTTAACAATTTATAACAAATAAGTTAGGAGTGTCAATTTGTTACACGACATGATAACCCGACAATAAATTAACACGAATTTTGCAGGTACAGGATAATCCTCAGCAGATTTGGGTCAAAATCGAGTCGGACATGGTTAACACGGGAAATAAATAAGTCAGGTTGAGGTCGACACGATTGACCTATTTAACACATTTAATTTTATAGTGACATATTATTTTCATATTTTGTGATGTTTTAGTTGGTTATATGTTGATGTACATATTATTTAATGTATTTTTTAATAATTTAATGTGTTTTTTATTTGTAATTTTAAATTTTCTCTATTGTTTTATTTTTTTCGTGTCAACTTTAAATTATATAGGTATTTCGTGTTAGATCTTGTATCTTGACAAAAATAATTAAAAGGGTCTTATTCGTGTCAAACCTGTGATACCTTGTCAGAACACAACATGCGAACACGAAACACGACACAATTGATAATCCTAAAATAAGCTACTCGATTTTTTTTTAAATAAAATTTGGCTCTGTCATTGCAGAAGCTTAAAACCTAGTCTTTCATTAAAAAATAATACCCGTAGCCACTAACCAAAGTGGTTTAGCTACTCGATTTAACTTTCCCTTTTTCAATAATCACGAAATTGTGAAGCCGCTTTCAGGCACCATTACCCAAAAGCATGATGCTTAAAAAAGCTTAAAAAAAAAACAAGTCTTCATCAAACACATTAAGGGAAGGGAAGTGCTTGTGAATTAATTTTCACCTCTTCCATTTTTTGGACAAAAATTTTCATAGAAATGTGCTCGTTTGTGAAATTTTTAAAAAATATACTATTCACTTTTCTCATTTTTCAAACCATCAATCACATCAATTTATAATTTTAGCAAAAAAATATCACATTAACTATCATTATTATACAATCATATCACAAATACACTATTTACTCTCTTATTTTTCAAATCATCAATCACATCTAATTGCTATTATACTAAAAAAATTATTACATCAACAATTATTATCACATTTTCATCTTATATCCAATCACATTCTCAAAATTCATTCTCATTTTTTAAAAACAAAAATTTCACAATATTCTTTCAAAAAGTAAAAAAAGAGCGAACGAAATGTCAAAACAATCACTAGCTAAATTTGCAATTTAGTCTGAAAATGCATTCTTATTCTGTGTTCTTTTTATTTGTTTCTTTTATAGTTAAGCTTAAAAAAACAAGTCTCCCTCCATCAAACACATTCAACTTTCTTGTTTGCAAAAGAACAGAGCTTTAATTTCAATCATATATACAACCATTCACACCAAAATAAATTTCAACCACAATTCACAAACCTGAATTTCCGAAATGAAACCAAAAATCAGATGTAGGAAATGACAGTAATATCAAATCTTTGATTTAATTTCTGGGCAAAACAATTTGCAAGTTTTATGAACAAAAAACCATAATCCTTTCACAGATTCACCAATTCCAATTCTATGCAATCAAATTTCTCAAAAAAATACAAAACCCATTTTTTTCAAAACCTAGCTCCAACAACCGACAACATCCCTCCATCAGCAACCTCATCTTCATCCAGAAACAAATCTTCCGTAACCCTAAACACCGCGTGCAAAACCACCGCCGCCGCCCCAATCAAAACAGACACCAGAACGTTCAGCCACACGCGCGTGAGAACCAAACTCACAATCGTCACAATCCCAAGCGCAACCAGCACCACGCGATCGTCCACCATGCGATTGAACACCACGATCGGCTCGTCGCGGAAGAAATAGAAGAGAAACCAGAACACGTAGACTATTAAGAACACTATCATCGAAATCGGGTGGTACAGTAGGCTGAGGAAGAGAATTAATAGGACAATCATGGCGTAGTTGACGCGGAAATGGCCGAGGTTGCGCTTGAAGCGAGAGACGAAATCGGTGAAGCTGTAGGGTACCGAGTAGGATGAGGGATGAGCCAAGAGCTCGCGCCATGGACGCCGTGTCGCGAAGAGTGACTGGGTGCGTGATTTAGCGCGAACGAAGATGCCGCCGCCGCTGTCTCCGGCGATGTACGGCGGTAGGCTACTGTACTCCGTCGCCGACATTTGTTATATACTGGAATTGGAAAAGAAGGAAAAAGAAAACCCTAAGAAGAGTATTGAGAGGTGAATAGTCAATACGACGTCGTCGCGGAGAGATTCGGGTTAAGGTGAGGAAACTGGTCCGGCGCTTTTCCAGTCTACAGATTCGAGAAGATAAAATGAAAAATGAAAGTAGAATAAAAAATAAATTATAATATTATTAATATTTGTAAGAAAAAATGTTTCTGATTTAATTAATCTTGTGAGAAATCACCAAAATTGTTGACCTCAATTATTAAGTTTTGGTCTTGAAATTGCAAATCTCACAAGCAAAAGAAGAAATCAGCTTGTTATGTCGGCCATATAAATATCAATTCAATGAAAATGAGCAATAAAACTTCGAGACAAAAACTATCCTAAAGTTTTAGTTAACTACAAAAACTCTAGTTATCCTTTATGAATTACAAATTCAATTTGTATTTTTCTAATAAATATCTATTTTCCGATGGTGTAATTTATAAAGTAAAAACAAATGTCAAAAGAGTATTTGTAAGAAGATTTGTGGTTTTGAAAGATAACCACTATTTTTGTAATTAGGCTAAACTTCAATAATAGTTTTTGTAATTACTAATTATCCCTAAAAATTTGTATTCCCAACAAATTTTCACAAAAACGAAGAGATGACTAGTATTAAATTGCACCCTAAGTGTTAAATTACATTCATACTAGATATGTATCAGATACAGTACTATATTCAATACTCCATGGACACATCTATGATCCGATTGAAAAAAATTAAATATGATTGGACCTAGAAATCCCAGTTCAAAAGAAACAAAACCACATTCATATAAATTCTCATAAATCCACATGAAAGACACTTAGACAGATATATTTTATTCAACTGCTTATATTTTCAGCATGTTTTTAGTGTCTACGTGAACTATCACATTTCATATTCGAGTATTTTGTGAAATTTTAGTTTTTTATACTTAAACATTGATTTTCTTAATTGTACTTAGTACGTCTATATTTTTAATAATATAAAAATACATGATTTATATGTACATATATATTTTTTGTAATTATATTAAATCTCGGAGTAGTTTTTGTAAATATCCCTATTTTGTATCACATACCAAAGGAAGAAAAAGAGGAGGTTTGAACCACTTCCCACTAGAAACAACAAAATGGCACTAAAGCAGCAACAAAAAATAAGGCGATATACTTTGATTACTTTCCAACAACACAAAAGCTTGGTATACTTTCAACTATTAGTATTTTTCTGCAACAAAAGGCATGTATGATTTCTTTCGTGTACGCCAATTCACTTTCCAGCAGTTATCTATGGCCTCAACAAAAACAGGAAATTCTATGTAACAAAATTGTTTAGTGGCCTTTGTGTCCATCTCTTTTGCACACACCAGACAAATTATGTTAAGAGATATAGACACAAAAAACACACTAGAACCATTGCACCTAATGTTACATAGAATTTCCTGACAAAAAGATGCCACAGCTGACCCTAAAAAAAAAAAATAGTTTCAGAGTAAACGAGACAAATCTGAGCTACGCAAGAAGATCAAAAGAGCCAGAAAGGCTACCGAAGGATTCTCTTGTGCCATGGCAAACAAATTAGAGGAGAAAGTGTCACAGCCGTGAGATCGAAGAGTCGCATGTAACCAAATCAATGTCACCATTAGGTACTTTTCAGCCAGTTCAAGAACTATACACTTGAAAGCCTCACTGCCACAAAAAGGAAAAATGATTTAGTCGAAGCAAGAATGGTTCTTTTAAATATATGTGAAATCTCAAAACCATACTCATAACTCACCGGCCACGCTAGCAATCGTTTTCCCATTTGAAAAGATTTTAAGCATTACAAAGATTTTATGGGCTCCAACACTGAGCCAAAGTATGAACATTTTGAAGATATGAATAGTTTTGCGCTAGAAATAGCGCTAACACTATAGTTGCGCTATTTTTTTAATTAATGATTTTAGTGTATGAAAATATGCACTAAAATGGAATATTATTGATTATTCCTTCTTGTGGCAGTGAAATACTCCCTCCTATTCACAATAAGTGTCTTTTTGACACATAAAAAATTATTAAAAAAGAATGTCCTTTTGATATTTTCAAGACTAATGAAAAGAGATTTTCCCAAATTACCCTTACAATAATGTCTAAATTTTGTTTTCTTTCAAAGCAATATTTATGATTAATTAAGGGTATATTGGGTATTTTAATACATTCCTTAATATGTGTGTTTTTTCTTAAAAGGACACTTATTGTGAATATGAGGGAGTAGAACTATAGTCAGTGGCGGATCCAGAAATTAGTAGTAGGGTGGGCTGGGAAATAAAATTTCACTAAGAAAATTATATATATGTACAGAACAATGATTATAACAAACTATTACAAGACTACATTATTTCTCAATAAAGAGTAGAAACTACTTCATAAAAATACAGTGGTATAATTATAATAGCAATCAAATGGGCATATTCAATTTTCCATATTATTTGTTTTCTTGCCAAAAACAACAATAAGACAAAAACTAAATATAAAAAAGCTAAAAAAAAAACCAGATAACTTTTAAATTCCATACTTGATGATGACACTCAGGGGAGGCAAATTAGCCGTACCAGCCCGATAAATAACACCTCGATACGATAAACTAAAGCCCAAACACAACACATGCAATAACTTTATTAGGCCTAAAATTTAAAGTCAAACATGAAGCGCTAAAAACACGAAAAGAATGACACGATAGACACAATAAGTAAAACTATCAAATGTATTTAGTTAGACCTGTTAGGCCATTAACTAATAAAACACATGATGTTTTTAATATATTTGATACTTAGAAGATATATTCTAATAAATTATCAATCCAAATAGTTAAGCACATTTAAACTTAATGAGATGGTAAGTGTACTAATAATAAACTAAGGATAATAAAAATAGTCCAAAAATAAAAAATATATTAAATTATAGCATTAATATCACGGTAACAGAAAAAATAGTTTTAAGTTCTTTAATCTTGATTTTAAAATGAATTCAAATTTTGGGGTGGACTTGAGTTTTGCATAAAATTTTGGGAGGGGCTAATTATGAATAATGTAAAAATTATAGTACTAAAAGTAGGATTCTTGAAAACTTCTGGCCCAACATGCATCCGCCCCAGAGTCTATAGTTATACTGCTACCAGAGGCAAAAATACACACTCATTCACGTCAATTTCAACAGCATGAAATAACAAAAGATCAAATAAATGATGACGCTCACCCGCATGCTCTCTTAATTTCTTCATTTCTTGGATCCAACCTAGAAGCCGTCTTAAATGCCCCCAACGCCATGTGATAATTCTTCACATAAATAAAACGAGCGTCCATCAAATCAAAACTTTTCAAAACTCGATTTTAGTTTAATGAAGTTTAGAGGGCAAGTAATATTGCTTACATTGAGTAGCATCCATGCTGCACCTACTCTGTAATGAGCTAAGGGCCAATCAGGTCTCAGTTGAGTACAGGCCTCAGCATCACATAAAGAGAAAGTACCTTCATGCAAATGTGCCCAACATGTGCTCCGATTTGATAGAACTTGTTCCTTGGACGAATCAAGATAAATTGCCTACAACTCAAATATCAAGCAGAAATGATAAATTGGATCATATAAAAGTTAGGCATTGGATAAAATAGGAAGGTGAGCAAATTACCTCACTGAACCATTTTACTGCAGTTCTGTAATCATTTCTCTTCATTGCATTTTTGCCTTTCTGATTAACTAACCGAAGGTGACCAGTTTGCCTATTCGTTCTCTGCCGATAATGTGTCCATTTGATCACAGAGAGAGAGAGAGAGAGTGAGAGAGAGAGAGAGAGAGAGATAACACTCGAATGGCCACTTCCAACATCATAAGCTCACACAGTAAAATGTAACAAAGTAGAGCATGTTATGCATAAATCTCTCAAGTAAATGCCTCCATAATCCAATAACATTAATTTCAAGCGGCACATTTCAACAAGCATATGTTCAAAATTCAAAAGCGAAAGCCGAGTATGGATGCTCCAGCAACATGCATAACCAATGAGTAATGACATCACATTACCCTTCTACTCGAGTTTTATCAATTACAACAGAACTCTTCTTTATTGTCACTATTAACAACATTGGGACTGGAATCAAAACTGATGAATAAGGATCAATAGGCAACACCAATTTTGCAAAGTTCAAACCTGAAGATGGTACTGTTTCATTTCCAAAATAGAAAAAAAAAAAAAAGGAAAAGAACATGAAGTTACTACTAGAAAATAATACAGATTGTAAAACTAAAGGCACTTAATATGGCCCATAAAATATAGCACAAAAAAACCAATCAAAAAGAATGCATGATCCACGCAATTGAAAACTAGAACTAAACTAATGAGATGAAATACCATTCGTGAACAACTGCATCGCTTAGGTGGGACTCTATGCTTAAGTAGTTAGCAGATCTGAGAGATTCAGTGTTCAGACCTGTACCTTAGCTTCTTTAGAGTGAAAATAACTTGTAATCCCACGAATGCTCCAATCGGGATAATTTGAAATGCTCTGAGTCTCTGGAAACAAAATGGTAACCCCCTCGTGGTTACCTGCCTTGACAGCATGCTCTATGGGTTTCAGACGATCCTGAAAATTG
Source organism: Rehmannia glutinosa (assembly GCA_016081115.2). Lineage (NCBI taxonomy): Eukaryota > Viridiplantae > Streptophyta > Magnoliopsida > Lamiales > Orobanchaceae > Rehmannia > Rehmannia glutinosa. The sequence goes on from JABTTQ020000106.1 coordinate 160,949, forward strand.
TCATTATCGATGAAAGCCAGAGATAACATCAGAAGGATATAAAAGAACAAGCTCAAATCTAAATAAGGATGTCAGGATGTAAAAAAAAAATTATACATTCACAGAAGGCAATAGTTACAAAAGTAACATCAAATTTGTATTTTTAAGGACTCAAGCAGAAAGGACGACAATTAGAAACTAATCAAAGGCATCAGGATTCGACTCGGCTCAAACTGAAAATTAATTCAATCAAAAGTGTACAGACAGAAAGACTCCAAAGTTAACATTTATATTTCTCAGGAGATAACAAGAAACACAGAACTAGAAACTAACTGTGGTATCTGAGTTTGGGTTTGCTCCAGCTGCAAGTAAAAACCTAAGAAATTCAGTGGCACCTTCTTGGGCTGCAACTGCCAGAGGACTTAACCCACGCGAACTAAGGTTTGGATCAGCTCCAGCCTGCGTAGAATAAGACATGTAGGAAAAGAGGGAAGTCAGATGAACATGATAGGTGGAGCAAGGCATCCATTTATGTTCTAAAATAGTTATATTACTGACCAAGAAGAGATGCACCATAAATAAACAGTTTTAAGACTTAGTAGTCTTAACCGCTATACAGGGATTGAACATGCAAAAAGGAAAGAGTAGGGAAACTCATTGTAACAAAAAGTGTAGCTAATTTGTCTCAAAGAAATGCCTGCAGTAAAATGAACAGCCGCACAATGGGCGAGGTGTTGGAAAATACCAGTAATATAAAGCAAAAGAAAAATGAAACTTCATCTAATTGATGTTCATCAAATAAAGTGACCAAGTACAACACTTTGAGTCATCACCACTAATAGATCTTCCTTTTTCTGCTATATATGATTGCATTTAGGGAAAACATCATTGAACTACTTAAAATGGAAACAATACCTACACCACATATCCCAATGTATCGTTATCACAACCAAACTTGGATGCGTCAATGATTACTCAGGTCTCAACCAAGTAAACCACGATAGTAAAGTTTATTATGCGCACTCCTAGATCCATAGAACGAACATCAAATTCCAACAACAAATTAAGATCAGTGTCATGTACCTTCAGCAACAGCTCCACGCATTCAGATGATTGGCAGAAAATCGCCCCCACAAGAGGGGAGTTGGAAAATGGAGAAACTGAATTTGGCTGCAAAATAGATCACCGGATCAAGGTCCGGATCAAGGTCAATCAAATAAACAATATTAGAAACATAGTGTTCCGAGGCCGCCTCAAAACCATTCTATACTACGACATGCCAAAATCTGTACCATCTGATAGAAAACCTATTAATTAATTGTATCAGTGTCACTAAACTTTATTCGTTACATTTCAACGACATTACAATATCTGGCATGCAAAACCTATCAAACTCTTTTCACATTCAAATATATTGCAATATAAGCATTGTGTATTCTACAAATGATATTTCACCTAAAGCGAGGGGGTCACAGGGCCGCAAAATCCACACGAAACTCATTTAAAGCTGAAATAAGAATAATTCTGATGGAGAACAATTATGCCCACAAAAAAGGTACACAAATTTAAACAATAAACAGTAATTCCAAACTTTTATCAGCAAAAAATGCGACTCAAGGTTGGGTTTGCCTACATTAGCACCACGACGTAACAGAAACCGAACAGATTCAACGCATCCATGTGATGCTGCATATTGTAGTGGTGTTCCGTGCACTGAATCTGCATCTATATCAGCACCTTCCAACAGCAACAATTGCATAAGCTCTTTGCTTTCTGCAACAAATCAAATGTCAACATATACTAAATATATACCGTTCCATGACGACAAAATCTTCTAAAATGGCAATGGAAATAGCATAAAACAATCAACCTCTAACAGCCGCATGATGCAAGCAAGTGATTCCCTTATAATCTCTCATCGTAATATCAGCACCTCGGATGATGAAATATTTTGCGGTATTGACGTGTCCCTGTGAAGCAGCAACTAGCAGAGGGCTATCCCCTGAAGCAGAAATTGTATACTAAAATTAACAAAAATTGACAATAAAATTGGTCAAATATATTAACCGGAGTCGCGAAGAACACAAACCCCAAAGTGACAGTCATGGAAAATGCGAAAACCAAACTCGTTTTATTGAAGAAGAAGAAAGAGAGATACCCGTGCCAGTTTTGATATTAACGTCGACTTTCACTTTCTCAATCAAAAACCTGCAAATCGAGATTTTCCCTTCCCCAGCCGCATAATGCAAACATTTATTTCCTCCACAGTCACCAACAAACTCACATTTTGTTCGGAAGAGCTCGTCATCACCAGTTTCAACTTTTAACTCTGTGAAAAATCACCAAACGATTTTTTAACTAGAAATTGAATAATAATATTTTTTACTTGAGAAGATCAGAAATCAACAAATAACTAGAAAAATTACCCTGAAGACGTTCAAGGTCTCCACTAGCAGCAGCAAGAAGAACCACAAAATCTGCCATGGTAAGAAGCTGAACAATGAGTTCTCAAAACCCACACAAAAAGCAGAACAACTTTAGTAAATGCTCTAAGCGTATGTATGGTTTTGAGCAAGAACCAGAAAACCTCAAAAACATACACATATATATGTATCCATGCATGTGGAAATACATTATACATGAATACCAAAGTAAACACGCAAATTTAAATTTGCTCGAGGAAAGTGAAGAAATGGGAAAAGGTCTTCGTCTACAAACCTTCATCATTAGAAGGACAATACATCGCGTAGAGTTTTCAGCAGTTAGAAAAATGAAAATGCAAGAGAAGCTGTAGAGCCGTGTTTATCATATAATGCAGAGGCTTGTTTGTTCAACAGAATTTTGTTTTCGTGTTTCAGCACGAGTTTTAACGCACATATTATGGCTGGGGGCAAACAGGGTCTTTAAAGGATGAACCCCAGTACCCCACCCAACCCCCACCCTCAGTGACCTGTCTCTAGATCTTCGTGGAAGATATGCATCAGCGAACCAAAATCCAAAGTTGCTTTTAGATTGAGACAACACACAATAAATTCTCCTTCAATCTGTCACTACCTAGACTTTCGTGGAGGATGCATCAGCGAACCAAAATCCAAGAGCAAGTCTCTTGTGAGACGGTCTCACGGATCTAAATCCGTGAGATGGACCTCCTAAGGGCTCTGTCTTGAGAACATGAACCATGAAAATAAATTTAAAAATAATAATGAACCATGAAGAAACAAAAATAAACCCTAAAAACATGAACCATGAAGAATAAACCCGAAAAACAAAAATAAACCCAAAAAATAAAAAATAAACCCTAAAAAAAGCTAAAAATCCTAAAAACTCAAATCAATAAAAAATAAACCCAAGAAACAAAATAAACCCAAAAAAAACAAATATAAACCCTAAGAAAAATAAAATCTGAAAAAAAAAATCTTTAAAACTTTGTGTAAGGGCTCCGTCTCACGCAAGTTTTTGTCAAATCCAAAGTTGCTTTAGATTGAGACAACACACAATAAATTCTCCTGGACATCATATTATCCAGATCTTTTACACCAGTGGGGGCAAACAGGGTCTCTGGTTTGTGTTGTGTGTGATTGATAAGTGAAATGTTTGATAACTAAGATTGAATTTTTTTTATACAACAAACAAATCTTTATTCCACCATATAGAGTCGGCTATATGGATCATATCGCTCCATCATTTATGGTCAAAAACCATATTTTCATTTATTTCTAAATATGACCTCCCTTTTTAATAGTTTTTTTCCAAGTTTTTAGGTCTTTCTCCTGCTTTTTTTCTTTTTTGAAGTAATAACAAGGACGAAAGCTTATGAATATTTTTCTAGTAAAATAATGACTGAACATAGTTGGTGGTTGGAAAAGTAAGAAATAATGAATAGCAAGTAAATAGTGTATTGTGATATAATAACTGATGTGATATTTTTTTTTCTTGAAATTGTAATTTGACGTGATTGATGATTAATAAATGACAGTGAATAATGAATGTGTTTTTTAATAAATGTCTATTTTATTTGTAATCATGCACTTCTTTTTTTTTAAAAAAAAATTAATGTAAAGTCGGCCTCTAACTTACCGACTTTTCATAAAATTTTCTGAAAGTTCAATTGGAACCAAGTTTTAATGGTGAATGTGATATAATGCTGAACAGGATTGGTGGTTGGAAAAGTAAAAAATAATGAATAGAAAGTAAATAGTGTATTGTGATATAATAATTGATGTAATATTTTTTTATCGAAATTATAATTTGACGTGATTGATGACTAATAAATGACAGTGAATAATGAATGTATTTTTTAATAAATTTCATTTTATTTTATTTGTACTCCTGTAGTTCTTTTTAAAAAATAAAAAACTAATGTAAAGTCGGCCTCTAACTTACCGACTTTTCATAAAAATTTCTGTAAGTTCAGTTCAATTGGAACTTGTTGAGATATAAATAAGGGCATATGTAGTGGTGGGTTTTTTTGAAAGGCTTGTGGGATGAAAAACCTTGTGTAAAAACCCACCACCATTGTAAAGTTAGACTTTTTGTGTTCCCAAAAAATGCGGTACCGTAAGCACGGTACCGCATTCTCCAATTTTTTTTTCTTTCTCTTTTTCTTTTTTTGACAAGCCCAAATGTTTTTTGAAGTGGGAGGAAATTGTGGGTAGGAATATTATTTTTAAATTGTAGAGTCCACAAAAAAGTTGTGTAGAGGTTTTTTGATTGTAGAGAAAAATGTGAAATTTTTTTTTTGAAATTTTTATGAGGTGGCAATATAGGCTCCATCAAAAAGTAAGTTTGTAGAGGTTTTTATAAATGTGGCATTCAAGATGCTCTAAACTATGGATTGAATTTAATGGCTAAAACAATACACATTTGGAAACCTGGTTCTCCTTATTATGACTCCTACCCCCAGTGGCCCAGTATCCTCACTCTATTATCAAAAATAATATCAATTTACAGTATTATTAAATTATCAAAATATTATCTAAAAATAATTTATAGGTATAATTAAATATTACATAATTAATAAAATAAGAATATTAATAATTTATAAATACACTAATTAATAATGTACGCTTACTGGGGCTTAGCGTCTAGACAGAGGCTGGGTCAGGTTAGGCGGGATCTAATCGGAAAAAAACGAAAACGAACAACGGGAGCCTAGCGCCTAAGAGGTGATTAATCGGGTTTGAGCGAGGGATTTTAGAACATTGCAAATTATATAATTAAATAAATATTTTTAATTTATGTCATAATTTAAATTAAATAATATAAAAATATAAAATTACTTTAATGTTTTTTTATAATCTAAACATTAGTATAAGTACAATTTCTATGAAAATAATGTATAAATAACACGTATTTTTACTCCCGTATAATTCTTTTAAAATTCATATTTTACCTGTATTAACAAATCCATATATTTTATTTTCATATTTATGGTCCATTTTTTAACAGTAACTTTTCATAAATATTCCTCATATAATGTCAAGTTAGTGGCCAACTTTACCTTAGTTTTTTAAAAAATACTACAGCAAACGGCTTCTGAAAGCCGATTTTTTTAACATATTCTTTTTTCTGTTCAATTGTGTAACTGAGGAAAAAACAATATATTCTGTCAAAAAGCCCGCTTTTTGGGGGCTGAAGCGCTTTTGGTGTAATTCTGCTTCTAATAGAATTTATATCAATATTCTAAAATAAATTTAGACCAACTAATACACTTTAATATATTTTTTCATCATGCATACACTAGTAATATTCACCTTAGCCTCATGTTAATATTTTAATCGTAAAACGCAAATACAAGTAGAAAACTAAAAATGATATTACTTTTTCTAATCTAATTTATGCGAGTTTTTTTTTATGTTAAATTGATTTTCATCTTTCTTGTTTGAGGCGGTAAAAACAAGTTGTTTGAGAAATAAGTTTTTTTTTTTTAGACAAACTAAGCCTTATCCCACCATGTGAGATCAGCTATATGGATCATATCATATTATTGTTTACGGTCAAAAAAAACATTTTCATTTATTTCTCGATATAACATTTATTTTTTAATAATTTTTTTTCAAGTCTTTTTAGGTTTTCACCTGCTTTTTTTTTCTTTCTTGAAGTAGTAGTAAGTTAAAAGGGATGTCAACAAGGCGGAGCGGAGGTGGGGGAGCAATCCCCATCCCCGTCCCCACAAGACAAACGGGGAAAAAATTCCTCCAATTCCCGTCCCTACGGGTATCCAAGCCTCTATTTTTATTTTGCAAAAAAAATTAATATTTAAAAAAAATATTTTTTAAATATTTAAAATATATAGATTATACAAACAACAAATAAAACACTCATTATACGAAATAAATTAAAGATTTTGTTATTTTATTATGTTTAATGTAGATATATTTATAATATGTTATATATACTTAATATATTATATTCAATATTTAATATTCGGTTCCCCGCGAGGAACGGGCTGGGGCTCTCTGTGGGGTGGGAATATGATCCCCATCCCCGTCAATCAGGAGAAAAACATCTCCATTCCCGTCCCCACGGGAAATTTTCGGGGAATTCTCGTCCCTTTCGGGGCAATTCTTTGCAGGAAAAAGGGGATTTCCTAACCCAGTGTCATCTCTAGGTAAATAGAAAGCTTATTAATAATTTTCTAGTGAAATAATGACTGAACACGGTTGTTGGTTGGAAAAGTAAGACATAATGAATAGCAAGTAAATAGTGTGTTGTGATATGATAACTAATGTGATATGATAACTAATGTGATATTTTTTTTATTGATATTGTAATTTGACGTAATTGGTGATTAATAAATGACAGTGAATATTAATGTAATTTTCGTGGATGGATATGTCTCAACAAGTCAAGGTCCCGAGTTGCTTTAAATTGGGCCACCACATAAAAAATGATCTTCCAATCTGTTACCAGGCAGTTCGAAACTCCACGCTACGGGCGCCAGCAAAATAGACATCACATCTCCAAAATTCTTTGCACCAGTTGCCCTAGAGGCAGTCAAACATGGTCTCTGGTTTGTGGTGTGTGATTAACCTTTCATTTCACTCAATTCATTTTTGAAAAGAATATTGTGAAATGTTGTTTGAGAACTAAGATTGATTTTTTTTACAACAACAAACTAAGTCTTTATCCCACCATGTAGAATCGGCTATATACATTATATCACACCGTCATTTACGATCAAAAGTCACATTTTTATTATTTTTTTTGAAAACAGTCACATTTTTATTTATTTCTAAATATAATTTATTTTCTTAATAGTTTTTTTTCCAAGTTTTTCTAGGTTTTCGCCTGCTTTTTTTTCCTTAAAGTAATAATAAGGACGAAATCTTATGAATACTTTTCTATAAAAAAAATGACTGGAAAGGGTTGGTGGTTGGAATAGTTAGGAATAATGTATAGCAATTAAATAGTATACTGCGATATAATAATTGATGTGATGTTTTTTTATTGAAATTATAATTTGACGTGATCGATGATTAATAAATGACAGTGAATAATTAATATATTTTTTAATAAATTTTATTTTATTTTATTTGTACTCCAATGTGCATGGTGAGAGTGGAGACAGAATATAGTGTTTTTTTTCCCGGTTAATATTTTAGACAAAAACGGCCCCTAAAAAATCGGCTTTTAAAATATTAAAAAACTAATGTAAAGTCGACCGCTAACTTACCGACTTTTCATAAAAAATTCTGAAAATTTCTCCTTATCATGATTATTGATCCCTTCCCTCAAAAAAAAAAAAAAAAGAAATGATTATTGATTCCTACGCGGCTACACCCCAGTGGCCCAGTTTTCCTTACTCTACTATCAAAAAAATTATCAAAATATTATCCAAAAATAATTTATAAGTATAACTAAATATTATATAGTTAATAAAATAAGAACATTAATAATTTACAAATAGACCAATTATTAATGTAGGCTTACTGGGGGGTTAGTGTTTAGCCAGAGATTGGATAGGATCTAATCGGAAAAAAAATGTAAACGAATAATGAGAGCCTAGCATCTAAGCGGTGATTAATCGGGTCTGAGCGAGAGATTTTGGAACATTGAAAATTATATAATTAAATAATTATTTTTAATTTGTGTCATAGTTTAAATTAAATAATATAAAATTACTTTAATGTTTTTTTATAATCTAAACATTAGTATAAGTACATTTTCTATGAAAATAATGTAAAAATAACACGTATTTTTACTCCCTTATAATTCTATTAAATTCATATTTTACCTGTATTAACAAATCCATATATTTATTATTTTCATATTCATTATCCATTTTTTAACAGTAACTTTTCAGAATATAATATTCGTACGATTTTTTAGCCCCGATTTATTAGTTCTTGATTTGTGCTATTTATTTGAAGCAAATCAGAATCGATTCAACAAAAATTAGTAACATGTCATTTGCCAATATTTGTTCGGACATTTATCAATTTGTGTCTCAATTTTCAGATATATCCACCACGAGTTTGTTTGGACAATCATAACAATTATTGTTAGTCACACCATATACAAAAATTTATGAAAAAACGTCAAGTAGTGGCCGACTTTACCTTACAGTTTTTTTTAAAAAAATATATTCTGTCAACCCATTTTTTTTGCACTTTTGGTGTAATTCTGCTTCTAATAGAATTTATATCAATATTCTAAAATAAATTTAGGCCAACTAGAGAAAGGGGATTCCCAACTCACAGCTATCTCTAAGTAAGTACGGAAGCTTATTAATTATTTTCTAGTAAAATAATAACTTAGCAGGTGGTTAGAAAAGTAAAAAAATAACGAATAGCAAGTAAATAGTATATTGTGATATAATAATCGATGTGATATTTCTTAATTGTGACTGAAGCGGGGGTTGGCGGTTGGAAAAGTAAAAAATAATGAATAGCAAATAAATATTATATTGTGAATTTGTGATATAATAACTGACGTGATATTTTTTTATTGTGATTGAACAGAGTTGGTAGATGGAAAAGTAAAAAATAATGAATAGCAAGTAAATAGTGTATTGTAATATAATAAGCGATGTGATATTTTTTTATTGTGACTGAAGCGGGGGTTGGTGGTTGGAAAAGTAAAAAATAATGAATAGCAAGTATAGCGTAATGTGAATTTGTGATATAATAACTGATGGGATAATTTTTTATTGTGACTGAGCAGGGTTGGTGGTTGAAAAGTAAAAAAATAATTAATAATAAATAAATAGTGTATTGTGATATAATAATTAATGTGATGATTTTTTTATTGAAATAGTAATTTGACGTGATTGATGATTAATAAATGACAGTGATGTAATTTTTAAAATAATTTTCAGTTTATTTTATTTACTCTATGTGCATGTTGAGAGTGGAGACAAAAAATGTTTCTAGCAAGCAATGGCAATCCTGGAGTATGAATGGAATTGTTTTCAAATGACATTTTCCAATTTCCAACTATTCCAGAAACTGAATTTATGTTTGTTTAAGAAATTTCCAATAGAAATAAAGTTATTTTCAGTTTTTATTTTTTGTGTAAAGATTCTTTTGAAAATACAACCAAACAAGTTTTCACCACAATCACGCAAATCTATGTGAAAATACTCTATAATCACGCAAAACGATGTCAAAAATACACTACAGTCACGCAAATCTATGTCAAAAATATTATAACCAAACATATTTTCATTTCTAAATAGAAATTCAGACAACAAACCAAACATATTCTCAATTCTCATACGAAAACCAATAAAGTTTTAAAATTCATTTTCCAACACTAGAAACTGGAAATTGGACTTGGAAACACATCCATATACCCCCCTGGTTTTTTGGGACCGAAGCATTTTGGTGTAATTTTGCTTCTAATAGAATTTATATCAATATTCTAAAATAAATTTTGACCAACTAATACACTTTAATATATTTTTTCATCATGCATACACCAGTAATATTCACCTTAGCCTCATGGTAATATAAAAAAATATTACTACTTTTTCTCAATCTAATTTATACGAGTTGTAAGATAAATTGATTTTCATCTTTCTTGTTGGAGGCGGTAAAAACAAGTTGTTTAAGAAATATGATTGTTTTTTTTTCCACAGAGACAAACTAAACCTTATCCCACCATATGTGGTCGGCTATATAGATCCATGGGCGTAACCAGGATTTACGGTCAGTGTGTCACGCCCCAAACGCGACGCGACGACGATCAATCACTTAAAACAAATAATCCAACAGTCAAACCAATGATACAAAACTCCAAGTGAAATAGTCTAATGCAAATGGAATAAAATACACACAAATACGAGTTACATCTCAAGGTCCGACAATATCCGAATACAATCCATCAAAATATCCGAATTTAAACTTACAGTCCAAACTAAAACAGAATGAAGAAGTTCAACAATAACAAAAGCAAAAGAAAATAGCTCGACATCAATGATTATAAGAACTAGTACGACAGACGGAGCACGGGATTCAGTCCGTGGTAGGTTCGACGTCTTCAACGTACTCCTCATCTAAAAGTTAGAAAACAGTAGGGGATGAGACAGAAATCTCAGTGGATGGGGTGATCGTGTGAGAGTATGGCAATGTATATAGTTAATGCGAGAAAACGGTTGTATAAAAACGTGTGAGGTATGATGCATGTTTTCACACATAGTCCACAAGCGTCGTGATAAATATATATTAAGTAATATACTTATACAGTTTAAGAAATAGTTCGTGATCACACAAGCACTATAATTCAGGCAAGACGGGTAGGATTGCGTACTCAGAGTCTATGCAAACGAGTAAAGGTTGCGTACGGATTTGTAGCGCCAACCAATGCAATACAAGTAGCGGTTGCGTACGGATTTGTAGCGCTAACAATCGTTCCGATTAACTCTGGAATCGTGTGGATCAGACAGCGATTCCTTCGTTCTTCCTTGTAACTCCCCGTTGGACAAAGACAAAATCCACATTGGAGCTTGCAAGGCTCGGATTCGTCATAATCTGATTATATCTCAAGTACTACGACCCGCTTCCCTTGGACAAACTTCGTCTCTCAGTTGCGGGATTACGACGATGGGGCCAGAGAGTGGAATAGCAGCCGAGCTGCCCGGTTCCATCCCCGACATATCTATTCCGACTGTGAGTTCGACACACCAAGTTGACTCAGACAGGAAAGTAAGTACACGTTCAGGTAGTCAACCAGACAGTCGAGTATTATTGATTCAGGGAAGTATTTTGGGAAAGTTTTCGAAAACTCGCGAGTGACAATTATGGCGTTGGTGGAGTTATTTGGATGAAGATAATTATCGGGAGGATAAACAATCTTCGATATCTTGAAAGATTAGGTGGAACATAAGTCCCGTTATAGATTTGAAATTGCAAAGCGAGGAAGTCGCCCCGCGATTGTGTATTATTCGGTCCGGACGATCCAATAAGACAAGGGATTTTTTGAGAAAATAAAACATTTAATTAATTATTAAAATTGGAGAGTCAAGGGTTGTTTCTTTAAAAGAAAAAAATAATTTGAGTTAGGTCCTTGTTAAAAAGAAAATTTACAATTAGCCCCATTTTGTAAAAACTAATTCTTTTGGGGTTAAAAATTAAATAAATAAATGTCCCGACCTTGAAACATTATGAGGTCAGTTCCAAAATTCTCTAAATTGTTCAGAGATTCAGGTTTTTAAAGTTTTGAGGTCGAGTTTTTATAAAATTCTCACATTAGCCCCAAATTTGTTAAAAATTGTCATTTTGGTCCATAAGTTTAAAATAATTGGAACTCACAACCCGGTAGGGCTTTTAATGTGATTCTAGTTGGAAAATGTCACTAAGGTCAGTAGGATATTGGGACAAAAACAGTTTTAAAAATAAATAAGTATAGGCCCTTTAACTTTTAAAAATTTCATTTTTGTCCCATTTTGAAATAATTGCCTTTAAGGCTTTTAGGGGTCTGATTGTTATAAAATTTGAACCTTGGGTCCAAAATATCATTATGTTATAGTAAAATTAGCATTTCCAGGTGCATGGACTGCATAAGTCTTGGAAATTGTATTTTGGTCCTCAAGTTTAATCTTTTACAATTTGATCCCTCAATTTTTATAAAATTACTTTCCAAGCTCTAAACACTTGGATTTTTGGAATACACTTAAAATATGTTATTTCCAGTTCCTTAAGAGTTAAAATTCCAAATTTTAAAATTAGGGTCTGGTACAGTTTCGAAAATTGCAAAAGCCCTTAAACTTCTAAAATTTTACAATCTAGTCCTTGGGCTTTTAAGGGTTTATTTTATTTATCTAAAAACTCTTAAAACTTTATTAAAATATCAAAACATAATTTTTGAACCTGAGTTCAGTCCCAAAAATCAAAAATTACAGAGGGGTACCTTAAATTTTATTTTCTTGCAATTAAGTCCACCAACTTTCTATTTTTATATTTTAAGTCCAAAAGTTTAAATTTAATTAATTATGCTCGACTTGTCCAGGTTATAAATCATTCAAAACATAGATTTCAAGAGTCATACACATACATATCCTTCTTATACAAAATTTCATCAAGTATAACAATAAAGTGTACATGTATGCCCTATTTTTCGATAAATCGCATTTTTGAGCAACACCTGAGAATTTTTCCATCTTGATACAAGAAAATAGCATTCAATACATAATATATATCTCAAGTGCGCAAAATCAAAATACTACATGCAATTTTAAGTAAAACACTTAGAAGTTAAAAGGATTTTTCCACCCACCTTAAAAATGAACTTGTTGGTGAAAGATGAAATAAACCACTCTTGAAGGAGAAGTGACTTAGGTCAGCCCCCTATGTCAAGGAATACCAAAAAAATGTAGGAGTTAGAAAATGAGGTTAAAAATTTAAGGAAATAAGAAAGAGGTGAAGAATATTGGTAAAACTACACTTACCTTGTGTGGTAGATGAAATGAGACTAGTAAAGGTCTCAAAATGGGTCTCTTTGCTCACTCTTAAAACAACTCTTAAGGTCAGCCCCTAAAAGTCCAAAAATGAAAATAGAGTATCAAAATTTTGGGAAATAGAAGAGAAGAAGAAAATGTACTAAAAATCTCATTTCTTACCTTCTAGTCCAAATTCCTTCACAATTTCTTGAGGTATAGTCAAGATGGTTCGAAGTCTCTATTATCTTCAAGTTGTCTTCTAAGTGTACCTCAAACCAAAAATCAAACTTAGGTTAAGAAGTGAAGAGGATGAGCTAGAAATATCAAAATGGATTGAAGAAAAAAATTCCTTACATTGTAGTAGTGATAGTTTCGAAAATAAAGAAGTAAGAAGAGTTCTTGTATTTTTGTTAAGTGTTTGAAGAAAGAAGAAAGTGTTTGAGGATATGAAGAAATTATTCTTGAAGATATGAAGAAAGTGTGTTTGAAGATATGAAGAAGTGTTTGAAGATATGAGGGAGGTGTGTTTGAAGATATGAAGAAATGTTTGGAGATATGAAGGAGGTGTGTTTGAAGATATGAAGATTGTTTGAAGATTTGAAGAATGTGTGTTTTGAAGATATGAAGATTGTTTGAAGATATGAAGAAGGTTTGAAGATATGAAGAAATTTGTAGAGAGAATTAGGAGAATGTTTAGAGAGAAGGGAGAAAATTTTTTGCTTGGGAGATTAATGATAGTTAATGGAAATAATTAGGTGTTTTAGGGTAAAAAAAAATTACTAGCTTTCTTTATTAGGGACATGAAGCCAAAAGCTAGGTTTTAACGGGAAAATTTAAAATGTATTTGTTTGACTAAGGGGTTAGTGGGATTTGTAGGAAGATTTTTAGTTGTAGGCTTGGAAGACATAAAATAAAATAGAAATGAAATTATCAAAATTTTATTTATTTATTTGTCCAATAATAATTTATTTGGGAGATACAAAATGATAAAATAGTGATAGAAGAAAAATTGAGTTATTTTCCACATTTAAAGTGGTAATTTCGAAATTTAGGGAAAAAAAAGAAAAAAAATATTTGGTTTCTTTTCTTTATAAAATTGAGGGAAAAAATAAATAAAATGTATAAATATCCATAATTAAATATTTAGAAAAATTAAGGATATGAAATACCAAATGTGTATTTTCAAAAAAATAAAAAAAATAAATTGGAAATTGGTTGGGAATGAATTATAGAATTAGGTGAAATATTTGGATAGAGATTGGAATATACTCCTAATTTATCGAGGGTCCAATATTTTTAAAGTCGTAGTCAATCGATCAAGAATTAATACTATAGGAGAATATAAAATCGTTAGGCTCGAAAATGAGGAAGGCGTAATTGATGTTGAAAGAAATAAATAAAAGTCGGGTCGCGGTTCATTAATAATGGTTTGTGATACATAACACCGTATCTCACGTTGTTAAAATTCGGGGCCTCACATTCACCCCTCCTTAAAAGAATTTGGTCCCCAAATTCTCTTCAGAACAACTCTGGATATTGATTCCTCATGTCTTCTTCCATCTCCCACGTTGCATCTTCGTCTCGGTTGTGGTTTCGCCATACCATTTTAACCATCGGAATCTCTCTATTACGCAACGACGGCGTATTTATTTGGTCAATGATCCGTATTGGTTTTCGATGTAGGATAAATTTTCCATCGAGGAGGAGTATCTTGGGTGATGATATGCAAGGGATCCTGGTTGATACTTCTTTAACCTCGATACGTGGAATACATCGTGCATTCCCGCATATCGTGGTCGGTAACTCGAGTCGGTAGACTAACTTCCCGATCCTCTGTAAAATCTTGTAAGGTCCAACATATCTCGGGCTCAACTTGCCTCCTTTCTTCGGATTGATCAATCCTTTATGTGGAGAGAGTATGAGAAATACTCCATCTCTGGCTTCAAATTCCAAGTCATTTCTCCTCTTGTTTGCGTAACTCTTTTGGCGGCTCTAAGTCGTGCGGATCCGTTCTTGATCAGCTTGACCTTCTCCATGGCCTCCGAACTAAGTCGACCTTTGGAATCGAGGTGACTTTCGTTTCTCTTTTGGAGTTCATTGGTCATCAATCTCCCAAAGTGTAGTGGAGACCTACACTTTCGCCCCGCAAGGCTCGTAGGGTACCATCCCAATTGTGGCCGATACATTGTTATTATAGGCAAACTCGGCCAATGGTACGTGTGAATCCCAACTTCCTTGGAAATCCAACGTGCAGGCTCGCAGCATATATTCCAGGGTTTGAATCGTTCACTTAGACTGGCCATCACTTTGTGGATGTGCTCATGTGCTGAAACTTAGCGAGGTACCCAATTCCTCGTGCAAGCACTTCCAGAATCTGGAGACAAACCTCGGGTCTCTGTCTGACACAATGTCGATTGACACTCCATGTAGTCGAATGATCTCTCGGATATAAATCTACGCGAGTTTCTACAAGGTGTCGGTTTTGTTTATGGGTAAGAAGTGTGCAGATTTCGTGAGTCGGTCTACGACTACCCATATAACATCATGGCCTCCTCTGGTCCTTGGTAGACCCATCACGAAGTCCATCGTTATGTGTTCCCATTTCCACTCGGGATTCTCAACGGTTGTAATAAACCAGATGGTCGTTGGTGTTCTGCTTTTACTCGTTGACAAGTTAAACATCTCGCAACGAACTCCGCTACCTGGTTCTTCATGTTTACCCACCAATAATTCCGTTTCAAGTCCTTATACATCTTATTTCCTCCAGGATGTATACTGTATTTCGAACGGTGTGCCTCTATGAGGATTCTATTCCTAATTTGCTCGTCACTCGGTACACAAACTCGATTTTTTGGAATCTAATAATTCCATCTTCATGTACTGAGAATTCTGAACTCTCTCCCTTAAGTATCGTTTCTTTAAGTTTTTGAAGATGCACATCATTCCTTGTGCTTCCTTGATCTCGTTCGCCAGATCGGGTTTAACCGAAATATTAGCACATGAAATATGAGTATTGGTTCTCGTCGGATTCCAAGTGCTCAGCTCTTCTAATGATTTCCACTCTCGAATCATTAGTCTGGCTAAACTCGCCTTTCTGCTCAAGGCGTCAGCTACTATATTAGCTTTCCCGGGATGGTATTGAATATCAAAATGATAGTCCTCAATTAACTCCATCCATCTCCATTGCCTGAGATTGAGGTCTTTATGAGAGAATAGATACTTCAAGCTCTTGTGATCTGTGAAACTTGTGAATGTTGCTCGTGGAGATAGTGCCTCCATTTCTTTAACGCGAATCATCGCCGCCGCAAATTCCAAGTCATGTGATGGGTAATTGGACTCATACGGCTTGAGCTTTCGTGATGCATAAGCGATGACCTTTCCTTCCTGCATGAACACTGCTCCTAGTCCTTCCTTTGGTGTATCACTGTAGACGACAAAGTTTTCATTCCCTTTGGAAGGGCTAAGATGGAGTCAGAGTGAGTCGTTTCTTCAGCTCTTGGAAACTAGCCTCACACTTGTCATTCCACACAAACTTGACTTGCGTCTAGGTTAGTCGAGTGAGTGGTCCGGCTATCTTGGGGAAATCCTGAATAAATCTTCGATAATATCCAGCTTGTCCTAAGAAACTTGATCTCGATCTCCTTCTGTTCGGGTTGTTTCTATTCAACCACCTGCCTCGCACCTTCGGAATGGTCTACGTCGATCCCAGTGCCGGATACTAAGTGTCCCAAGAATGCGACTTCACTAAGCCAAAATATGCACTTGCTGATTTGGCATACAACTTGTGCTCTCGTAGTATCTCCAAAATAATTTTCACATGATGTTCATGCTCTTTTCTAGACTTAGAGTATACGAGTATGTCATCAATGAATATCACTACGAATTGATCCAAATAATGTTGAAAGACTCGATGCATCAGATCCATAAATGTTGCTGGTGCGTTCGTCAGACCGAAAGACATCACTACAAACTCGTAGTGTCCATATCTTGTTTGAAATCTTTGTTTTGGAAACGTCTTCTTCACGGATCTTGATTGATAATATCCTTGTTGTAAATCAAACTTTGAGTACACCGTCGCTCCTGAAGTTGATCAAATAGTTCGCCTATCCCGGGAGGGGATTATTTAGTGGTAACATCTAGTCGAGATCGTATAATAGTCACATCCTTAATGTATCTTATCCGTGATACCTAAATCAAAAGTCAAATTCTCTTACTTAAGCTTGTGCAAGTACTTGAGAATGAATAACACAAGGGTATTATCATTGATCAATATACTTAGTGATTCCCCTACTATCATTTTCCCCAAAGTAATATCATTAGGTGTCTAGATCCCATAATATATCACATCCAAATCATATACTTATCAAGAGATATATCCTCATATTCTTCGAGTCTCACCATATCAGACATTATAATCTCTAAATCACGGATTTTCTAAATCACCTAACGTCCAAATAGAGGAATATCCGGATATCTTAACACTATAACAGCCCAAAAGAGTTCAAATATTCATCCAAGATTCAACTTAGGTCATCTAGTAGCGGTACCCAATCCAAGGTCATAGGAACCTATCCTGGGTCAGCTCGGTGTAAGTTTCTATCTTACTAACCGAGCTCGATACCATAATCATCACGCCCAAACGCGACGCGACGATGATCAATCACTTAAACGAAATAATCCAATGGCTTAAAACCAATGATACAAAACTCCAAATGAAATAGAGTCTAATGCATCGGAATAAAATACACACAAGTACGAGTTACATCTCAAGGTCCAACAATATTCGAATACAATCCATCAAAATATCTGAATTTAAACTTACAGTCCAAACTAAAGCAGAATGAAGGAGTTCAACAATAACAAAAGCAAAAGAAAATGTCGCTCGACATCAATGATTATAGGAACTAAGAATTGATTTTGAGCACGAGATTTGATCCGTGGTAGGTTCGACGTCTTCAACGTACTCCTCATCTAAAGGTTAGAAAACAGGAGGGAATGAGACAGAAATCTTAGTGGATGGGGTGATCGTGTGAGAGTGTGGCAATGTATATAGTTAATGCGAGAAAACGGTTGTATGAAAACGCGTGAGGTATGATGCATGTTTTCACATATAGTCCACAAGCGTCGTGATAAATATATATTAAGTAATATACTTATACGATTTAAGAAATAGTTTGTGGTCACACAAGCACTATGATTGTGCAAGACAGGTAGGATTGCGTCGAGTGTAACGCCAATCCTATGCAAACGAGTAAAGGTTGCGTACGGATTTTTAGCGTCAACCAATGCAATACAAGTAGCGGTTGCGTACGGATTTGTAGCGCCAACCAATCGTTCCGATTAACTCCGGAATTGTGTGGATTAGACAGCGATTTCTTCGTTCTTCCTTGTAACTCCCCGTTCAAGATGGTCCAAGACCTGTCACCTTATCGCTCCATAGGCAAAGACAAAATCCACATTGGAGCTTGTAAGGTTCGAATTCGTCGTAATCATGATTATACCTCAAGTACTACGACCCGTTTCCCTTGGACAAACTCCGTCCCTCAGTTGCGGGATTAGGACGATGGGGCCAGATAGTGGAATAGCAGCCGAGATGCCCGGTTCCATCCCCAACGTATCCATTCCGACTGTGAGCTCGACACACCAAGTTGACTCAGACATGAAAGTAAGTACACGTTCAGGTAGTCAACCAGGTAATCGAGTATTATTGATTCAGGGAAGTATTTTAGAAAAGTTTTCGAAACTTGCGAGTGGCTATTATGGCGTTAGTGGAGTTATTTGGATGAAGATAATTATCGGGAGGATAAGCAATCTTCGATATCTTGAAAGATTAGGTGGAACATAAGTCCCGTTATAGATTTGAAATCGCAAGGCAAGGAAGTCGCCCCTCGATCGTGTATTATTCGGTCCGGACGATCCAATAAGACAAGAGATTTTTTGAGAAAATAAAACATTTAATTCATTATTAAAGTCAGAGAGTCCATGTCTGTTTCTTTAAAAGAAAAAAATAATTTGAGTTAGGTCCTTGTAAAAAGAAAATTTACAATTAGCCCCGTTTTGTAAAAATCAATTCTTTTGGGGTTAAAAATTAAATAAATAAATGTCCCAACCTTGAAAAATTATGAGGTCAGTTCCTAAATTCTCTAAATTGTTCAGAGATTCGGGTTTTTAAAGTTTGAGGTCAAGTTTATATAAAATTCTCACATTAGCCCCAAATTTGTTAAAAATTGTCATTTCAGTCCATAGGTTTAAAATAATTGGAACTCACAACCCGGTAGGGCTTTTAATGTGATTCCAGTTGAAAAATGTCACTAAGGTCAGTGGGATATTGAGACAAAAACAGTTTTAAAAAAAAATAAGTATAGGCCCCTTAACGTTTGAAAATCTCATTTTTGTCCCATTTTGAAATAATTGCCTTTAAGGCTTTTAGGGGTCCGATTGTTATGAAATTTGAACCTTGGGTCCAAAATATCATTATGTTATAGTAAAATTAGCATTTCCAGGTGCATGGACTGCATTAGTCCTGGAAATTGTATTTTGGTCCTTAAGTTTAATCTTTTACAATTTTGTCCCTCAATTTTTATAAAATTACTTTCCAAGTTCTAAACACTTGGATTTTTGGAATACACTTAAAATATGTTATTTCCAGTCCCTTAAGAGTTAAAATTCCAAATTTTAAAATTAGGGTCTGGTACAGTTTCGAAAATTGCAAAATAGCCTTTAAACTTCTAAAATTTTACAATCTAGTCCTTGGGCTTTTAAGAGTTTATTTATTTATCTAAAAACTCTTAAAATTTTATTAAAATGTCAAAACATAATTTTTGAACCTGAGTTCAGTCCCAAAAATTGAAAATTACAGAGGGATCCCTTAAGTTTTATTTTCTTGCAATTAAGTCCACCAACTTTCTATTTTTGCATTTTAAGTCCAAAAGTTGAAATTTAATCAATTATGCTCAACTTGTCCAGGTTATAAATCATTCAAAACATAGATTTCAAGAGTCATACTGTAACGACCCAAATTTTTATGCCTTAATAAGAATTTTATTAATCATGTTATTTGTTTATTTTATAGAATAATAGTAGTTAATTAGAAATTTATTAATGATTTTGCTGCATAGTTAATTTGTGAAATTACGGATAATAAAAGAGTATTTTTAATTAGATTGTTTATTTATTTTATTTGGGCCTTATACGATAATTGAACTTTTTTTAATTAGTTTAGAGTATAAAATCAGACCCATATTGTTAGTAAGTTATCTATAAGCCCATGAACTCTAAATCTAGCCCAATTGAGAGTAGGTTAAAACACAGATATAAGACATGTAAAAAAAAACACATATTGAGAACACAAGATAGGAGACGCCAGAGAGAGAGTAGTCGATCAAAAAAAAAAAGAGAGGAAGAGAAGAAAAAGATAGGCAATTTTCCCCAACGCGATTGAATCGAAAGAGACCTACAAAGAATTTTGTTACCCCTAAATTGAACAGGCAAGTAATCTCTTTAGTTTCACATAGAATTGATATTCAATTATAATGATATCTAATAGAAAGTCTGTCGCCCAATATATATGAATTTATGTGTTTCGGAAATCCATACGTGTTTGATTAAATATCATGTCGTCGATTTTGTGAATTGCCGGTACAGTTGAATGCTATTGATCAAAACCATGCATTGATTGTTCCTTTTTTTGAGCATAGCACGTCCTCCGTCGACGTCGAAATATTGTGTTGGGTGGATAAAGTTCTTGTGCCTTTTCAATTCATGTATGGAAGTCATCAGATTGTTTTTAATCCATTCAAAGTTGTTCAGTTTAGTTTAAGTTATATAATATATATTAGATTACCTTTTGCCAAGTTAGATTATGGCCACCACTGCTTTGGTATTTTCGTTATTAATATTGGATTAAGTATTCATTAGTAATGGATTTTAAACTATTATGAATGGGGACAATGAATGCAGGGTTTTTGCTAGACTAATTGAACATAGGGTTTTCTCTTGATTAATTGAACACATGATTTATCCCTAACTAATTGAATGTAGAGTTTTTCCTTAACTAATTGAATGTAGGGTATTCCATTGATTAATTGAATGTATGGTTTTCCTTAGACTAATTGAATGTAGGGTTTTCCCTTAACTAATCGAATGTAGAGTTTTCCCTTGACTAATTGAATGTAGGGTTTCCCTTGATTAATTGAATATAGGATTTTCTCTTAACTAATTGAATGTAGGATTTTTCCCTAACTAACTGAATATAAGATTTTTCCCAAATTAATGTTGTGTAACTTTAATGTAGGTCTATCATTATTTACATGTTTCGAGTCATGTTTACTTTTAATATGTTTGCTAATTATTGTGATTTAATTATTATGTTTATGCTCTTTAAGTTTATGTCCGTATTCAATTGAAGTTGCATCATTTAGGTTCATGCATCATGTTAATGTATATTTATAGCATTTCACGAGCATACAAAGATTAAGTAAAGTCAAGTTTTAAGGTCTATAATTAATAATGTTTTTAAGAAATGGGTGCACATTGTTCTATGATGCTGGAGTGAGTGGGAAATGGGCGCGGGGGACCGGCGTTCCGACAATGTGCCGTTTGCGACTAATGTTAATGTTCAAGGAAAAGGGCCTTCGGGCAAAACGAATGGAAATGGCCTTTGGGCAAAACGAATGGAAATGTGCCTTCGGGCAAAATGTTAATCGGGTTCCAAATAACAAGGCCCACTGCGACCCTGATTAGAACAATGTGTTACCAAGTGAGCTCGCGTCCTAAGAACGTTTTAAGAAAAGAAACACAATGTTTAAAGTATGAATGTGAAAGGTTTTTAAGTATAGAATGTGTAAAGTCTTTCAAGGTATAAATGTAAGATATTGCATTAGCCATGCATTCATGCATGAGGTTACTTGTTGAGCTCATTTAGCTCATTCCACGAATGTTAAATTTTTCAGATGAGAATGCAGAAGAGGAAGGAGATGGTACAGTGATGATTGGAAACCCACGTCTTTCATAATTTCATGTCTTTCAGTTTCTCTTATTTATAAAGTTTTACTCTTTAGTTTATTAAATGTCGAATATCGTTTTATTTTTAGAATGAATATTTTTGGACAAGTAATTATTTCAGTTATAAACATCTAATTCCGCTGCAAAGTTTTTCAAAATAAGTAAGATTTTTATTATTCCGTATTTTTTAACCCTTCTTCAGAGTATTTCTATTTTAATGTCGTATTTTCGCATTAATATTCAAGTATGCTAGAAAAGGGCGCTACACATACACATACATATCATTCTCATACAAAATTTCATCAAGTATAACAATAAAGTATACATATATGCCCTATTTTTCGATAAATTGCACTTTTGAGCAACACTTGAGAATTTTTCCATCTTGATACAAGAAAACAACATGCAATACATAATATATATATCAAGTGCTCAAAATCAAAATACTACATGCAATTTTAAGTAAAACACCTAGAAGTTGAAAGGATTTTTCCACCCACCTTAAAAATGAACTTGTTGGTGAAAGATGAAATAAATCACTCTTGAAGGAAAGAAGAAAGAGGTGAAGAATATTGGTAAAACTACACTTACCTTGTGTAGTAGATGAAATAAGACTAGTAGAGGTCTCAAAATGGGTCTCTTTGCTCACTCTTAAAACAACTCTTAAGGTCAGCCCCTAAAAGTCCAAAAATGAAAATAGAGTATCAAAATTTTGGAAAATAGAAGAGAAGAAGAAAATGTACTAAAAATCCCATTTCTTACCTTCTAGTCCAAATTCCTTTACAATTTCTTGAGGTATAGTCAAGATGGTTCGAAGTCTCTATTATCTTCAAGTTGTCTTCTAAGTGTACCTCAAACCAAAAATCAAACTTAGGTTAAGAAGTGAAGATGATGAGCTAGAAATATCAAAATGGATTGAAGAAGAAAAATCCTTACATTGTAGTAGTGATAGTTTCGAAAATAAAGAAGTAAGAAGAGTACTTGTGTTTTTGTTAAGTGTTTGAAGAAAGAAGAAAGTGTTTGAGGATATGAAAAAATTATTCTTGAAGATATGAAGAAAGTGTGTTTGAAGATATGAAGAAGTGTTTGAAGATATGAAGAAGTGTTTGAAGATATGGAGAAATGTTTGGAGATATGAAGGAGGTGTGTTTGAAGATATGAAGAAATGTTTGAAGATATGAAGATTGTTTGAAGATTTGAAGAATGTGTGTTTTGAAGATATGAAGATTGTTTGAAGATTTGAAGAATGTGTGTTTTGAAGATATGAAGATTGTTTGAAGATATGAAGAAGGTTTGAAGATATGGAGAAATTTGTAGAGAGAAGTAGGAGAATGTTTAGAGAGAAGGGAGAGGATTTTTTGCTTGGGAGATTAATGATAGTTAATGGGAATAATTAGGGGTTTAGGTTAACAAAAAATAACTAGCTTTCTTTATTAGGGACATGAAGCCAAAAACTAGGTTTTAGAGGGAAATTTAAAATTCATTTGTTTGACTAAGGGGTTAGTGGGATTTGTAGGAAGATTTTTAGTTGTAGGCTTGGAAGACATAAAATAAAATAGAAATGAAATTATCAAAATTTTATTTATTTATTTGTCCAATAATAATTTAGTTGGGAGATACAAAATGATAAAATAGTGATAGAAGAAAAATTGAGTTATTTTCCCCATTTAAAGTGGTAATTTCGAAAATTAGGGAAAAAAAAGAAAAAAAATATTTGGTTTCTTTTCTTTATAAAATTGAGGGAATAAATAAATAAAATGTATAAATATCCATAATTAAATATTTAGAAAAATTAAGGATATGAAATACCAAATGTGTATTTTCAAAAAAATAAAAAAAATAAATTGGAAATTGGTTGGGAATGAATTATAGAATTAGGTGAAATATTTGGATAGGGATTGGAATATACTCCTAATTTATCGAGAGTCCAATATTTTTAAAGTCGTAGTCAATCGATCAAGAATTAATACTATAGGAGAAAATAAAATCGTTAGGCTCGAAAATGAAGAAGGCGTAATTGATGTTGAAAGAAATAAATAAAAGTCGGGTCGCGGTTCATTAATAATGGTTTGTGATACATAACACCGTATCTCACGTTGTTAAAATTCGGGGCCTCACACAGTGCGGTCAAAATTTTTTCGTTTTGGTGGAATGACTGTCGGGCCAAAAAAAATCGAAAATAGAAAACAAAAAAGGCAAATCTAAAGGCATCTACATTGCAACAATGTTTTGTGGGTTTTTCATAATCTCTTTTGACTTCTCTACAATGAACTTTTTGGAGAAGTGATTCATCCAAAAGTTCATTCTAAATTAATCACCAAACAACTATTAATAGATTTTTAGATCCAAAAATTTATTTTAAAATTGCCAAAAACACTATTTATTATCAAGTTCGGAACATATCTCTCTCTATATAACAAACATGATCATCATTCATTCACTTATATACCTTAATTGAGCTGATAATTCTTAACTTTTTTGGGTCAAGAAGGTTTAAAGGCCTTTTTAAATTTTTGATCAATTTTTTTTATATGAATTAGACCTTCGATTGAATTTTCAGTGCGGTCCAAATCAAATTTAACAGGATCACTCCAAATTTCAGTGTGGTCGTCCTAAGGTGGCTAAGCCACTGTATGTATCATATCACACTATTGTTTACGGTCAAAAATCACATTTTTATTTATTTTTTGATATAACATGTATTTTTAATAGGTTTTTTCCAAGTCTTTCGAGGTCTTCACCTGTCTTTTTTTTTTCTTGAAGGAGTAGTAAATTAATAAGGATGTCAATAAGGCGGAGTGGGAGTGGGGGAGCGTTTGTCAAACGGTCGAGCCAATCGGGGAGAGTTAAGTATTTAGTAGCCCGCAAAGGCGGGCTAAATGGGCTTCTAGCCTTGGCCGCGGGCTTGGCGGGGTGGGGTAGGCCGGCGAGCTAGCCCGCCAGAAATATATATAAAAAAAAAGAAAAATTAGATAAAATAGACAAAAAATAGTATAATTGATATTTTATATTTTTATCTCTTATAAAAGTGTATATAATATTTTTATAAAATATGTACTTGTTATCCATTAGTATGTTTAATTCACTAAAATTAATAATATGAATAAAAAATATATTTTTTAATTTTTTAATTTTTAAATTTTTTTTTATTTTTTGGCGGGGGCCGCCCCAACCTGCGCCCCAAGGCGGGTTGGGTTGGGCTGAGGTTTTCTCGGCCCGCCACCTCGGGGCTAGCCCGCCCCATGGCGGGTTTTGGCGGGCTTGTGGTGACTGCCCCGCCCCACCGTTTCGTTTGATTCAGGAGCGATCCCAACCCCGTCCCCGTAGGTATCTCGCCCCCCGTTTTGATTTTTTTTTAAAAAAAACTAATATTTTAAAAAAATTAGTAATTTTTAAATATTTAAAATATATAAATTATACAAACAACTAATAAAACACTCACTAGACAAGATTTATTAAAGATTTTGTTATTTTATTATATTAATTGTGGATATATTTTTGTAATATATTATATATACTTAAAATATTATATTACATATTGAATATCGGTTCCCTGCGAGGAACGAGGCGGGGATCCTTGTGGGGTGGGAATATGATCTCCGTCCCTGCCAATAAGGAGAAACAATCCCCATTCCCGTCTCTACGGGAAAAATTTCAGGGAATTTCTGCCCCATTCGGGGAGGTTCTCCACAGGGAAAGGGGATTCCCCAACCCACTGCTATCTCTCAGTAAGTATCAAATCTTATTAATAATTTTCTAGTAAAATAATGATTGAACATGGTTGGTGGTTGGAAAAGTAAAAAATAATGAATAGCAATTAAATAATGCGTTGCCATATAATAACTGATATGATATGTTTTTATTGAAATTGCAATTTGACGTGATTGATGATTAATAAATGACAGTGAATATTAATGTAATTCTTTAATAAATTTCAATTTATTTTATTTTTACTCTATGTGCTTGTTGAGAGTGGAGACAAAAAAGTTTTTAGCAAGCAATGTCAATTCTGCCTTTTTTGGCTTGAGGCACTTTTGGTGTAATTCTGCTTCTAATAGTATTTATATCAATTTCATAACTCGTCTTTCAAAATTTGGGTAAAAAATCTTATTCCGACGACTTGTAAAAATGGAACCTACGACGATTGTATCGACGGACAAAAAATCTTATTCCGTTAATTTGATGCATTTTTGTTGATTTAGTTAGTTTATAGTTGTTTGAGTTATGATTTGTTGTTAGATTTGAAGAATTTTTACGGTTTAGACAAATTGAGTTTTGACTGAGAAGCTTATTGGACCATTAATGGTGGTTAGAGCTGTCAAAACGGGCCAGGCCCGTCGGGCCGGCCCGCCTAAGGTAGGGGGTGGGTTTAGTATTTAGTAGCCCGCCAAAGGGCGGGCCTAAACGGGCTAGCCCGTCGCGGGCTTGGCGGGGCGGGTCGGCGGGCCGACGGGCTAGCCCGCCATAAATTGAAAAAAAGAAAAAAAAAGAAAAATTAGATAAAATAGACAAAAAAATAGTATAATTGATATTTTATATTTGTATTTCTTATAAAAGTGTATATAATATATTTATAAAATATGTACTTGTTATCCATTAGTATATTTAATTCATTAAAAATAATAATATAAATAAAAAAATATTTTTTTCATTTTTTTATTATTTTTTATTTTTTGGCGGGCCGGCCCGCCCAACCCGCAGCCCAAGGCGGGTTGGGTTGGGTTGAGGGTTTCTCGGCCCGCCACCTCGGTGGGCAGCCGACCCGCCCCGCCATCAAGTGGCGGGCTTTGGGGCGCGGGCAGGGCCCGCCCCGGTCGGCCCGTTTCGACGGCTCTAATGGTGGTTGGGGTGAATAAGGAAGATGACAAGAATTTTCGTATAAATTGATATCGAGTTATGTTTAAGATCTTGTTCTCAGTTATATATCAAATTAAATATAACTCTGATATCCAAAAACTAGATATCCAGCTACATAACTTGATATCGAGTTATGATTACTCGATATTCATAACTCGATATCGAGTTATAAAACTGGGATATCGAGTTTTCAGCTTTTGGGTAGTAGCCCCTAGTCAAACCAATAACTCGATATCCAGTTACATAACCTGGATATCGAGTTACCTGATCAATCTACTCTCACTTATTATAACCAATTATTTTATTTTTCTCCAAAATATTTTGAATTCACTTAACTTTTTCGCTTCAAATCTGTTTTGCATGTATAATTTATCAAATTAATCCTCTTTTTGAGACCAATAATTCAATACCAATATTGCATATACAAAAACAAAAAATGCAAATTCGAATTTTTTAAAGAGTTTGAAATAGAAGGGTATAAATGTCTTTTGTTATGCCAAAATAACTAAAGAACATTTGTTCAAGTTTTTTTAGGTCTTCTCCTGTTTTTTTTTTCTTTTTCTTGAAGTAATAATAAGGACGAAAGCTTATGAACATTTTTCTAGTAAAATAATGACCGAATAAAGCTGGTTGTTGGAAAAGTAAGAAATAATGAATAGTTGCAATAGCAAGTAATAGTGTAGATATAATAGTTAATGTGATGTTTCTTTATTGAAATTATAATTTGATGTGATTGATAATTAATAAATAATAGTAACTAATTAATGTTTTTTTATAATAAATTTCTTTTTATTTTATTTTTACTCCTATGCGCATGTTGAGAGTGGAGAAAGTACTAAAAAAAAGTACGTTGGTGTAATTCTGCTTCTATTATAATTTATATCAATATTCTAAAATAAATTTTGACCAACTAATACACTTAATATATATTTTTTATCATGCATACACTAGTAATATTCACCTTAGCCTTATTTTAATATTTTAATCGCAAAAAGCAAAAACAAGTAGAAAACTGAAAAAAATATTACTTTTATTTTTCTATCTAATTTATATTTTATACGAGTTTGTAAGTTAAATTGATTTTCATCTTTCTTGTTTGGGCGGCAAAAAACAAGTGGGCCCAGGGTATAGGGGTTGAGCCACGTTTGTAGTGCTGCAGTGGCGCAAGAGTCCTCTAAGTTGTCGGGTAATAATTAGTTTGTTGCTAAAGGATAAATACACTTCAACTTTTGACTCATCTCCATGTGTAAAGAATATCTCGTCTAGAATGTTCTTATCCAAACAAGAACGATAAGAATTAATCTTATCCTTAGGTGCTAAAGGCATGTATTGTCTCATTGTTGGGGTGATTAACCCAGATTTAAGTGAATGTGTGTTCTCTTTCCTATTTTCCTTTTGTTATACTCAAAAAAGTAAAACAAGTTCAATATATTTACTCTTATTAATTTGAAATCCAAAGTTCCAAATCGAACAATCAAAGCAAGGAAAAAAAAAAAGAAAGAAAAAACAATCTCCAATAGTTTATACCATTTTAGTGCATATTTTCAATTTTTTAGGGCAAAAATTATCACTTGATCTCCAACCGTTTGCAATAAATTCTACATTAAAAAGAAATATCTAATAATATTTTATTTTAGTGCATATTTTCATACAGTAAAATCATAATTTAAAACTAGAAAAATAAAATTAGCACAATTATAGTGTTGCATTAATTCTTGCCCGAAACTATTCACATCTTCAAAATAGCGCAAGTTTTGGCATAACGCAAAAACTTATGTGAGAAGGCGTAAGACCGTGAGAACATTATTTTTTTAGTGTTAAAAGTGATACATGTCCAAATACACTAAAATTAGTGTACTTTTTACACTAAAGATATCACTTTTTACAGTAAAAGTACCACCCTCTCGCGGTCTCACGTTCTTATACTGTCTCACAAGAGACCTGTTATTGGTGTTAGAGATATATTGTTATTTATGTTATATGGGTAGTTTTGTATTTTCCATTCTTAGTTGTTAGCTAGGGTTTTATCTATATATTGTAGTAGCCTCCTCATTTCACATTTGTATTGTCTTCATTGTATTTTGCAAGACTTCTATGAAATCCTCTTCTCTATTTTTCTATCTCAACTATGTATGTTAATTATTCTAACATGGTATCAAGAGCAAGGTTTTTTTTCCGATGGGTGTACCAGTGTCAGTTTGCAGATCCGGTAGGTATATCGATATCACACAGTGACTATGTTGCAGATTTGTGTTATTTTCTTTCGATTCTCGGTCTGTTAGCACTTGTTGGGTTTGCTGTCTTATTTTGGTCTCAAGAATCAGATTATTTGCAATAGTTTTGTTGGTAGAGTTGGCTTGATTTGTTGGATATTTGCATCGATCTATCTAGTTGTTTGGTTGATATTTCTGCTTGATTTTTGTCATTATTCATTATGGTTTTGGTGAAAGAGATGATTCGTTGCGATCGATTAGTATACGCTTGAATGGAAAGAATTATTCATATTGGAGTTATGTCATGAGAAATTTTTTGAGAGGAAAAAAATTGTGGAGTTATATTTCTGGAACACAAAAACATCCTGTTGAGAAAGATAATACTAAATATGCTGCGGAATTAGAGGTTTGGGAAGTGAACAATTCGAAAATTATTACTTGGGTTAACAGTAACATTGTGGAGAACTCTATTGGTATGCAATTGGCTAAATATGATCTTTGCTAAAAAGTTTGGGATCATTTGGAACGGTTGTATACTCAATCAAATTTTGCTAAACAAGTACCAATTGAAATAGACATTCGATCTCTTTGAGAAAAATATGATCGTCCGGGAATTTTATTCTCGCTATGACAGATCTTTGGGATCAATTAGCTCTTCATCAATCTATTGAACTTCGGCGCATTTGCCCCCTATATTGCTCGTAGAGAGGAGCAACGATTGGTTCAGTTTTTGATGGCTCTTC
Source organism: Rehmannia glutinosa (assembly GCA_016081115.2). Taxonomy (NCBI): domain Eukaryota; kingdom Viridiplantae; phylum Streptophyta; class Magnoliopsida; order Lamiales; family Orobanchaceae; genus Rehmannia; species Rehmannia glutinosa. The sequence continues at coordinate 190,624 of JABTTQ020000106.1, forward strand.
GGGATGATTTTGAGTCTCTTCGTGGGAATATATTGCACCGTATTCCTCTACCATCTGTTGATTCTGTTGTAAGTGAATTGTTAGCGAGAGAATTACGCCTAAAGTCTCAGCAGGAAATGAGTTCTCCCTGTTCCTACTTCATCCGTTCTGCTTTGTGCCCCATCGTCCATCTTCTGTTCTTTTTGCATCGCACCCAAAAGTTGCGATAATGAGTGTAGTTATCAGTAAACAACCAGGACATTGGAAGGCTCAATGTCCCCGAGTTGAATAAAGGTGGCCAACAACGTTTTCAAGCGAGAAAAATCCACGACCTCCCCAACATCGGTTTGTCCATCCAAATCAACGCGTGGTTTTAGCCGCCCCCACCGACTCGTGTTCCGCACTGTACCCTCATTAGGGTCTCGTGACGTCCGAACTCTTACCTCCATCGACGCCTTCTTCTATGGATACAATTGCCGAACAATTTGAGTAAATTTCTTGCCTCATCTCATGCTTTGTCTACCTCGGGTTTGTCAACTCCGAGCTCGTCGGTATATCTTCCTCTATTTGGGTATTAGATTCGGAGCTTTTCATCATATGTCCCCCGATATATCATGTTTTAATTCTATTTCACCCACACATGCTAGACCTTGTTATTCTGGCCGATGGTACTTTGTTACCCTTAGCGGGAATTGAATCGTAGCCACACCTCATCTGTCTCTTCCACATGTTTACCATATTCCCAAACTTGCATTAAATCTTGCTTTTGTTAGCCAATTGTGTGATTCAAAGGTTACTTAAGTATCATTCTCTTCTACTTCTTGTTGTGTGCGGGATCCATATTCCGGCGATTGGGACAGGCCGTAGGCACGGAGAGTTATACATTTTGGATGAGCCCGAGTACCCTCTATCGCAGCCTTCTATCGTTGATCCTCTTCTTTTCGTTTGAGTCCTTCATCGTCTAGCTTTTATTTGTGGCATTCTCGTTTGTGTCATGTTTCGTCTTCACGTTTAAGATTTTTGGCTTCTACAGGTTCATTAGGAAAATTGTCATCTCATGATATTTCTGATTGTAGTGGTTGTAAACTTGCAAAATTTTCCGCTTTACCTTTTAATCGGAGTGTTTTTCTTCTCATGCGCCATTTGATTTAGTTCATTCGATGTGTAGGGACTGCTCCCATTTCCACAAAGGGGGTTTCGATATTATGCCTCTTTTATTGATGATTATTCTCGTTATTGTTGGGTTTATTTTATGAAGCATCGTTCTGATTTTCTGAGTATATATACTTCATTTCGAGCTTTTGTAAAAACTCAATTCTCTGCTATCATAAAATGCTTTAGATGTGACTTGGGTGGGGAGTACACATCTAATAATTTTCGTGAATTGCTTGCTTTGGATGGGACTTTAATTATTCTAACAATTGGTGTAATGCTAGAGTTAAAGATAGAGCATTCTCTTGAAGATGCTCTTATAGAAACAATAAATTGGCACTAAAGCAGCAACAAAAATCAGGCAATGTACTTTCAGTTACATCACCACCACAAAAGCTAGCTCGGTGTACAACTATGCGTATTTTTTCTGCAATTTGTGAGCTGCAATGATTTTTCCCCCCATTTTAGCTCCAAAACATGAGTAAATCGCCATGAAAATATGCCTACACAAATTCACTTTCTACCACTTATCTATGCCTCAACAAAAAACAGGAAATTCTATGTAACGCAAGGTTTAGTGGCCTTTGTGTTTTTAGACACAAAAAAACACTAAAAACATTGCACCTAATGTTACATAGAATTTCCTGATAGAAAACTGTTATTAACAGCCAACCCTACACAAGTAATCGTTTCAGATCAAACGAAACAAACGTGAGATATCCACGAACTCCCGAAGAAGCTGCATGGCCTCCAATGGGTCCTCTAAAGCCAGAGCAATCAAATTAGAGTAGAAAGTCTGACTGTCAGGAAAAGGAATCATCATCTGTAATGCCATCAACGCACTCACTAGGTCCGTTTCAGCATGCCCAACCATTCCATTCTTCAAAGCAACACTGCCATAAAATTGAAAATAGATTAATTGAAGCAAAAACTATACAGGAATATATCCAAGAATGGTTCTCTTAAATTTAAAAAAAAAAACGTAGAGAAATTTCAAAATTAGATAAACCCTCTTGAGATTTGATTTCGTCTTATATTTCACCCCAACGGTTAGTTGGCTTCACAGAATTTATTGAGGTCATCAATTATTTTACAATTACATCCCTCAATTTTAATAATGTTACGAATTGCCCCAACTTTTAGTTTGGTTATTTGAAATATTTACACAAATTGAAGGACATCTTTATAAAATATAAGACGAAAAATTTGAGCTATTTATAAAATCTAGGACAAAGATTTGGGTTAGACCGTCTAACGGATCTTTTCCGTTAGACGGATTCAACCCGACTTGGGTTTTTTTTGTAATTTCATGTACCGATGGTATCATACGACCTCCGGACCGGTAGCCTTTAAAAGTGTTAGATGTATATCTGAAAAATATTAATAATCTCTTGAACAATATTAGGCATCAAAGTAACATTGGACAACCCTCAAAAGTATTAGTTTTTCCCTTAAAATGTATTAGCAATTCCTTGGAAAAGTATTACTAATCCATTAAAAAAATATTAGTAACTCCTTGAGTAGTTTTTTTAGTAGTTCTCATGAAAACTATTTGTTATTTCCCGCAAAAGTATTAGTATTCCACCCTAAATGTATTAATAATCTTATTGAAAAGTATTAGTATCCCTTCTAAAAAGTAGGCAAAATTATTTTTTTAGTCCTCTAAGTGGGCTGACCTGGAGCTTTAGTCTTCACTTACTAATTTGTATGATATTAGTCCTCTAACTAATTTTTTTTTCAGATCTTTAGTTCTGTTACCTACTATACCCGGTCAACCTAACATGAAATGCTGATGTGGCCTTTTTTTCTAATAAAACATTTTTTTAATGACTTAATTGATGACATGTACACATAGTTGGATGATTTTGGAGGGAAACTAGGATTCGGCATTATTTTTTTAAACCATAGCCAAATTATTTTTCCCAAAGAAATAACTTATATTATTTTTTTCGAAAAAATAATTATTTATTTTTTTTTTCAAAATATAGTTTTTTTTTATATTTTCCAACTAAATATCAATTTTTCCTCCATTTTGGTACCAAAACCTAGTTTCCCTCCAAAATCATCCAACTATATGTACATGTCATCAATTAAGTCACTAAAATAATATTTTATTAGAAAAAAATGCCACATCAACATTCCAGGTTAAGTTGACCGGGTATAGGAGGTAACATGACTAAATATCTGAAAAATATTTAGTTATAGGACTAATATTATACAAATTAATAAATAAGGACTAAAAAAATAATTTTGCCTAAAAAGTATTACGAGTGGTGAGTGGATGTTGTTATAGTGTTAGTGATTGTGCGAGTCAATAGATGAATTGACCGCGAATCGAGTATTTGAATCCATTTGACGAATTAGATCCATTAGGGATTATCGATACGTAGACTAACCCAAAATCTAGAAAAGTCGAAGTAGTAAGTACCCCAAACCTCAGGTAGTTTTTGTAGTTATCCAAAACAAAGAACATACAGACAAGCCAACAACCATTCCCCAATTGAAAAACAATTAGCACGGGTCAAAGATTTTTTCTGTATCTAACAACAATGATGCTCACCATAATGCCTTCTTAATTTCCTTATTTCCTGGATCCAAAGTATAAGCCTTCTTAAATGCTGCGCACGCCTTGAAATAATTCTTCACATAAATAAAAACAGCATTCGTTAAACCAAACCTTTTGCCGTAACTCAAGTTTAGTTTGGAATAATTACAAAAGAACCCCTGAGGTTTAGGCTAATTACAAAAAAACCCAGCGATGTTTCAAAATTACAAAAAAACCCATTTTGTCTTAAGTTTAAGAGGGTAACTGTAATATTTGTATAAATATCAGAGGTTTTCTGAAGCGTTTTTTTACCTATGAAGGGAGTAATGTCAGACGGGATCAAACTTCAATGAGTTTTTTGCAATTTTCAAAAAACTATGGGTTTCTTTGTAATTAGCCCAAACCTCAGAGAGGTTTTTGTAATTATCCCTTATAATTTATATAAATTTAAACCCGAATAATATTGCATACTTTGAGGAGCATCCATGCTGCACCTGCTCTGAAGTGAGCCTTGGGCCACTCAGGTTTCAGTTTAATACAGGCCTCAGCATCACATAAAGAGAAGGTAGCTTCATGCAAATTTGCCCAACATATGCTCCGATTTGATAACAATCTTTCATTATCTGGTTCAAGATAAATCGCCTACAACTCAAATATCAAGCAAAAATGATCAAGTGAATGATATCAAACTGATATGTCAAGACAATCCTCACAAATCAATATTAATCACAATTATTAAAAGGGATAATTACAAAAACACCCCTGAGGTTTGGGCTAATTACAAAAAAATCCAGACATGTTTCAAAATTACAAAAAAACTCTTCATGTTTGATTTTGCTTTAAATTTAAGGGGGTAATTGTAAGTTTTTACAAAAGTCAGGATTTTTTGTGAAATATTTTTCCGTTATGGAGAAGAAAATGTAGTACGGAAGCAAACCTCAAGGTTCTTTTTTATAATTTTCAAAAATCTGTGTTTCTTTGTAATTAGCCCAAACATTAGGGGTGTTTTTGTAATTATCCCTTATTAAAAAGTATGTGACAATTATAAAGGGTGTATGGTTGAGCTTATGAGGTCTCTAAAAGTGGTTCATAAGATTTTCTAAAAAATGTGTGGATCCAAACTGATTTTCATAATAAGATAAGATCTTATTTTAAAAATCTCATTTACTTTAAAATAATAATTAAAAAAACATGTTTTGATTTGAACCATTTTATTTACAAATTGCAATTACTTAAAATCTTATAAACTTCATTATCTTTTTTTATGAGATGTATGAGCTTATAAGGTAACGATTGGATATTAAAAAGGGTAGCACTATTCACATCTTCTAAATGCATCCTCATCCATTTATTTAAAATATAACATAGTTACTAAATACACCCCTCATAATTTCTCGCTTTACCATTGCAATAGTTTCCCCCCAAATACACCCCAAGGGCGGCGGCAGAAGAAATTTTGGCAACAGAAGAAGACGTAGTATTTTACTTTAATTTCAAGTAATATTTTACTTTAATTCCGCACTTATAGTTGGATTAGTTTAGGTAATTGTTGGGCTTAATTGTTGGGTAATTGTATTTGGTTTGAATTCTAGAGTTGCAACAACTTTTTTTTTCCTGGTTTTGTCTGAATTTTGGGGAAGAAGAAGATGGATGACACGATGACCCTGGGTGGCATGATGGTTTTGATCATGCCATAAGGCACGATCAAGTTGTAACTACGATCGTGTCATCGTACCACGTAGCACAATGGCATGAGCAAAATTATAATTACAATTGTTCCATCGTGCCACATAGCACGATGGCACGACTAAGGTTGCAATGCGATCGTGCCAAGTATTACAATTTTGTTATTCAACAATATTGGGTACAATTAGGTTGGATCCATATTTGAGATAATAGGGAGTCCTATTTAGATGAGGTTTATCTAGAAACCTCTCCCATTAGGACTCTAACTGAGATATGGGATTGATATATATATATATTGATATCTCTCCCTACAATATCAGTATTATTGAAAAAATCGTCCTCTACATGTAAAGGAATAATCTCTCTCCTAAAATTTCTCTCTACGGTTTCTTCTTGGAGCATCACCAAAGTTCTCCAAGGACATAACGTGTGCATATCAAAGTAAATAATTCTAGTAATTATTTATACCAACGAGAAAGACGGATCATGATCTTGTTCGTGGTTGTTCGGGGTTCAACCCAAGAGAAGGCTGGGAAGATGGCTTTTGCATGGACAAAAGGAGGCTTGTAGACGGGGGCTCAATCCTGGCTAAGTGGATCGACAATTTCGCTACAAATTGGTATACTCGATCCACCTTTATGTGCAAATATGTGATTTGTGTTTCAACCCATATTTACTAACAGTGGTATCAGAGCCATTAGGGCTCGTTCTCGCCTATTTGATGTGCTTGAGTTTGATAACATGTGAGATTTGATTTTTATTTAAAGAAATTCGAATCTGTTTTTTCTGTTTTTATATATGAAATATTGGTGTCAAATTGTAGATCTCGAAAAGACGATTAATATGATATATTATGCATGAAAAACGGATCTGAAACGAAAAAGATATGTGGAATAAACGTTTTTGGAGAGAAAACCAAAGTGCATTGGAAACGTGCAAAGTTTGCAAATTTGCAAAATTTTTCCTTGTTCTGGACGGACGATCCAATTCTAGTTGCAAACTTCTCATTGGGAAAGGTGCCCTAAGAGTTTGCCCAACAAACTGTTTGCAAATTTCTTTTCGGCACGTGGGCAGCCGATGTATGCTGGTGTGACATTTTTTTTACAAACCAGCCCTTTCCTTTTTTTAGTATAAAGCAGCCCTAATATCCTGATATTGCTCGCGCTGTCACCATGGGGGTGTCATGTAAGCGCTGATGTGGTGATTGTGGTGACGCTGACATGGCGCTGGTTTGTGGGCCATGAGCGCTGACATGGCATTGATTCATGCCACCAAGTGGCGCGATGGCTGCCACACGAGCAGGCAACATGGCATCTGCTTGGATGCCATAGGGGCGATGATGTGGCGCTGAGTAGTGCCTAAGTGGTGTATCCCTTTATTAAAAAAAAAATGTTGGATTGTTGGTCTAACATGGATTTGAACCCAAGACCTTTTGATTTACAATATTAATATCCACCATTGGGCTAAGATGATTTCTTATTATTATCCCAATATGTTTTCCAATTTATGTAGAAGCTGGATAACAAGTTATGTTTTGCGCGTTGGGACGCTTGCAAAATTATTTTTGTACATTATTTATTGGTTATAGTGTTAATGCATGTAAAAATATTCTGTGCATATTAGTGCATGCAAAAATTATTTTTGCGCATGAGAATGCTTGCAAAATTATTATTTGTGCAATATGATGCATGAATAATTAGTTTTTGCACATATGTAGCAATGATATTTTTTTTCTTTCGCATTAGTTGCATGAAAGAAAAATTATTTTTGCGCATTAAGATGCTTACAACAAATTAGTATTTTTTTGTGCATTGTGATGCATGGGAAAATTATTTTTTGCACATTGGTGCATGGAATTTTTTTTTCGCGTAAGGTGCGTAAAAAAATTATATTTTTGCGCATTGAGGTGCAAGCAAAAATATTCTATGTGATTTTTAATTTATGAGTTGCATGCTTTGTTAATTGTATATGTACATGCAATTTATTTTGTGCTGCAATTAATCTTATTGATGTGATATGAATTATCATCATTGTTGGGAATGAATGGACGTTGACATACGGGTGCTCATGTATGTGAATGTTTACTATTTTATATTAATATTTTTTGTGGGAGTTAATTTTTGACAATATTATCCCTACATGATGCACCATATGTCAATGTCGCCCATGGGGGCTATATTTTTTTTTTTCGTAATTACTTATCGCATGGATGCATGCATGATGTATTTATGGACTTTGATAATTTTATTCATGGATCAGTAATTTTTATTGTGATCTTCAATTCGGTGGGAGATGATTACTAGCTTTGGTGGCAAATTTTCGATCTCATTGAATTGAAGAAAATAATAAATATTACTTGGATCCAGAATAAAATTTTAGATCAGTACCTAATTGTTTGCGCAAATTATTGAAATGTATTTTTAGACCAAACTCACCAACTTTACTTTAACCCAATTTAGCATGAAAATAGACAAAGTATCTAATATTGTCGCGACTTAGACGCGGACAATATTTTTGTGGATTAAAGAAAATATTTGCGCTTTATTTGTTTAAGCCGCAAATATAAGAACTTAATTGCCCGAAATAATCGCAGTTGAGATGCCGATGATATACTTATGGATCAAGAATTAATTTTGCGCTTTAATTTGTTTAAGCTGCAAATTTAATAAAAGAGTTTAAGCTCTATTTTTGGAATATGAGATTATTCCCAAGTAAAAACTCTAGCTATCCAAATTCGCTATTTGAGTTGAATTAAGGATGTTAATTACTTGTGTGTATTATTAATGAAAATCGCTTATCTAGAGGCTGATTATAAAAAGTTGAGAAATACACAAGTGAGTGCACTTGTCGCTTGTGCTGACCGATATAAACCAACTCGGGTGAATATTGGAACAACCATAATGAAGCTTGACAAGACCAAAAGCTAAAACTAGAACTATAGATTGATCCATAAAGTGACAATAAGTCGTGTCACCTTATTGAATGAGGCAATTAAGTATCAACAATTATTAAGTGCACTTATGAGATTGGTAACTTCGCTCGTAATTGTACTGAGATGAAGTTTGACTAATTGTTTGCTCTCTTATTTTTTCGATAATATTTCCAAATCTCTCCATGGGTGGATTGTAGATATTGGTTGACTTAGCATGTGGTTTTGAGATTGAGCAAATGTGCATGACTATTATCGGGTTGTGCAGCTATAGAGCGCACAAGAAGAGGCTAAAAAGAGTCACCTCAAGCTCAATAGTTGGTGTGAGCAACTTGATGTGCCGATATAGTCTTACTTGGATAAATGCACTTGTAAGATATTTGTTGAGTGAAAAGACTTGTCTATCTTTTCTTTGCGATGCTTGGCTTTAGATAGTATTTCTTTTAGATCTTCTAATGATATCGTGGTACGTGAGGTTAGGAGGACGACTGTATTAGCTCGAGGAGGCTTTATTATCTAACTCGCTAAGGTCAATCTCCCTCTGCATTATTTTTTTTCAAGCGGGATAAGCCTGTTGGAAGAATGAAAGATGACTATTTTTTCCTTTAAAGCTAAGTCCACTAAATTGAGTGCAGACTTATGAGTGTGAGGCACAAAATTAACGCATTATATTTTCTTTCATTGCTATTTACGCTATAAGTTAATACATTCTCACTCTCATCAGTTAGAAGCGCCAAATTGCTTTGAGCGATTCTTAACAGATGAAGATGTACTAATAGGGAGCGGGAATAGCGTGTCTAGTTAGTTTAGACACACAGTTGAAGGAATAAACTTGCAAGTTGAATGATGGTTCCAAATACTTTCCAGCTATGTAAGCTTGCGAAGAAGGGATAATCACTTCGAAATGGTTAGATTTATGATGGCGCAAATTGATTTTTGTATCTTGTTGTTGCCTATATCATAAAATTTGTGTCTCCAAATGATTCTTCAACCTTGTATGAGCTTTAGTTTGGTAACAAGCCCAAATTAATGGGTTTGTGCCTATGTTAGTTCGAGAAAATGTGTTCTCACGTGGAGAATCAAGTCGCACGATTTAGGTTTCCCTTCAATGGGATTTATTGAGCATTTGTGAAGTCTAAAGAGATCTTAAAACTATGCGAGTTGCAAGATCCTTAGGAGGCGCTCGTTTCTCTAGCGAGGATGTTGTATTTATACTCATCTAGTAATCGCTGGGATAGTGGGAGCGACACTAAGTCAGTGGGAGCTAGTGTCTCACACGCAAAGGATTCTCAAATTCCACGAGTAAAATGAGTGAATATGAAATATTCCCCATCATCTATATGAGGTTGAGTGGGTATCCTTCACAATTACTTTTGTGGATGTTGATGAGTCAATAGAATATGTGACTTTACCTGATGCCCTAAGTGGATAGTTGTTGCGAAGGAAAAGATGAGTGGAATGACTAAGAATAAAGTCAAGAGCTTGTTAATCTTAAATCAGATGCAAGACCATTTGAATATGTGGTTTCGGAAGGTCAAGTGCAATATAGATGGGTTGATTAACATGTGTGTAGCTCGATTAAGGACGAAATGTTTACGCCTGTTAGAAGAGCGTAAATTTTTTTTGAGATGTTCTCCCTAAGTGGTGAGATTGCCTCAATTCGCCGCATATGTTATCTATTATTGCCACTTTCGTCTGGGTTAGTCCTGGATGATTGATATTGACATAGTTCAGCGAAAGTTGAATCAGGAGATCTATGTGGATCACCCGATGAATTCAATAAGGGGAGTAAGAGCGCATTGATTGCTGATCAAGAAGCTCCAGTTGTGACTTGAGTCATCACTGATTTCATCGAGCTATCATTTTGATAGGCACACGATGGTCAATTAATTCACTGAACATATGTAAGAGTAGTATCTCATAGTACATGGCAAAAATGTGATGACTGGAAATAACATGGAGTTATCGCCACTCAGTGTTGGCTAATTTTACACGTCATGGTCAAAGATCATATTCTTAGTCAAGAAACGATATCTTCGGAAGATGAAAAGAAATGCTAGCTAATTTAAGTAAACATTGTCAAATGTTTGATGTGCGCTATGTGCATACTCAGTAAGTCTTGTACTTAGCAGTGTGATTGGTGAGTGGATATCGAAGTGATCCATGCGCTATTATGATGCCGACATGTGGATATTTAGATATCTTAAAAGATTGGTCTATGATTTGCTAGAGGCAAATTTGGCATCATGAAATGATGCGTATTGCGTGCACATTCATGATGTATTTTGTTGTATTGTGATAGTAAAACTGCTTTGGTGTATGGTTTGGGCCCCGGACATGGATGGTAGACCAAACATATTTACTCGAGGCTTTACTTCACTTGAGAGTTTTTGCGCATAGTTAATATTGTTCTCAGGCATACTTATGAGCGGTGTGGGCGCTCATCCCTTTTACGAGCCTTTGTTTGGAGATATGCTCCAAAGGCATGTGAGTCATTAGGGATTAAGTAAGAATTGATTATGTGGCCTTTGAGAACATATTGTGATTAATGAGATATGTTGGATTCTCATTATGTGTTTGGTACTGAATTTGTGAGTTGTCACCAGGCTTTGATTGACCCTCTCACACGGGCAATCGCCCTGGCGCTAAGGGAGCGAGCGGGATGAGACTTAAAAGATTGTGTCGTATAAGAAGGTTTGCGAATGATCGCCTTCGCTAGAGCGATGAGGAAGGTTAATAAGTATAATTAACGATCGCCTTAACTAGAGGTTAAGATGAGATCCGAAAGTGATCGATTATGAAGTATGTCCAAACTTCATAAAAGCCTTTTTGTAGTCTGAATGTGCGAACTATCGTATGACATTTTGGGAGCCGATCGCGAGTAGTACAATGTCGGGCGCTTGAATAGTGACCGGACTAAAATTTGTATGATGTCTAGAGCGTGACATGCCTAAATTGAGTGGGAGCTCCATCATAGCATGTATTCATACTACATGTGCTTTGAAGCGACCGCCTATGGGAAAGTTTGAATGGGTCCCCTCCGTCACTTTGTGTGAGCCCGTATTATTATTTTTGTACCCTTTGGGACTTTGGACCATGTCATGAGGTGTAAGCTTGATGACGCTACTTTAGCATGTATCTAATGGCCATGTGTGATTTGGTGCAGCCGGAGCATGTCTAGGAAAGCTGTCAAGACCAAGCTAATTGGCATGTGGGGCCAAAGGAAGAATTAAGTTGGTAACACACTTATGTTCTATTATTCATAGCCAGGCGACTATGTCAAAATGTGTTTGACTAGTCATGAATATAGAAACATATTTGAGTGAGTCGAGCATGCTCTATTTATTTCATTGAGGGATCTAGAGATGCTTGTTGGGTGCGACCACTTGGTTTGGGGTACATAGCGAGTTATTGAGTTGTAGGGTTATGTTAGTTTGGTGATGACTTAATATAACTCTCCTCACCTTTGCTTTTCGGGTCGCACGCCTTATTCCCCTGTATGAAAGAAGAGACGTGAGATGAGAACTATGAGGATGTGATTCGAATGAGTCGAGTCAAATATGTATGAGTGGGAGATATTGGGTACAATTAGGTTGCATCTATATTTGAGATAATAGGGAGTCCTATTTAGATGAGGTTTATCTAGAAACCTCTCCCATTATGACTCTAACTAAGATATGGGATTGAGATATATATATTGATATCTCTCCCTACAATATCAGTATTATTGAAAAAATCGTCCTCTACATGTAAAGGAATAATCTCTCTCCTAAAATTTCTCTCTACGGTTTCTTCTTGGAGCATCACCAAAGTTCTCCAAGGGCATAACGTGTGCATATCAAAGTAAATAATTCTAGTAATTATTTACACCAACGAGAAAGACGGATCGTGATCTTGTTCGTGGTTGTTCGGGGGTTCAACCCAAGAGAAGGCTGGAAGATGGCTTTTGCATGGACAAAAGGAGGCTTGTAGACGGGCTCAATCCTGGCTAAGTGGATCGACAATTTCGCTACAAATAGGTATACTCGATCCACCTTTATGTGCAAATATGTGATTTGTGTTTCGACCCATATTTACTAACAAACAACAAATTTTAATCTGTAAAAAACGAGTAAAAATTGAAAAATAACGTACTTTAAGTTGTAAATTAAAGAGATGCTTATATTATTCGACAAAATTATTTATTTGTTGTCCATATTTGCAACAAATGAATGTTGGAAAATCTAGAGTTTACAGGAAAAAAAATTCAACTTTTCGCAAGAATGTCGGTGGAATGGGTGTGAGGAATATGGAGTGTATTTAGAACTTTTTTATATGAGTAAGGGTATCATAGTTTTTTAAACTAATGAAGTTTTTGAAATATATGGAAGGGTATTTATCAATTTGGGGGTGTGAATAGCGCCACCAATTCAAAAAATCACAATTTCATTGAGATAGAGAAATTTTTTTACCTCGCAATTACTTCTACTCATTTTTCAACAAATAATACGATTAACTCACTCACATGTTTATAATTGCCAATTATATTCATTCATTGTATTTTCATCTCATATCCACATTTACAATCTATTATTTGATTGACTAATCCTTTCTATTGGAATGGTTGAAGGATCAAATGGTTTAAGTACTTCCACATGAGGGGAAGAGTTAATCACAGTCATTTCAAAAAAATTCACCACTATTCTCTGGCAAAAAAAAATTCTAAAATAAAAGGATACCCGCACACTAAAATCTTTTAAATAAGCTTAGCCAAACACCCTCTTGTACAGATTAAGCATAAGATAAAGTAGGAAGATGAATAACTTACCTCACTGAACCATTTTACAGCATTTGAGTAATCCTTTCTCGAGAATGCATGTTTGCCTCGTTCATTAACAAACTGAAAGTAGGCATCTCGCTTCTTCACTCTCTACAGGTAATGTGGCAGTTTGATAAAAGAAATGAAGATGGCTCACGCTTTACAACATCATATGCTCAAGACAAAAATGCTGAAAAAGTAGCATGTTATAATACATCGCTCTCCCAAGTAAATACCTCAATAATCTAAACAATTTCAAAATACAAAAGTGAAAGGGTAATGATATTTAGATTGCCCTTCCACTCGAGTTTTCCAATTACAAAAGCGTTAAAATGCATGAAAGTGGATAATGGAGTATGTTTCTCAAAGCAAAACCAAATTTATATAGGCTACAAAGAAGTTATAAGGTATTAATTCCTGTCACCAAAGTGTAAATGGTTCTTCGGTAATTATTTTCCAGTATACAGAACCTATTTCTCAAAACTCTCAAGGTTACACTCCCTAGAACTTTTTGGATCAGAAATTACAAGTGTTTTTATAAACTAGAAGGTTGCAGAAAGAAAAGGAGAAAAAATACACGAAGGGGAATTTTTGCCGCCGAGTCTTAATTTTTACTATTGACTTCTCTTTGTAGTTTAGTGTTTTTCAGCATAGCAAATGGAATATTATAGACTTCGAAACATATAATAAATTTGTCAAGATTTGCAATTTATTTTTCAAGATACACTAGCAAACAATAATTAAGAAATCCAATTTCCATTTCATTTCTTCTATTTGATGAATAGAACATGAGAAAAAATAATTTTTAATTTATTAACAAGAATATATAAAGCCCATAAAGTCTCTAATTTAATTTACTAAAATTCATGGGCCATGTAACCATAAAAAATATTATACAGTCTGTAAAACTAAAGGCACTTAATACGGCCATAATAAATAGCAGAAGGAAATGATCTATGAACTAGGGATCTTCTATTCCAAAACCGTGTTTCATCTCCTATTCCAACCATGTGGATGATTGACACGTGTATTACACTTACCATGTTAAAACCCCATAATTTATGCTTGATTTATGCTTGAAAATAAACATGGTAAGTATAATACACGTGTCAGTCATCCACATGGTTGGAATAGGAGATGAAACACGGTTTTTGAATAGAAGATCCCATCCGGAACTAGACTAATGCAATAAAATACCATTCTTGAACCTCATGAATTAGTTAGCAGATTCAGACCTGTACCGTAGCCTCTTGAGAGTGAAAATAACTTGTAATCCCATGAATGCTCCAGTCGGGATAACTCGGAATGCTCTGAGTCACAGGATACAAAATGCCAACACCCTCAACGTTACCCGCCTCGGCAGCATGCTCTATGGGTTTCAAACCATGATCCTGAAACTTATCATTATTTTGAGCTGGTCAGTGAAAGCTAGAGATATTGGATAGGGCTGCAAATGAACCAAGCCACTCGTGAGCTATTCAAGGTTTGACTCAATAAAAGTTCGTTTAATGAGGCTCGTTAAAATAAATGAACCAAATTCAAACTTAGAGATATCCGGTTCGTTAGCTCGTGAATATGCTCATGATTAGGCTCGTTAGTAAACTCGTATAATTTAAACTAATAATTTGACTTAAATTTTAATTTGTATACGTTTACTTATGATTTGTTTGAATAAAATCATAGGTTTTAATAAATATATTAAGCGTTTTAGATATATATAATTTTATTTTTGTAATAATTTGAAGAATAATTTAATTTATAATTGATATTTACTAAGTTCGTTTAGGCTCGATTAAACTCGAAAAAGTTCATAAGCCATCACTATATTCGATAAATTCAGGCTCGAGTTCCACTCGATAATAAACGAGTCAAGTTCAAACTCTCAAAAACTCGGCTCGATTCGTTTCGATTGCAGCACTAATATTGGATATTCTTTCGTTTAGGAACTTTTTTTCTTCTAGAGAGTAACAATAAAAGTTTTTTGAAACAAGAAAAATGGATTTTTTTATAAAATATAAGATAAAAATATAATGATAAAGTTGAATTGATATAAAAATATTGAAATAATGATCGGTGGTTAGAAAGGGATGAGATCTCCTGTCCACTTCGCCTATTACACTTCCTATTTCATACGTTGGGTGAATGACACTGTACAATTGTGATATCATGTAACATCATCATGCACACGTGTCATTCATACGATGTAGTGGAGTAGAAGTGGAATAGGAAATCTTAATCCAATTAGAAATATATGAGCAGGTGAAAAGTAGAATTTGTAAGGAAATGTGTAATAATAATTGGTGATTTGATAGTTTCTTTGAATACTAATGAGTAGAAATATTTGGTGGGAAAAAAAGTGTGAATAGTATATTTTCTGAAAATTTTCGTAAACAATCACATTTTCTAGGGTATAAAAAGAAGACAAAAGTAGAAACTTACTGTAGTAACTGAGTTTGGATCTGCTCCAGCAGCAATCAAAGACCTAAGAAATTCAGGGGAACCTTTTTGGGCTGCAACTGCCAGAGGATTTAACCCCCTTGAACTAATGTTTGGATCAGCTCCAGCCTGGAAAAGGACATTTTTTATGGCAGTTGTCTTAACTGGTGCAGGGAGTGAAGAGTGAACATGTAAACGAATATTTCTGTATATTAGTTGGGAGGAGTAGTTGGGGAGGACGGGGATAAATTTTAAAGAAATTGAAAAATACAGGATTCGAATCCTGGTCAACACCCTTACAAAAAGCAAGCAATATCACTTTAGCAACAAGCACGTGGTAACATGTAACAGACATGAAAACAGAATTCAAACTCATTGTAACAATATATGCACCACATGACCACAACAGGAATGGAGGACAGGGTAGTCTTAGATCTTCTAGTAAAGGACTAAGGGACTATTTGTTGTAGTCTTAGATCTTCTAGAAGAAGTTATTTACTGTAGAAAAAGCTAAGGCTCCGTTTGAGCTTCTTTTAATACAATGAATTTCAAATTTAAATCCTTCCATCCAAATGCAACCTAAAAGCATTTGAGAGTAAGAAGTAGGTAGAATTTGCAAATAGAAGCTAAAAATTGAATTAGTTAAATAGTGTTTAGTAATAAGTTGTTAAAAAGTATTTATTGGTTTGTAAATTTAAAACCAACAGCTGAATCGGAAATCTAAAATACCTTCCCCTGGTTTTAGATTCCTATTAAATTGTGCACAATCAGAAGTAGCAATTGGAATTTGAAAACATTTAAAGAACTTATTTCAAAAACCACTTTCTTTTAGTGATTTCAAACACTACTTAATTCTATTGGTTTGATCCCCCTAACAGAATAACAGAGCCTGTTGAAAAACTATTGATCCAAGTGTACCATATTTGACTCAAGGAAATGCCACATCACCTGCATGAGCAGGTGGACAAGGTTTTGATGCATGTTATTGATATTTCTTTTCTGCTATATTCTGATTGCATTTAGGGAAACTTCCATTTATTCTGATTGCTACATTCCTAATGTACCCTTATCACAACTCAACTTGGATGAAAATAGGGAGGCAATCCCTGACATGACACGATAACCTAACACGAATCATATCTTAAATTACTGAGTGAAATCGGAAAACGAACACAAGAAACCCGAACACGGCTAACACGAACTTGACATGATGTTACTAATTTGTCTAAAACATAGTTTATTTTTTATTTAATTAATTTTACGATATATTTTAAGCATAACCCGAAATCAACTAGAAACCAAATACGAACCCTACTTAATGACTCAAATTGCCACCCCTATCACAAAATTACTCGAGTCTCAAACAAGCAACCATTCTTCGAACCTTAAAACTAACATTAAACTCCAACAACAAATTAAGATTAGTGGAAAAGGTGAGACTATTTCACTTTCATGTACCTTCAGCAACAGCTCCAAGCATTCAGATGAGTGGCACAAAATTGCCCCCATAAGTGGGGTGACAGAAAGTGGAGAAACAGAATTTGGCTGCAAAATAGACAACCAAATACTCAACATTAATCAAATATGCATTATTAAAAGGGAAAATTACAAAAACATCCCTGAGGTTTGGGTTAATTACAAAAAAACCCAGAGATGTTTCAAAATTACAAAAAACACCTTCAGATTTTTAAATTTAAGGGGGTAAATGTGATGTTTTTGTAAATGTCAGAGGGTTTTTTGAAATGTTTTTAAAAAATCACCTCAAACCTAAGGGGTTTTTTGTAATTTGCAAAGAACTCTGGGTTCTTTTGTAATTAGCCCAAACCTAGGGGTGTTTTTGTAATTATCCCTTATTAAAACATAACGTTCCCTCAAAACCATTCTATACTATGACACACAAAATCTGCGCCAACTGATCGGAAACTTATTAGCCTAACGCCTAGATGGGAACTAATTGGGGTTAGGCGAGGATTTTGAAAAAAGGTCGAATTTGCGTACGTTAGCACCACGACGCAACAGAAATCGAACAGATTCAAGATTTCCACCCAACGCTGCACATTGTAGCGGTGTTCCGCGCACAGGATCTGCCTCTATATCAGCACCTTTCAACAGCAACAATTGCATAAGCTCTTTGTTTCCTGCAACAGACCCACTACATAACAAGAAATCTACAAAACAAATCACACGACAACAAAAAATCTTCCAGAAACAATTGAAATCGGAAACAAAAATAATCTATGGAGTTAACAACCTTTTTCAGCAGCAAGATGCAAGCAAGTGGTTCCCTGATAACCTCTCATCGTAATATCAGCACCTCGGATGATGAAATATTTTGCGGTATTGATATGTCCCTTTGAAGCAGCAAGTAGCAGAGGGCTATCCCCTGAAATAGATAATAAAAACTGAAATTAAAATTGGCCAAATAAATTAACCAAAATATTAGTATTGTTTAATTGAAGAAGAAAGAAAGAGAGATACCCCTATCAGTTTTGATATTAACATCGAGATTCACTTTCTCAATCAAAAACCTGCAAATCGGTATTATTCCCTTCTCGGCCGCCAAATGCAAACATGTGAACCCTTCACAGTCTCGAACAGACTCACATTTTCGATTGAAGAACTCATCATCTTCACTTTCAGCTTTTAACTCTGCGATAATCAAAAAACTTTGTTGAAAAATAAAATAAAATAAATTAAACACGTCGCGAGAAATAACTAGAAAAACGAATTTTAGTTGTACTCTGAAGAAGTTCAAGGTCTCCACCATCAGCAGCCACAAGTAATAGATCATCTGTCATGGTATGAAACTGAAAAATGAGTTCCCCAAAACGTATGTATGTTTTTGAGCAATAACCAAAAAAAACCAAAAAAAAAAAAGGATACATATATATGTATTCATGCATGTGAAAATACAGGAATATCAAAGTAAACATTCAGATGTGCTTGAAGAAAGTGAAGAGATGAAAAGGCTTTTCATCAGCGTACAGTAACTAGGAAGAAAAAACATGGCTCCCATGGCGTCCATTGTTAAGTTTTCAGTAAATTTGAAAAATGAAAATGATTATAGAGCCCTGTTTGTTCAACAAAATATTATTTCGTGTTCAGCACGAGTTTCAGCGTACAGATTATGAACATGGCTGGGACAAACGGGGTCTGTGTTTATCTGTAAAAACCAGAAAAGCTGACGGCTGCGTTTGGTTTTCTTTTCAAGATTCATTTTCAGTTTTCGTTCCTTTCAATCACTCATTTAAAAATTTCCGTCCAATTCTAATTAGTCTTGTCTAAATGCTAGACTCTAGTTGTATGTTTATATATTTTTTTCATTTAGTACCACGAAGGTTTCACCTAGACACTAAATTCCAGTATGCTGTCCGAAGCTAGTACTTTATAGAAAACGGCTTTCAATGTAATTTTATTTATTTTTGTGTGAAAGAATATGTTCAAAACATAGAATTGTTTTGTATTTAGGAAATAGATATTTTAAATAGTTTAAATTATTACATTATTTATATTTGTTAAAGGTGAAACATGCTCAAATACAGAAAATGTAAGAAGATGATGTGATGTGTAGTGAAATGAACGATGTGGGACCGATGTCTTGAATTAGATGTAATTATTATATACTAGTTTCAGAGCTTAGGGGGTAATATTTATGTACTAGTTTTATAAATTTTGAAAATTATAAATGTGATTGTTAGTAAAAACTAAGTAAAACAAATAAGATTTTAAATTTTGGAATAGTATAAAATTGAAAATATGCGTTTGAAATAAAAACAATGAGCCTAACTCATGTTAAGTTTCATTATGCTAAAGTAAAACCAACAAAAAAAAACAATTTCACTATCCAACATTAGTTTTTTTTTTTTATTTTATTCTCATTTTTCAAGACTTTTTATTAGGGGTATCCATTGCAGACTCAACGCGAACCTAATACAAAAATTAATGGGTATGAGTTTACGCTTCATGGATCCATATAAAAATCGGTTCGATCTCGAATAACTCATCAATTAAACAGGTGGGGTTCGGTTTGACCTTCTATGACACATTTAACACGTATAACCCGTTTGTGAATTTAAAAGAAACTAAGTAAATAATTAATTCTAAGAAAATATATATAAAAAAAGACGTGTCCTTAAAACTTAAATAGAAAACATCTTTAATTATGTATGTTGTTATTATTTTGTATGTTTTTTGTATATTGTCCTCAAAATATGATTTATATGTTATGTTATTTATGTAATTATGTTATTTTTTTGTATGTTGTGAATTGTGATATTTTTATTGATTAAATAGAATGTTATGGTGATTGAATTTTAAAATTTTAAATTTATTCAATTGAAATTATTAAATGTACATAAAAATAATTTTATTATACGGCTAAACATGTCGAATCCGAGTTACTTGTAAAATAAATATATCGGATTTGGTTTCAAGATGTTGAGGAATCATTAACCAGGCCGGGTCCAAATTGTCCGATTCTGACCCGAGAACCCCACAAACCCGAATTTGCGAACAGGGGCTCAACCCAAATGGACACCCCAACTTTTTATAACAATGCTGGATGTTTTAACTTTTCACTATTTTGTAACTTCTGTAAACTCACACAAACAGCCCCTAGTATATTCAGGTTCTGTTGATTGAGGCGGGAAAAAGCAGTGGGCCCACGGTATAGAGTTTGAGCCACGTTTCAAGTGCTGCAGTGGCCAAGGAGTCCTTTCAGTTTGTCAGGTAATAATTTATTTGTCCCTAATGATAAATACACACAGTCCATCTTTATTTCCATTTTATAAAATTTTACAGATTTTTGGTCACTTTTTGTCCAATTTTCATTGAAATTTACTGACCTAAATATATATTTCTTTATTTCATTTTTTTCTCTTCATGATTTCACAAAATGAAATATGATATTTAAAATTGGAAGATTAAAATTTTTGTTAATATATTTTTTGTCATCTTATGAAGATAATAAGGTTTGAGAAATATGTAGCTTGTCATGAAATAATTATTCTATTATTTAACTCAATTCGTCATTCTTGTTGTGACATCTACATTTGGCGATCTCCCGAAATGATTTTGAACTATTTTGTAGTTTATGTGGTGACTATGAGAGATGTTAAGGAGATTGGCTCTAACAGTTTCTAGTTAGTCCTAGCGGACTTTGGGATAAATGGGTCAGTATTAAATGAACCGTTAATATTGGAACCTAATTCTAATTTTAGTGGGTTTCGAGCTAAATGAATCGCTATCGGACTACAAATCAAAAAATTAAAGTTATATACTTAAATCTAAAATTTCAATCTCAAGCATCTATAACATTTAAGTTTTAATATTTTAAGTAAAGTATTCGTCACAAAAAATAGTATTATATTGCATTAACAAATTTTATTAAATTGAATATTTTATGATGTAAGTTTTAAAAATAAAACAATAATAACAAAAGCTAGCATTATATATTCATAAAAAATGAGAAAAATATTTTTTCCTGAAATTACTCATACGACTAAGTCAAAAAATCTAGAATTATATATTCAAAAAAAAAAATTAAACTTGAGCATACATAACACTTAAGTTAATCTATTCATTATAAAAAAAGGTCATGCATATTTTATAATTACATTGCATTAATAAAATTATATAATTAGATTTAGCATATCATTTAGAAATATAATTTATATCCTAAATAATCTAATCAAACTTTGTGATATTTTCTTTATTTAATATAAAAACCGGAAAGCAAAACTAAGTAATAAATTTAAAACAAAAAAAAAGATTTTTTTGTCGAGAAACATAGTTTGTTTGGTAAAGTCAAAGACTTAATGGAGATGTGAATTTGAAAAATATATTTACCAGTAATAGATTGTTAATAGGTAATAAAAGTATGTATATATAATATTAGAATTATATTTATTTTTTAAAAAATATAAGTAGCTAGCTAGCTCGGTTAACCTTCGGGTCATTCCTAATGTGCTTCGAGCTAGATAGTTTGGACCAAAAGGCCCGGATTTAAACGCGACAAAATAATTCGGTCATAACCCTCCTTTTTTCGATTTGAACGATCGAGCCAACGGTTAATTGCGATGTTTTTAACATCTCTAGTCATTATAATATACAATTTACCTCTATAAATTACCTTGGGACTGTCAAATCTATTAATTAAGTGAGATATTAAATAATCGACAAATTAATAATCTATTAATTTATATAAATATAGCTTGTAGAAAGAAAAAATTTGTTTGTGAGTTGTCATGTCCATCTCAAAATTATTGAATAATTACAAAATATTAATTTATTTTCTAGTCACCAAACAAAAATCAAAAAATTACTTTGTAATGCAGATACAACGGATGGATTTAAACTGCAGAATTATTGGCCAATGAACAAATAATCAAGAGACGCATGAATTATGAAGTTAAATATAATAATTCTACTGTAGATTTTGACATTCAAAAAGAGATTTAACAACAAACGACCTTGAATAAATTTGTGTTCAGCAACGAGAAAACCACAGTACTAAAAATTTGTACTACCTTAATCAAAATCGGAGATGAGATTCAGGGTGACATCAATTTCAACAAAAAAACAAATAGCGAGCTATTTTTTATAAAGTCTTCACACGCGCACACTTACATGCGCGCGCGCGCGCACACACACACACATATATATATATATATATGTATATATATATATATGTGTGTGTGTGTGTGTGTGTGTGTATTAATCAGAAAATTGTATTATATATTAAGGAATTATTTATTTATTTGTTGCATGGAGCCTATATGAATTATTGCAGATGTATCATATTGTAAATACGGTGAATCATTCACTTAGCATGTTGCTTTCAAGTCGAGACCGAGCAAAAATATTATTTAATCAATGTAATTAATTAATCAAGTATTAAATTATTGAAGTTACAGTATTATGGATGCATTTGGGGATTTTGACAAAATAGGAAAATGCCTTCAATCCATCTTCACTAGGAAAGACTTTTTCTTATTCCAAATAAAAACTGAAAAGCAAAATTAAGTAATGAAAAAAAGCATTTTGTGGAGAAACGTTATTTATTTGGTAAAGTTAAAGACTTCAATATGATGGAGATGTGAATTTGATAAATATATTTACTAGTAATAGATTATTAATAGGTAATAAAAGTAAATATATAATGTTAGAATTATATTTGTTTTTTAAAAAAACTAAAGTATCGGACTAGCGAGCTAGCTCAGTTAACCTTCGGGCCAGTTCTAACGGGTTCGAGTTAAACGATTTGGGCCAAAAAAGTTTGGATTCAAAAGAGCCAAAATGATTCGAGTTTAAGCTTCTTTTTTTCTTGGTTTCAATGGTGGGGGCCAGCCAGGCGTTGACTGTTTAATATCTATAGTTATTATATGTACAGTTTACCCTCTATAAATTAATAATTTTGGGACTGTCAAATCTATTAATTTAGTGAGATATAAGATCATTTACCCATTTGATTCTCTATCACACGGACGAGGTGGTAATATATGATACCAAAATTCCCCGAGTTTATAAATGACTTGTTTGCCCATTTAATCCCAAAAATCTTGACGTGGGTGCCCCTTGTGCTTCATTTGATTTGAAATATTTAAGGGTAAGTTGGTCATTTCATAATATAATCTTTCAGAATCATAAATGCCAAACAAACAAACTGTCAGTGGCGTAGCCAGAATATCGGGCCAGTGCGGTCAGAAATTTCATCATTTTTGTGAAGTGGTTCTGAAACCAAAATTTTAAAAACCAGAAATTAAAAATTATTGTAATAAACATAAGCAAATTGAAGGTCATAACTAACCATAGTTCTTTGCGGGTTGAAATATACTTTTCAAATTTGATTTTTAATTTTAGGACTATAATTTGCAATTGAAATCCTAAGTTCAAGAGCATATGAAAGTTGCGCAACATCGAGTTCCACAAGCATAATTAAGCTTTTTTCCGATCGTGTTTGAACTATCCTAAACTCTATTTGTGGTATCAAAAATGTTGTTCTCATCAATTCCATTTGAGCTTTCCACAACAATATTTTCCTCAAGAGTTCTTTTATTTTTTGAAATATCTCTCTATAATCTAGAAAATGCAACAATAAATCAAAATTAAACACGAGCCTAAATATAAACGGAATTGACAAACATTCAGTATAAAACGAAATATAAACAATTGATAAGTACAATATTTAGTCTTGTAATAAGCAAAAAGGGTTGATTACAAATTTACACCTCTCAAATGGTTTACAAATTACAGATTTACAATGGACAATATCTCATTACCATAAAAAAGCACTATATATAATATATAATAAATGTAATCATGGATCAATAGTCATGTCTCAAGCCATTGGAATCATTAAAAATTAAGAACACAAATATGAGCTATCATCTATGTTACCTGATTTTTCAAGTCTGAAATCTGGAGTGATAGAGAGAGCCGAGAGGTAAAGGGAAAGAGAGATAAAGTGAGCTGAAATTTTTTGAATGGGGGGAGCTTTGGTAGTTGAAGTGAGAGAAATATTTTTTAAACATTAATTGGGTCATGGTGTAGCCGTGTAGGTGTTGTTGTGTTGCCCAAATTGAGTGTGGTCCACATACCCACTAATAATGTTGAATTTAGAAAGCAATTTTTTTTGTACATTATATAATAGAAAGAAGCAGAAATTGAGTGCGGTCTATGGACCGCACTAGGTTTAGAGTGGCTTCGCCGCTGCAACTGTTACTATGCTTACAAAATAAAGTAATTAATATTAAATCTCAAACACAAAATCATACACAATTATATAATCATAATCAATCCTAAAATCTTATCCAGTTTTATAGGAAAAGACAAATGCCCCCTATGTGTTGTGCACGCTAGTGATACTAGGGCTTAGAAATTTACCGTAAGGGGAGTCTAGCGTATGTATGGATGTGTTTCCAAATCTAATTTCTAGTTTTCAATGTTGAAAATTAAATTTTGAAAATTTATTGATTTTTGTGTAAAAATTGATAATATGTTTGGTTAGTTGTCTGAAATTCTGATTTTATATAAGTTTGAAAATAAAATTATTTTTGGTTGAGTGTTTTTATGTATAATTTTGACATTGATATTTGTGCTAGAATTGAAAAAAATGATTTGACGTGTTGATTACCTTTGCAATAAACAAATACTTTATTATTTATCAGTTGGGTCCCACTCATTATGGTAGATAAAAATGCATTTAATATATACATATAGGGATTGGATCAAATGAGACCAGATAATTAGAGTGAGACAGTATGGATTAATCCTGACCACAAATTTCAAATTTTAGATGGTTGAAATTTACCCAATTTAATAGCCTTTTTTATTTTTTTTTAAATCAATAAAGGGTAAGATAGTAATTTTGTTATTAGCATTTTCATTCCAGTAATCATTACGGTGTTCGGTGGGTCCCCATCATCTCCCCCAATTCCTCGCCAAATTCGAAAACTCTATCCCCTGCAAATGAATAATGAAAATGGCGAGAAAAAGAAAAACCATCTTACTGCCACAAGGAGCCAATAATCTTGCCAATTTCAACAAAAAATGGCAGGAAAAAAAAACCCTCAATCAGAAACCCATTTGCTAACTATTCCAAAAATCCATTCTCCATAGCCTTCGACGCCATGTACGAACAAGTCGAAATCCTATTATCCAGCCTTAAACCGAACATCGTTTTCTACGATTTCGCCGATTGGATCTCCAAGCTTGCTCCTCGCCTCCCATCTCCCACGCGCTGCCATGGTGGTGAAAATTATCGTGCGGCATATGTAGATTAAAATTAATCAGGAGACCGCTTTTATCTCTGCTTTTGATCTTACTAATCCTCTAGAATGAAAAGGATTGGAGGATTGGTGGAGAAGACGATGCTGACGTGGAGAAAAGGAGGGCCTACTAGGAGGCAGTGAAGATTATTGTACACTTAGATATTTTTCGATGTATACTTAGATGTGTTTTGATGTATAAGTAGTTAATTTTTGATGTATGTATTTATGTTGTTGTATACTTATTTTATTTGTTGTATACTTTTATATGTTTTGTTGTACACTTATATGTGTTTTGTTGTATACTTATTTTTTTGTTTGACAATTGTAATATGCAAGTACAAATATGTTAAATATACAAAGACATAATAGTGTTAAATATACATTAAATATATGTTAAATATACTGATAATAATGTTCGTGATTTTCTCTCTCTCTACAATTGATTGACTTAATCCACGGTCCCCACATGTTAATGAATGTGATTCTCTCTCTATATATAACTGATTCCTTGATTCACAGCCCCCATATGTTTTTGTTTGACCATTTTAATATGCAGTAAAATTATGTTAAACATACAGTAAAATAATGTTAAGTATACAACAAATATATGATAAGTGTACATCATACTACGTGCGCGGAGCACATGCGCGATTTTCTCTCTCCGGTAGCGATTTTCTCGCGATTTTCTCTCTCCCACGTGATTTTTCTCTCTAGTAATTGATTCCATATTTGGATGGTCCCCCACATGTTTATTTTGACAATTATACCCTTATTTTGCATTAATTAAATATTTAATGTAATTTTAACCCCTATTTATCTTAGCCATTGATATAGATAAGGGAGGGTTGAGATGTGTCCACACTGTCTCACTATAATATGTGGTCTCATTTTAACCTACCCCTATACATATATATAGGGGAGGATCAAGTGAGACCATGTCTCTAGGTGAGACACAATGGACTAATTTCAACCATCCCCCACTATTAATCAATGGGTATGATTTAATGGATAAAAAATATATTAAAATATTAATTTAATCAATAGAAGGGTAGTAGGGTAAAATAACATAACAAGTTAGTTACAAAAATGGAATCAGATATCTTTCCCTCTCATATATCTCCCAATTTCCCCAATCTCTCTCTCTCTCTCTCTCTCTCTCTCTCTCTCTCTCTCTCTCTCTCTCATTCCTCCATTAACGCAAAGAACACTGTGAAGAACTCGGAAATTACAGTTCATGAAAATTACAGAGAAAAAACAAGAAAAACCGGTGCAATATTACAGGGAAATAACGAACGGTGAGTTCGAAAACTAAATATGCAACAAAACTCAATTAAATATACATTATCTGAAAACTATCTATGCAGCGTAAAAACACTAATATGTAGTACAGTATATTCAACTATGCAAGACGTCATAAACTATGCAACAAAATCAAATAACTATGTATTATCTAGAAACTATTTATCATTGTGAAATAAGTAAATATGCAGTACCTTATGTAACATCTCATTTTTATAATTTCCAAAAGCAACATCTCATTTTCATAACTAAATATACATTATATTGAACCTATTTATGTAGTGTAGTATAACTACATATGCAGTACGTTATATTCAATTATGTCTTATTTTCGTAAAACAGTGCCAACAAAATAACTAAATATGCATTATTTGATATCTAATTATGCAGTAGAAGAACTCTAACCATCTTTGTAAAATAAAAATATTTGGAAAGAAAACAGGTTCTTAAATTCGCCACAAAATCCGGCATTGTCAATTTACCCATAAAATCATTTGGGACCACTAATTTGAATTACAGAATTACAATCTTACCCTTAAAATCGAAAATTAAGAAATAATTAAAAAACTGAATTAATCACATCCCTTCATTTTTTAAGATCAATGTGTAAGATGAGTCCACACTGTCTCACCTAGGGAGGGTTGTCTCATTTGAACCAAATCATAATATATATATATATATATATATGGGGAAGGTTATATAGGACCCCCCTATTATATGAGTACGTAGGACCAGATCCAAGCCACAAATATATTGATTTCAATGGCTGAGATTAATCATGCTTATGATAAATTATTCGAAAAAGTCAATAGGAGGGTAAATTAGTCCCACTAAAATAGGATGAGTTACCATCAAATTTGCAATCACAATCCACCAAATCTATTATTGAAAAAATCGTCCAGGCCATATCACCTTCTCCAACGTGTTTCTGCAACTCAAATCTTCCTCCATACTCTGCAAAACTCGACATCTGCAGAGTTCAAGCAAGAAAAAAAATGGATGACACCTATGAGGAATGCTTCAACACTAATGAAGAACAAGATAACACTTTTTCTTGCCTTCCAAATTGTTTATATTGTCCATTTTTTACTGAATCAATTTAAAATTTGATTCGTAATTTTTCCTAAATCAATCATTCGATCAATCATTTCATTTTTGTTTTGTAATTATTCCCGAAATATGCTTATGCGTGTCTATAATATTGCTTATGTGTGCCAAATAATATGCTTATAAATATGAACTTACTTGGTAGTCAAGAAAAATTTCAATTCTTCATCCCAATTTTTTTTTTTTATGTTTATCCAGTGAGTTGCTTATTCGTGATCACAATTATGCTTTCGCTTGCCTACAAATGTGCTTATAAGTATCAACATACTTTTGAATGCAGAAAAATTCAATTCATCATCCATGTTTTTTTTTCATATTTACCCATCAAGTTGCTTGTTCGTATCCATAATGTTGCTTATTGATGAATATGAATATGCTTATTATTATGAACATATTGCTGAAGCATGAAATGCAATTCTTCGTCCCTCATTTTTATCTTTAAAACACATATATGCTATGATCGAAAAAGCATTTTTTCGGTGTTATAAACTATTAGGTTAATTGGTCATTGTTTTTCGTCATATGTAGGTTGTATCTATTGAAATTATTTGATTACAACCGGTTGGGACAAATCGACTAGGCGTTGTAGTGTTGCCACCAACACGAGGCCAAAAATAAGGGAAGCGGCGGTCGAGTCAAGAGCCGACTTCAGAGTCAGAAGGAGAAAGTAATAAAGGTCAGGCAGAAAATGAAGAGACGTTGTGGGAAATGCGGAAAAATAGGTTCGCACAATAGCAGAACGTGTGACAAGTAGAATTCACTCTTATTGATGTTATTTATTGAAGTGCATGTTTGAGACTGCTTATTAAAGCATTTGATACTGCTTATTTATGTTTATTAAATGCTTAATTTTTATGTTTATTTCAGATTTTATAATTATTTGTTTCATACAGTCCTAAAAATTATTCCTTTAAAAATAAAAAAGGCATGTGCTCGATAAAAAATATTGTGACTGCCTGTTTAATTTTTATTACCTTGCACTTTGCTTATTTGCTAACAGTGTAAAATACCATGTGATACATGCTTACAAGTCCATTCAATTCTGCTTACAAAGCATTTGAATCACGCTTACAAAAACATTTGAATAGTGCTAGAAGTATACGATACATGATAAGTTATAATATTTGAAATAGTGCTTACAAGTCAATTGACTTTTGCTTACAAATCGTTTGAATTCTGCTTACGAAACATTTGAATACTGCTAAAAAAAGTATAAAGATGCTTGAAAAGATAAAACATCGGAATATTGCTTATAATGCAGTTGATTTCTGCTTACAAAGAACACAAACACTGCTTAAAAAATATTTGAAATAATGCTACAAACATTATAACATGCCATGAAAATGATTGCATACAATAGAATTGAATTCTGCATACAGACTAATTGAATTCTGCTTACATGAGCAACTGAATTCTGCTTTGAGGAAAGTATAACAACCATAAAATAACACTCATCAATTATCAAAAAAAAATTCAAACATCACTACATAGTACTTCAAAGACCAAACAAATTTACCGTGTCTGAAAAACACTACAGTAACTAATATTTTTATCAAAAAAAGTGCGAAGCAACAAAACGTTTCGCATTGATCTTATTTCATTTTGGCAAACTCATTCACCCGTCCCAATACCGCCTCCCTCAGCTCATTAATTGTATCCAGACATATTGCAGTTGCATACTTTATACGCTCATCAATAGTTGCACCTCGTCGTTTATTCGGAGCCCGCTATCCCAGTTTTTGATCCCACATCCCAGTATTTTTTTGCACATACCTGAATATACATAAGCATGATATAAAACATAGATAAGCAATGTTTTTGTCTCATTAAAACAATCACAAAAATACATGAATTTATTGCACAGACTTTGTTTTTCCAAATAATAAAGACAGTAAGAATAAAAAACAAACTCATTCCCAATATTTCGCACATACTTGAATATTCATAAGCATAATATATCACAAAGATAAGCAATGTTTTTGCCTCATTAAAGCAGTCACCAACTACTTGTAAAAACAGATGTGAGCATACTTATTGACAACAATAACCAATTTTTTGCCACGTTAAAACAATCTCCTCTTGAATAAGCACTGCCAATCTCCCCATAGTTCTGAAAAAACTAGGAAATACTAATTTCCACCATTTCCCCCTTATAAGCATAATTCATAATAATCATAAGCATATTTAACAACAAAAATATGCAATGTTAAAAACAAATCCAACAATAACAAAAATATTCTACATAAAAAATGCAATAAAAATATAAAAACAAAGACGAAATAAAAAGAGAAAAAATATTGCCCTACCTACAATGTGGGTGAATGCACTGTTGCCGCGTCGAAAAAATACTTCACAAAATTGGGTGTATTCTTCAGCGAAAATGAGGGTTCCAAAAACCCTTCTTCTGGGAAAATCCACAATGTCTAATTTTCGGCCAACGCGGGGGTTTGATTTTCGACCGAAGGTTTGGGGATTTTCGACCGAAGGTTTGGGGTTTTTCACGAAGGGTTAAGTTGGAGATGGCTAGAATGGAGAATACCACTTGAAGGATGAAACTTGGGATGGTTATTTCTCACTTTAACAGTAGTATCGGTTGTTTGCAGTTGAGGCGATTTGCAGAGAAGAAGAGAAGATCACGGGTTTGCAGAGAAGAAATGAAGAAGACGGGTTGCAGAGATGGTTATGACTCTTCGTTTACCAAAGAGTGTAAGATATGCAGTATCTTGGATTTACACACGTCCATAACTTGTCCTATATTTTAGCCCACTACCAAAAATAATTTCCCTCCCAAAAATTGATTTAATTTAAAATTACCAATAAGCCCTTTTTTAAAATAAGTTACATATTAAATAATGGTAAACCTGATTAATCTTAACCGTTTAAAAATTAAAACAATGACCCATATTTGGTCTCGTGTACTCACCTAAGATATGTGGACTCACCTGATCTAAATCTTATATATATATATATATATTATTGGCACTTAATTTGGGTAACTTGACGGGGTGAGTGATAATAGCCTCAGCCAAATACATCACAAATATGAATGGTAGTAAGGTAGTCCTTTGTGTGTCAGCCTAGGTGTCAAAATGCATTTGTAGAGATAGAAGAGCATTTCTAAGGCTATTTGAAAATTCAAACATCAACCATTTCCACCGGGATATGCTACGAACAAACATGTTCTCACTTTTTGAAACTATATATAAATGGAAATTGGTGTATGGAAACATATCCATACATGACATTAGGGGTTGTATGGTTTCCATTCCAACGAGAAAATCAATTTCCATCCCATTAAAATAAAATTTCAATTTTTTATTAAAAATTGTGTAAAAGCGAAAATATGTTTAGTTATAGAAATTTTGATGTAGAATTTATAGGGTAAAAATTTGGAAATATGTTTGATTTAGAATGTTGTTATGAATTTATTTTTGGAAAATGTGATAATATGATGAACTATATATACACTATTTAAGTGGTAGGACCCACTTGAGTGATGTTGTTGGAAAAATAACAATATATAATTGGATGAAATTGATAGTAATTGGACCTATAGTAAAAATTTCATTTGAAAATAATAATTTATGTAGATATGAGTGGTACTAGTGGGTGCCACTTATTTAATAAAATATTAAAATTGAGTATGTAGTGATTGTAGTAGGTCTCATTAATGTAATATAAGTTGATATTTGAGAATATAGGTGTGAGAATTTTGAATATAGGGTTGAGATTGTAAATTGAGAAATTGAAAATGGAATATTTCTAATGAGATTGGTTGAAACAAACATGATTTATATATCTCACCCAATAAAAAGTTGGAAATTCTCCAATGAGATGGAAACCATGCAAGCCCTTAGGGATGTGTGATTTTAATCCTCAAATTTTTATTGAAAATTGTGCAAAAGTGAAAGTATGTTTAATTATAAAAAAATTTGATGTAGAATTTGTTGAGTAAAAATATGAAAATATGTTTGGTCTAAGATGTTGTTTTGAATTATGTTATTGGAAATAGTGATAAATAATGATTTTTATATATAATATACAAGTTATGCGACCCACATGAGTGATGTTGGTAAAAAGTTAATAATATATAATTGGATGAAATTGATAGTGATAGGACACATATTGAATATTTAATTTGAAAATGATAATTTGTGTGGATGTGGTGGTAGTTAGAGGTGTCAATTTAGGACCCGACATGAACCTAACACGGAATTAATGGGTATGAGTACAAATTTTATGGATCTGGGTCGATATCGGGTCGAACCCGAATAACCCACCAATTAAGCAGGTTGGGCTCAGGTCAATCTCCTATGACCCATTTAACTCGTATAACTCATTTGTGAATTTAAAAGAAAACTGAGTAAATAATTAATTGTAATAAAAAGTAAAAAACAACGCATATCCTTAAAACTTAAATGCTAATATCTCCTTAATTCTGTATGTTGTTATTATTTTGTATGTATTTTTTAATATAGTCCTCAAAATATGATTAGTATGTTATGTTATTTTTGCAATTAATGTAATTTGTTTTTATATGTTCTGAATTGTGATATTTTTTATTGATTGAATAGTATTATAGTGATTGATTTTAAAATAAAATAAAATAAGTTTATTCAGTTGAAACTATTAAATGTATACAACAATAATTTTATTAAACGGGTTAAGTGGGCCAGGTCCGGGTTACCTAAGAAATTAGCAGGTCGGGGCGGGTTCAAGACCCTGACACAAATAATTAAACCGGTCGGATCCGGATTGACTGGTTATAACCCACGAACCCGAACCCGTAAACCCAGATACAACCCAAATTGACACTCATAGTGGTAGTAGTGTGGGTCATAATTATGTAATATAAGACTAAAAATGATTATGTAGTGATGTAACGAATCTCATTGATATAGTATGAGTTGAAAATTGGGTAAATATGTGTGATAGTTTAGAATTTAGAGTTGAGATTGTAAACTAAGAAGTTGAAAATAGAATATTTATAATGAAATTGAGTAAAACAAACAAGATTTACATATCTCAAACAGTAAAAATTTAGAAATTCTTCAATGAGATGGAAGCCATTCAACCGCTTAGGCTACGATTGGATATGAACGAGATTTCACTTTCGTTCCGTTGGAGAATTTTTTTGACCAAACATGTGATTGTTTATGAAAATTTTCAGAAAATATACTATTATCCCACTTTCACTTTTTATTTCACCAATCACATCTACACATTTTTTTACAAAAAACTAATCATTATTACACATTCTCCCACATATTTCACTATTCACTCACTCAAATATTCTAAATATCAATCACATCCAATCATTATTCTACTATTTTTAAATCGAATCAACTTTCATCATTACATATCCATTCACACTCTCAAAATTTCCAAAAACTTTCATCAGATTTTTTTTTTCACTATTCTCTAGTGAAAAGAAAATTTTCAAAATGAAAGCATATTCAATCGCACCCTAAGGTGGCGATTGGATATGAAATATATTCCATTTTCGTTTCGCTAGAGAATTTCTTTTTACCAAACATGCTATTGTTATGAAAATTTTCAGAAAATGTACTATTATCTCACTTTCACTTTTTCTTATTTTTTCTCTCATCAATCACATCTGCACATTTTTTCACAAAAAATTAATTATTACACATTCTCCCACAAATTTCACATTTACTCACTCACACATTTCTAACTACTAATCATATCCAATAATTATTTTACTACTTTAAATCAAATCAACTTTCATCATTACTTTTTCATCTCACATCCAATTACTCTCAAAAATCATCTTTTTTCTTCTAAAATATTTTTTAATTATTCTCTAGAAAAATAAAAATTTTCAAAATAAAAATATATTCAATCGCGCCCTTAGGTTCTTTTTCCTTTTTTTTCCAAACGATAGAATAATATTTCATAAATGAAAATTTACAGAAACAATTACAAATCGAAGCCTACTGGCTACAAAGCCCTCAAGCAAACATCTCAAACTAGAGGGGAGAGATAATCCATTGACGCAATCCAAAAAGAAAATCTTAAAACAAAATAGACTACATAACAAATGGGCAAAAGACATACACCAAATAGAAAACTTACAGAAATACAAAGATGAATTGTTCCAAAAAAACAACTAAAACTCCGTGAAAGGCTAGTAGCTCCAAATTTATCACAAATTTATCGTCTTTTTCACATTAAACCCGGATCCAGCTTCTTCGCGTAATTTTCTTCTATTGGTAATCCATGAAAAACCTCCCCACATAGCCAATCAAACACCCAAATGACCAGATTTGAAGTCAAATTGGTCAGATCTGGTGCCAAAACGATCAGATCTGAAGAAAAAAAGCAAGAAAAAAAATCCCACAAAGGGAAACTAAAACACTCCCATGAAAGGAGACTGAAATCCCATAAGGGAAACTATGGCCTTGTTTGTTTATGTTTCCAACAACCTATTTCCAATTTGTAACTATTCATAAAACTGGAATTATGTTTGTTTATAAATTTTCCAATGGAAATCATTATTTTCACATTCTATTTTTCACATAAAACTACATCTCAAATCTATAATTTCAATTTCCAACCCTATACAATATCCTACATCACTCATCAATCACTATTCTCATCTTTTCATCCAATTATACACATGGGACCCACCATTACCAACTATATCCATTTAAAATATTATTATTTTTTAATTATTTCCACCTAATGGGACCTACCACCCTACAATCTTACAAATATAATATTATATACACAATTAAAATATTCAACCACTATCAATTTTTCAAATTATTATATACATAAAATAATACTTCAAAACTACTCAACCAAACACAATCTCATTTCCAAACCTAAATAAAACTCATTTTCATTCACTCATCCAAACATATTTCCAATTTTCACACGAAAACCAATAAATTCTCAAAATTCAATTTCCAACACTAGAAACTAGAAATGGTCCATGGAAACATAACCATACAAGGCCTATCATTCCCACGTAGGAGAACTAGAAAGAAACAAAGCACAAAAATTATTTATGTGATTTGGGTTCCCCCATCCTCTCCATTGAAGAGAATGAGGGAAGAAAAGAGTGGCGGTACGTGAGAGAGGCAAAGAGGAAAAACTAGAGAGAGAAAATACTTTTTGTAAACTATTTATCATTGAGAAAAAAAAAATGGAAAGGTTCAGGCTATGAGTGCTTGTCATTAAAATTTTGTAAACTTTCCGCTAAAGTATTTTTTTCCCCATCATTTGATTGGTTGTAATTTTTTTGTAAGGAGTACATTATTTATTTACTCTCATTTTTCAGTCAAAGTCACACTCAATTCTAGAAAAAGAAAACGTCACATCAATTATCATTATTGCATTTTATCATCACACTCCTCTTATCACATTTTAACATCATATTACTATTTAAACTATTACATCTAACATTTATCATTACATATTTCCACTTTTCATTTTGTTTTCAATTATATTATCAAATTCCTTATTATTTCTATATATATATATATATATATATATTTGAGTACAATTGGGGAAATTTGGGAAGAAGACACACGCATTCGTATAGAATCGAACCCAAGTCATTCGCCCTTTCAACACACATCTCAACCACTGGAGTACAGGGTTGATCCCTATTATTTCTTTATATAAATCTTGTAAACATGTCTCTCTTTAAAAATAAACAAGAACAAAATGGAAGACCAAAACAATTACACCTATTTGTCTCCGGCACTCAAAAGCTATTTCACATTCTATATCATAATATCACTATGGAATTTAAATATATTAAATGCAAGTAAAATTTTGTAACAAAAGACCACACCGGTTGTTTGTTCAACTAAATTTTGTTTTTGTGGCTGAGGCATTGGGATGGTAATGAGACAGGACAGATCGGCTCGGGTATTTGAAGACCTGACCCGCACCGTACTTAGAATGTGGCGGGACGGATCGACTCATCTTACCCCAAATTAAATAAACTTAAATAGAAAAATAAAAAATGAAAAAATATTTATTTTTAATATATTTATAAAATATTCTTTGCAAAAGTTTTTATCTTCAATTTATAAATGTTAGATATAATATTAAAAGATAAAAATTATATTATAATATATTTAATATATGCAATATATATTAATATATTTAAAAAAATAGACGGAGCGGGGCGGATATCTACGGGACAGAAGTGGTACCCAAACTCGCCCCACTTCGTTCATGGGATGGGGTGACCCAAACAGGGTGGGGCATGGTGGGTATTCGCGGGTCAAGTTGAAATTGTCATTCCTATGTAGGGCAAACAGGGCCTCTGGTATTGCTTTGTGGGTGTGTCATGAAGAAATTGTAATTTAATCTGATTGATGATTAATAAATGACAACTTTGTGGGTGTGTCATTGAAATTCGGGATGGCAATGGGGCGGGTCAAAACCCGCCCCCGCATAAAACCCGCCGACTGACGAGGTAGTCTGAAAGACCGCATAAACGGGTCCCGGGTCCCGGCGTCCCGGGTCCAAAATTACAAAACCCGCCCGGGTCGGGGCGGGTCCCGGGTCTTATAGGACCCGCCCCAGACCCGCCCCGCTATATGAATTTTTATTATATTTTTAAATATATATTGAGATATTGTTGCATTATTTACTTTTATATTTGAGTGTTTATTGATTTTAATTTGCTACTATAACATCTTGTAATATTCTACTTTGAACATTGATTTTGAGTATTAGTTGAGTAATATTGCAACAACCAAAAAAAAATCTTAATAGTAGCTAAATTTAGTTAATTATATAATTAGCTGAATGGAAAAATGTAGTCAATTTCTACAAAATATTGGGATGATATTAGTTTTTGGATTATCCTAACTTACAGAAAAGTTGTCCTACTTAAAATGTTGAATAATCTGATTACTTGGCTTCATCAAACTGAATTCTTTCTTCTATGACATTACGAAGGATGCCATGTGCAGAGGTCAAAGGTAGCAGTAAATGACAACATATTACATATGTATAAAAGTGTGATTGAATTATGGCTCAATAAATTAGTAGCTAAATAGTTGTAAAAATCTTAATATTAGCTAATTAGTTGTAAAAAATAATTATAATAAGTTGCATAATTATATTTATTTAATTTTGACCTATTGACATTTGATTGATTTTGAAAATTTGACCACAAATACAAAAAAAAAAACAAATTATTATAAATTAAAAAATATATTGGCGGGTCTAGCGGGTCTAGACCCGCCCCGGCGGGTTTTGAGGCGGGGCTGGGCGGGGCGGGTCTTGAGGCGGGGCGGGGCGGGTCCCGGGTCTTAATTTTTCTTGGCGGGGCGGGTCCCGGGTTTGGCCAAACCCGCCCCGTTGCCATCCCTAATTGAAATTGTAATGTGATGTGATTGATGATTAATAAATGGCAGTGAATAATTAATGTACTTTTTAGTAAATTTCATTTTATGTGCATGTTGAAAGTTGAGACCAAGGGTGTAGCCAACCCACATGGTTATTCCTAGTCCAAAATATTTTCCTTCTAGCTTAATTATTTTTTCCTTTTAATATATATATATATATATACATATATATATTTTCCATTTTCTTCCATAGAAAAACATGGGACAAAAAAAAAAAAAATAGACTTCGGCCCCCCCTTGGCTAGGCCCCTGGTGGAGACAAAAAGTTTTCAACAAGCAATCGCAATACTGTATTTTGGGGGTTTAAAGTACTTTTGTGTAGCTTCTAATAGAATTTAGACAAAAATTATTGTCAGACGGTTTAACGAGCCAAAATTCGTTAGACATATCCTAAAACTAACTCGGTGATATTTTGTAATATTAACAATAGTGTCGAGCCAAAATTCGTTAGACGGATCCTAAAACTAACTCGGTGGTATTTTTGTAATATTAACAATAGTGTTTTAGTAATATCTATGGACCAGTATTAACAGTCATTCTGAAAAGAATTAGTAGGAAAGTATTAGTACATAGTTCACTTGAAAGTATTAGTTTTTGTATCTTCAAAAAAAAGAAGGTATTAGTTTTTGTAATATTTGATAGTGATATAATATCACGAAAGCGCTGAACACTATTAGGTTTTATCAAAAAAATATTAGTAGTCCATCCGAAAAATATTAGTACATAGTTCACTTGAAAATATTTAATAGACCTCCTAAAAAGTAGTAATTTTTATTAGTAATTCATCAGAAAGATTTTTAGTAATTCCCTGAAAAATATTAGTTATTTTTAATAAAAAGTATTAATTGTTCTCTTGAAAAATATTAGTAGGTCTCCTAAAAGATAGAGATATTCCGCAAGGTCATTGGGGATAAATTTGGGACTGGGCCACTAGGTCATTGGTTCGCGTGTCGGGTGGATCCATCTAATTATTAGACCGTCTAAAAGATACTA
Organism: Rehmannia glutinosa; assembly: GCA_016081115.2. Taxonomy (NCBI): domain Eukaryota; kingdom Viridiplantae; phylum Streptophyta; class Magnoliopsida; order Lamiales; family Orobanchaceae; genus Rehmannia; species Rehmannia glutinosa. The sequence goes on from JABTTQ020000106.1 coordinate 228,716, forward strand.
CCTCTAAAATTTATACCAAGTATTCTAAAATATAAATTTTGACCCACTTATACACTTAATATTTTTTTCATCGCCCATACACTTATATATTCACCTTAGCTCATGTTAATATTTTAATATTACAAAGCAAAAACAAGAAGAAACCTGAAAAAGATAGGTTGTGATTGATTGTAAATTTTTTTTCCAAAATTTTCATTTTTGTGTGAAAATTTTGTTGGAAGTTTGATTGTTTGTGGAAGAAATGAAAATTCTCCAAAGAAAATCTCATTTTTTTCAAAAATTATTTTTCTCTCACACTTCTCAATACCCACTTATACTATTTATTTCTCTCTTCCCCCAATATCCATATAAAAAATTCGATAATTTCTTTAATTATCACTATTATTTTTCTCTTAATCTCGATAACAAAAAGAATAAAATGTGATCCATGTTGCCTATTTTTGGATCAATTTTTCATTTATATTCTATTTTCTTTCATTATATTTTATGCTTTCCACAAAAAAATTCATAAACAATTAACTTTAAAGATATTTCATCACATCAACACAATCATTACTTTTTTTCTACATATTCAACTTTCATTTTTTTTTTCTTCAAGTAATAATAAGGACGAAAGCTTTTGAATGCTTTTCTAGTAAAATTATGACTGAATAGGGTTGGTGCATGGTTGGAAAAGTAAGAATAATGAATAGGAAGTAAATAGTGTATTGTGATATAATAATTGATGTGATCTTTTTTTATTGAAATTGTAATTTGATGTGATTGATGATTAATAAATGACGATGAATATTAATGTATCTTTTAATAAATTTCATTTTATTTTATTTTTACTCCTATGTGCATGTAGAGAGTGGAGGCTGTACTAAAAAAATGTTGAGAGCGGAGACAAAAATTCTAGCACATAATTTTGGTGTAATTCTGCTTCTAATAAAATTTATATCAATATTCTAAAATAAAATTAGACCAACTAATACACTTAATATAATTTTTTCATCTGCATACACTAGTAATATTCACCTTAGCCTCTTGTTAATATTTTAAGCGAAAAAGCAAAACAAGCAGAAAAGTAAAAAATATATTACTTTTTTTCTATGTAATTTATACGAGTTTGTAAGTTAAATTGATTTTTATCTTTCTTGTTTAAGGCGGTAAAAACAAGTGGGCCCAGTGTGTTGGGGTTGAGCCACGTTTGTAGTGCTGCAGTGGCACAAGAGTCATCTCAGTTGTAAGGTAATAATTAGTTTAATGCAAAAGGATAAATACACTTCAACTTTTGATTCTTCAACTCCACGTGTAAAATATAATGATCTTTATCAAGAGATCAATCTTGTGATTTAGAGGGTGTTTGAGTAAGCTTATTTAAAACATCTTATAAGCTCCTATATCTGATAAGCTGTTTTAGGAGCTTATAAGATGTTAGATCTTATTTTAAAAATAAGTTGTCGGAGTGTTTGGATAAAATAAGATAGTTGAGTTTATAAGCTGTTTTTATATTTTATAAAATTATTAAGTATATTTTTGTTTTTTGAATGTTTAAAATAAGGAGCTTATAAGTTCTTTTAAAAAAAGTTGGGGTGGAGGTACTTTTTTTTAGGAGCTTATAAGCTCTCTGACATCTTTTTTTTAGAACTTATAAGTTCTTTTGGAAAAAAATTACCAAACACATTTTAATAGCTTATGAGCTCTTAAACATCTTATAAGCTATTTTTAAGAGCTTATAAGCTCAGCCAAACACCCTCTTAGTAGAACATGTTGCTATAAAATTAATCAATTTTGTAGTTGATGAGTACAAATTTATCTTTGTCATAGTGCGGGTTTCTATTGTATTGACTCGATTCGAACCCATGTGAGTATGTGTTCTCTCTTCAATTTTTCTTCATTTGTACTAAAAAAGAACAAGTTCAATGTGTTTATTTTATTAATTTCAAATCCACAATCCAAGCCTAAAGTGCGGGGGAAAAAAAAACGATTTTCACCATTTGTGCATATTCGCACTTTTTTGTAAAAACTTGCACTCAATTTCCAATGAGTTTGAGATAAATTATGCACTAAAAAAGAATATTTCATAATATAATATTCCATTTTAGTATATATTTTCATATGATGACACCGAGCGAGCCGGAAGAAATTAATCCACGTCATCGGTATAACACATTTCCGAGTAGGCGACTGCGAGTGGCGTCAACAATAACGTGCGACGACACGTCACGAATTAGGCTCGCCGCTCACCAAGCCCAATCGCTAATGAGCCCAACCACAACACGACCGGCCGAGCCCCGAGCCCCGAGCCCGGATTTCAATATGAAGCACACGCGCGACAACCTCGTAAAAATAATCACACGCCCATGCTTAGTACTTTATCGGTGTCGAAGCGCCACATGTCGGAGAATTATGAAGAGAAGTCGACAAGTGGCAAATTTGTGACATGCACAACTATAGAGGACATGTGTCGCATACTTTTTGCTATTTTATTAATTAATGAATAGTTAGTGCAAAGATGACTATTGTAAACCCACTTACTCAAAAGGGGTATAAAAAGTACGAAAAGGGAAAAAGAAAGGAGAGGGAGATAGTAACAAATTATAAAAAAGACCGACCCCAATATTAAAACAAGCAAAAATACAAAGAAAGGCATAATTAGCCGAGGAAATAAAGATCGTTACGGCGTTTTCATTTCCACGTGTTAAACCTTTACGTATTTCTACTTGTTGACCAAAACGCACGTCAACAAATTGGCGCTAGAAGGAGGCCCGTATTGGTCGGTCGAATTCCAAGCACAGGCAAGTTAAGTAAAAACCAGGTAAAATTTAACGTTTGGCTTCTTCATACAGGACAAAATGAGTCATCGGTCGAGAAATGCTCGTGTGGTGAAGAGCAACATTTGAACAACCAAGCTGGCGGACTACTAATGGCCAAAATATACCCCAAACGGAGGCGGGGAGCACTACTTTGTTTCCCTTCGCTCGCCTAATTGCCAACCCAACTTTTGTACAACAAATGAACCAACTCATATCACAAACTCTCGCTACCACGAACTCTCAAGCACCCCTCCATTCCTTGCAAATACTAACCCACTCAACCCACAACTAAATGTTAACATTAATCCTCAAATTCGGGCTTCCTCGCCACGAAGTCAGAAGCGATTCGGGTAATGAACAACATGTCCGTCATGACGTGAAGGCGGCAAAGAGAAAATGAGGAAGAGCAAAGTCGTATAGCGAGTCATTTCGAGCAAACACGACATCGTCGTGCCCACTCGATGTTCGCCGGACGACCGGGAGTTGATCCCTTTCGCCCGGCTCGATCGATAAGTTCGGCTCGGGTTTCGGACGGCGGGAACAACTCGGTCGATCAAGTCAAGGCCCTAGCTTATGGCGAGAACGGGATGTAGAAATACACCGCCTACGTCGCCGTACGAACGAAGGTGGAAAGCGTCGGGATGGCGAAGCAGTCTCAAGACCGCCCCAGTATGGAGCGGCCCGGTGTTCCGTCGCCATTTTCTCCTGGAATCTGGCGATCCCATTACCGCCAAAGTTGAAAATCCCCGGTCGGCCTCTATAATGGGGAAACCGACCCGACCACTCATGTTCACAAGTACTTAGCATGGATGGAACTATACGATCAAGCGATGCCATCCTCTGCGGGGCCTTCCCCGACTTTGGGCGACCGAGCCGTTGGTTTAGGACCCGCGCAGGATCCATTCAAGCATGGGGGATCTAGCCTCGCCTTTACGACACATTTCTTAACGTCCAAAGTCCGAGCGCGCCTAAAGACTCCCTCGTAAACATCAAACAAGGGAAAGACGAGCCCTAAAGAGTTATATTTCTCGGTTTAACAAACAAGTTCGAGAGATGGAACCGGTGTCGGATGACGCCATTTTAATCGCGGACCATGACCATGGCCGGTGGCTCGAAACATGGTTTAATTACTCCATCCACGAATCGGGGCGACCTCGTATCAAGAATTTCTAATCCGCGCGGAACGCCATATTTGTGCGGAAGAAGCCATGGCAAGTAACCGCACCGAGCACAATAAAGACTTGGTTACGCACCAAGCACAAGATAAAGACTTGGTTACGCACCGAGCACAATACCAAGACTCGGCTACGCACCGAGCACAATAAAGACTTGGTTACGCACCAAGCACAAAATAAAGACTCGGCTACGCACCGAGCAAAACAAAGACTTGGTTACGCACCGAGCACCATACCAAGACTCGGCTACGCACCGAGCACCAAAATCAAGACTCGGCTACGCACCGAGCACCAAAATCAAGACTTGGCTACGCACCGATCACCAAAATCAAGACTTGGCTACGCACCGAGCACAATACAAAGACTTGGTTACGCACCGAGCACAATACCAAGACTTGGTTACGCACCAAGCGCAAATCAGAGACTCAATTTATACACGAAATTTCAAATACAAAATGGACAGGTTTATATCCCTGAGTGCAAGAATCGATTAAGGCAAGCAGACCCCCTCACTCAGAAGTACCGAAAATCGAGCCCCGTACTTGGGAAAATAAGAGGAAAAAAGAAGACAGGCAACAATCTTACAAAAAGGAAAGAGCCGAGCATCCACAAAAAGCTTGAAATACATACGGAAAGGAAAATAACAATTCATTTTTACTTCAAAAATAATTACATAGGGAGGCGGGAGTTACATCTCGAGGCACGAAGCCAAATTACCTACCTAGGGCTACACATAAAAGTATCAAGCGAGCAGGGGCGGAATATCGACGGCACCGCTAGAGGCGACTTCTTCCACATCCAGGAGGAGGAGAGCCTGCACATTAGAAGCCTCCGCAAAGTTCGGCCGAAGGGTATTGAGATCGGCCTCCGGAAGGGCCAAATCTTCCTCAAGGCCGAGCAACAAGACGCCCGCCCTTAAGTAAATCAAGAATTTCTTGGAGACTAGTCGCATGGCCACGAGGTTAACATGAATGCATACTCCTCGGAGTCTTTGTAAGCTTTAATGGCCTCTCTACGAACTTCCTCGGTTGTCGGCGGGCGCTTCTTGACCTCCTGCGTACATCGGATAAGCACCTCTCCATTTCCTCGGGCCAGCGGTGGCGGCAAAGACGTTCGGCTCGGCGACCTTAACCACGAGCTCTTCTTCACCTTGCGGGCCGATCTCGCTGCCTCGGCCCTCGCCGAGTCTCTCTCTCGGAGTTGGCCGAGCTATAGCCTCATCCGCTTGAGTCTTAAAGATTCTTGCACCCCTTGGAGGTAGCATAGGCCTCCCGAGATCCCCGTGCCGCCTTTCCGGTCGGCATATTTTTTTCTCCAACTCGCGGGTTCCCCAACCGCATGCCATAAGAGCCCAATCATCCGCCCCGGACATGGCCATAAAGATATTGAATTTGTTCTTGGCTTGATCTACGGCGAGAATTGCTCGATGCCTTTTGTCCGAGCGCACGGGGGGGCGATCATTGCGGCCCGACACTGCCCAGGTAAGACCCTTGATTGCTCCTCTGTCGGCGTGGCACATCGAGCGAATTCCACAAAACCACCGGCGTAGTCCAACCATTCCCTCGCAATATTCATCTCTTGCTTGGTTTGGAGGAATGAAATGACCTTCCCTGCCGAGGTCATCCGAGAAAGTTCGCGGGCCTTCCATTGCCGGGGGCTGTTCAGGATGTTCGGGCGCCGCTCGACCAACCCTTTCAGTCTGATCAGGCTCCTCCATCACAATTCCCCCTCTTCTCCTTTGAAGAAGCGGGCCGCACGCCTGCCCCGGCACTCCATCGGGGGCGTTTCGGCCCGGATATCTTCTCTCCGAGCCGCCTCCACATCCGCAGTTGATCGGCCGCCCGAGTTCGCCGTCTTTGTATTCCTCACTGCTGCGGCGTGCACGCAAATCCAGGCCACGCCCGCATAAAGCAACCACCAATTAGAAGAAAGATCAAAAGAAAACAAAAAGACAACTCAAAAGGAAATGGAAGAAATACGGTGTCTTACCTCGAGCGGCGGCCGCACTCGCGGCTCCGGAGTGCTGTGGTACGCCTACGGGCGCGGATGATCTGCCCATAGGACTAGTCGTCGCGGGAGGCGGCGCGACTTGCTCGATTCTCGCCGGTGATCCCCGGAGAATGGGGCCGTATTTTCTTCATTAACGAGAGGATTCTGTTGAGGCACTCTCGACCTCCACCTCCCGCTCGGCCGCCTCATCCCGAGCCGCCCCCTCGGCCGGGGTCGGCAAGGGGGAGCAGCCTCAAACAAGCAGTGCGGCCAAGTTGGCCTTAGTGGCCAACCTCTCAATCCGTCTGTCCATGATTCCCCGGGCTGGATGTTCTCGACGCCTTCGAATAAAAGTGGGCGACAGAGGCCCCTTTGATGCCCGGTTCCCTGTAAAGGTGGAAAGAAAGAACAATTATGAAAAGGAAACAATAAACAGCAAAAGCAGGGAAAGGGAAAAGATAAGACTTATCAGTAACCAAAAACAAAATTTGATGGGGGATGAAGCACGGTCTCACTTTCTCCATCCCCCACACGAGCTTGCCACTCGCGCTCACCCAGAACCATTTATCCTTCCACTCCTTCGGAGAAGAAGGAGACCCTCCACCAAACCGTCAGGATACCCCGATCGGGTGCATGACGTAATACCATCCAGGATGGTGACCCGAGGCGATGGAGTCGCCGCCATACAAAGAGCTCGTTCATCTCCTTAAATTTGGGGCGAGGATATTTTTCGGTGAAACATCACCAGGAGGCCGATGATCCTTCCCCAAGAAATAGGGTGCACTGGTCGGATGCATACCCCACTTGCAAAACCACCGCGTGAGAAGGGCGCGGTGGAAATCTTAAACCGTATAAAAGGCTAGGAGCAAATACAACCGTGCAACCCTACGGTGGGTCTTGGGGAACTTCCGTGTCGTCCCAGGTACCAAAAGTAGATACCGCTCGGAATACGGTACATCCGCCGGAGCTCATCCACCTCCCGAATCATCAACATGCTCGGGATATCGTTTATGTCACTCGGCGTCCAACGAGGCTCGACACGAAGACGAGGTCCTCCTCCTTGTCGACCGTCGCCATTACGGTGGCCTATGGGCCCTAGTGGCCTTTCGGCCTCGAATCCCCGGACGACTCATCTATTCGCTCTCGTTGTCACGCTCGGCTCGGATAGATCCATATCTTCTTCTTTCGGCCGGCGATTTAGAATCAACACTTGGCGATTCTTCATCGGAATTCTCTTTACCGGTCAGGGTTGATACACCGTTCCTTCTCTATAAAGCGGTCATGGCGTCGGGTCAAAGATAGTGTGCGTCCGCTCAGGGCGTTCCACCTCTTGAAGAATGCGGAGAAGATATCTGGATAATACTCGGTTGTGGGACGGAGATCGCCGTCTTTGGTGAAAAATAAACAGAGAGGTTGAGATGGAGGATCTTCAATTTCAACTTCTACACTATAACTACGACTCCTACTATCTTCAAAAGAAGACATTTATAGGTAAAGGGAGAGTATTTGAAAAAATACCTAAGTTCGAAGTCTCGAACTTGGGAAGCCGACCAAAATTTCGCTCGGTTTTAATTACTTTAGCTCGAGGTTAAAGGATGCGAAAGTGAATAATGAAGGAAAACAAAGGTATTTATAGATAAGTTTCCTCGATAAGCGGGGCGTTTATTCGAAAGGACGCTCCTTTTAAAAGCTCAAAAGCCGCCAAACATGTAAAAACGTCGTGTCCCCACGCCGTAGAAGCGCGTAACTTTTCGGTTCTGCGCAAGATTGGTCCAACCACGAGATGCCACGTAATCTGTCATTATGGCAACCCAATTAATCGCCGTTTCAAGCATTAATTGCTCTGTAACAGTACCAGGAAAGAACAAAACCTTTGAAAAATCCGTTTTCCCATTAATTGTTCATCATTAGCATTAAAGTTTAACTCGACGTCCAAAGAATTTTCTCTCGAAGTCAAACTTGGGGCCTTTGATGACACCGAGCGGCCGGAAGAAATTAATCCACGTCATCGAGTATAACACATTTAAGTAGGCGACTGCGAGTGGCGTCAACAATAACGCATTTACGACACGTCACGCGAATTAGGCTCACGGCTCATCGAGCCCAACAAGCTCTCACGAGCCCAACCACAACACGACCGCCGGAGCCCCCGAGCCCGATTTCAATATGAAGCACACGTGCGACAACCTCGTAAAAATAATCACACGCCCATGCTTAGTACTTTATCGGTATTTAAAGCGCCACATGTCAGAGAATTATGAAGAGAAGTCGACAAGTGGCAAATTTGACTAACATGCACAACTATAGAGGGACATGTGTCGCCCTTTTTGCTATTTTATTAATTAATGAATAGTTAGTGCAAAGATGACTATTGTAAACCCACTTACTCAAAAGGGGTATAAAAAGTCTGAAAAGGGAAAAAGAAAGGAGAGGGGGAGATAGTAACAAATTATAAAAAAAGACCGACCCCAATATTCCGGCTCGGCAAAAATACAAAGAAAGGCATAATTAGCCAGAAATAAAGATACGTTACGCACGTTTTCATTTCCACGTGTTAAACCTTTTACGTATTTCTACTTGTTGACCAAAACGCACGTCAACATCATACACTAAAATCATTAATTTAAAAAAAAAACATTTAACGCAACACTGTAGTTACGCTATCCCCATGCGCAAACTTATTTACATATTTAAAATGATATAAGTTTTGACGCAATGCTATAGCAAATTTTGCTCAAAATTGAGATAAAGCTCACTTAAAGATGCTCTTATAGAAACAATAAAATGGCACTAAAGTAGCAACAAAATTACGCAATGTACTTTCATTAAATTAACACCACAAAAGATCGCTTATACAATGCGTATTTTGCTGCAATTTGTGAGCTGCAATGTTTTTCCCCCAATTTTAGCTCCAAAACATGGTAAATCGCCATGAAAATATGCCTAAACCAAATTATCAATTCACTTTCCAGCAGTTATCTATGGCCAAGCATTCCATTCTTGAAAGCAACACTGCTCTAAAAAGGAAAACAGATTAATTGAAGCAAAAATAGTATAGGAATATATCCAAGAATGGTTCTCTTAAATCATGTCTCGAAATTTAAACAAAAAAAGGATAATAGGGTAATTACCAAAAACACATAGAAGTTTCAAAATTACATAGGCCATCTTAAGGTTTGAATCCATCTTACATTACAACCCAACCATTAGTTGACTTTGCAGAATTCGTTGAGGTCATCGATTATTTTACAGTTACACCCCTCGACTTTTCTAATATTACAAATAGCCTCCCAACTTTTTGTTTGTCTGATTTGTGATATTTAAAAATGTTGAATGATGTAATTATGAAATGTAAGACAGAAAATTGAGGCAATTTGTAAAATCTAGATAAGTTGAGCATGAAATTGTGAAATGTTTGATGAAGTCAACAAATTGAACCAGTTCAACTAACAGTTGGAGTTAATTCGTCTTGCTAGAATCAAATAATTCCTCTCTCTTCTCTTTCTCTCCTTCCACTCTCTAAAAAAACCCAAACCCTAAAACTTTAAACCCATCCCCCTCCCTCCCCATCCCCAGCGGCTGCCCACCTTCCCCTCCCCCCCTCCATTCTCCTCCTCTTCCTCCCCTTATCCCCTCCCCAACCATGTTTCACATGGAGGCCAATGAAGTTGTGTTATCCGGAGGTGATCGGTTTCTCCGATCGAGAGTGGAGGCAAGTCGGAGGTCGAAGCTACAAAGAGGAGAGTTGGAGCCGGGTAGGTGATGGGTTGCGGTTGAAGATCGGGTGAGGGAGAGGCATTTTTCATTCCGTTTTTTTTTATTTTTCTGTTTTTTTTTTTGACTCTTTATTTTTACCGGTTGATTTGCGAAACTCGTAGGTGGTCAGTTATTTCTGTCTTGCAGTGCATGAAGTAGCTCGTGCCCGGATTTGTTCGAGTTGGGTAGTCTCCCTTGAGGAGTGCCTTAGTCCTCCTTTCGGAGGTGATTTAGTTTCTTTTGTTTTGTGTTTTTTTAAGTTGTTTCTTGTTTTGCTCCCTCGATTTACAGTGGTTTTACCTCTCGTACGAAGTTCTCCCTTTGACATGTATCAATGTATGTATGTTCAATGTGGCCATTTTGCCAGTTGGCAGTGTAAGTTTAATTTTGTTAATGTATAAAATTTCTATCGTTTCGGGGAAAAAAAACTAACAGTTGGAGTTACAATGCAAGACAAAATCAAACTAAAGGGGATTTCATAATTCTGAAATTTCCCAAGGGTTATTTTGTAATTACTTTAATCCTATGAGGTAGTTTTGGTAATTGTGCCTCAAAAGAAAAACATACTGACCAAGCTAGCAACCATTTCAACATTCGAAAAAAGTTAGCACTACAAAGATATTGCACTTAACGAGATAAGATTGACAGATTTAATGCTATAACACTACAGATGTACATGCACTCTCACATATAAGGAATCATAAGAAAATATAAGCAAGGATAAAAATTTCGTAGAGAGAAACATTAAACAAAAGAATAAATCGATGCAAAAGTGTCAAAGACCAAATCACTTAAATCAATTCAATAAGAGATTAGCCAATGAGATTTCGAAAGCAGAAGAAAGAACCACCCTTGGATTTTCTTGGGCTAACCTTGTGTATTAGCCAAATAGATTTGAGAAGAACAACAAAAAAATCATTCCATGGGTTCTCTTGGGTCTTACCACCTGACGGCTTATTTGTTCAACATCACCTGTTGTAACGCCCTAGTTTGAAATGTGATTTTTAGCGTTACTAAAATATAAAAACTACATTTTATTATATCATAAACTTTTTTTAATTTAAAATTAAATATCTACTACATCGGAAGCATAAATTGAAAAGGTTTGAACATAAACTAGAAATCTAAAAATTCATCGCATTAAAGAATGAAAAATGCAAAATTTATCGTTTCATAAAAATTAGAATAACTAAAGTCGCTAATTGGAAATGGTGATAACATAAACTAGTTTTCTCCCTACCATGCAAATACTAATAAACAGAAAAAAAATTCATTGACTTCCCCTTCATCGACTCCGCACCCATCCAGATAACCTGTAAAAAGAATTAGTAGTAGGGGGTGAGTAACCTTACGCACGCAACCCTTGTCTTCCTCAGGAATTTTCAGAATTTCAACGCGCACACACACGAGTTCATCAAAAGATAATTTTGGTTGTGAAGCAATTTGGTTAAGGAGGATGTAAATCGAGGGATATGCACGAGTAGCAGCCCCCTGCAAGGGAGAGAACCAACGGGATACGAACCCAGAAACGGCTCTTGCAATATTTCAGCAAAGAACTGTGACTATACATATTCGAACCTGCGATGTCAGAGCACCACACTCTTGTCACATTGCCACTTACCAACTCGAATCTAAAGGAGTTTTTTTTTAGTGTGCTGATTTAGTTAAACGATCCATCACGACCCATATAGCTTGGTTTCCTCGTCTTGACTTCGGAAGCCCCACTACAAAATCCATATTCACATGTTCCCATTTCTATTCGGGAATCTGAAGTGGTTTAAGTAATCCAGAAGGTCGTTGGTGTTCGGCTTTCACTTTCTGACATGTCAAACACTTCTCCACGAACTCTCCAATATTTCTCTTCATGTTTCTCAACCAGAAAATTTCCCTGAGATCTCGATACATTTTAGTCCCTCCTGGGTGTGTGATATAAGGTGTGCAATGTGTTTCTTCTAAAATCTTTCTTATTTCCCCGTCTTTAGGCACACACAATCTTCCCTCATATACCAAAGCACACTGTCAAGGTGTGGCAAACCCTTTAATTTCTCCCATCAATACATTCTTCCTCATTTGCATAGAAACTTGTGGTTTGCTTGTGCTTCTTTGATGCTACTACGTAGCGTCGGTTGGACTACCAAAGCTGCTAGTACCGCCTCGATTTTAGCAGGTGGAGTCAAAATCTCAATTTAGCAAATTCCTCAATGAGGTTCTCTTATGTCGTGAGTAAGCTTGCAATTGTCCCTTGGGCATACGGCTAAGTGCATCCGCTACTACATTTGCTTTACTGGGGTGGTAATGGATTGTACAATCGTAGTCTTTCACGAGTTCCAACCATCTTCTATGTCTCATGTTCAACTCTTTTTGTGTGAAAAAAATACTTCAAACTCTTGTAATCAGTATAAATTTCACACTTTCCCCCGTATAGTTAGTGACGCCATATCTTTAGAGCATGTACGATTGCTGCCAACTCTATATCATGTGTGGGGTAATTGAGTTTATGCCGTTGCTTGCTCTCTTCTCATTTGTGTCTACCAAGTGGGTGGCAAACCTTGCCAATTGATTGAATTTACGTTTGTATTCAATGACTGTCATGTTGCCCTGCTTCAACTCTAGGAACTGTCTCCTTCCGATCTCTATATGATTGTGGAAAATATTGTTGCATGACCTCATGTTTTAAAGTCGATCCAGTCGTATCACGCGATTTGCCCCTCGTTTCGAGCGGGAGAAAACCTCCCACCAATGGTCCGCATCTTCTGTGAACTGGAAGGTGGGGCACGAGATTCGTTGCGGATTAGTGCTAGGAATACGAGCAAATATTCTTTCCATTGTATGTAGCCACTCCTCAATTGCAATCGGCCTATTGCGTCCATTAAAAGTTTGTGGTCTAAACCTCCGAAATCGCTCCAAAATGTGTGCTTCATTTTCGCCAGTTGGGTGGCTTGGTGGTACGGCGTTCTGATGGAGTAACCCTCGTAGTAAGGTAACGGGACTATTCAGAAAATTGTTGATGGCATCCCCTTGGCCTTGGCTTGAATTAAATGACGAGTTTGATTCATCCTTTCATGGAGCCATGATCTATATACAACAAAATATTTGTGTTTTTAACTCATATGAGAAGTATAACATCCATCAAACACATAAACACCAAAAGACAATTTAATCAAAAAATAAAATTCCACTATTTCAATAGAATTTCTTTCAAGGGATACTATGCGAAATAAAATAAAGGAACATACTAAATAACTGCTCACTCTCAATAGAATCTTAAAAATCTAAAAAAAAAATGAAAGAACTCCCATTTGAATAAGGAAAAAATTTCAAAACAAAATCAATAGCTAAAAGAGCTAGTCATCTAACTAGATCCCCCAGATGAGAAAGTCCATTCGTGTCTTCCTCGAATTCTGCCAACGAATCATTCACCTGAATCTACATATATTACATTAGGCATGCCGGAGGCCCACGCCTAAGTAATTCAACTATAAATTTCTCATGATCCAAAATAGTATAGGAGTGGTATAGAACTGTAATCCGTTATGTCGTTGCGTACATTCCTCGCGAGGTCACCCCATTTTCTAGGTAGGGTACTGATTATCTTGTCATTTGCCTCATCCTGGGTGATCCTTCCTTCAAGATGTCTTACCTCCAACCACATTTTTCTCATTGTTTCAATATGTTCTTCTACCATGACCCCTACCTTTCCTTTATAGTTTAAATACATATATACCCTCCAGTTATAAATTCGACCTCTCATTCTCTTTCTAGTTGTTTTTATTCTACCCGTTATCATGGAACATTTCGCGTTACCACATAAGTGCATATATCATTTAACAAATTATGTATTTCGTTTTTCGCATAGCTCATTATGATTCACCACTTATAACGAAATGCATAATTTGTTAAATGATATATGAACTTATATGGTAACGTGAAATGTTCCAGGATGGCGTGTAGAATAAAAACAGCTAGGAAAAGAATGGGAGGTCGAATTTATAACTGGAGGTATATAAGTACTTAAACTATAAAAGAAAGGTAAGGGTCACGGTAGAAGAACATATTGAAACAAAGAGAAAAATGTGGTTGGAGGTAAGACATCTTGAAGGAAAGATCACTCAGGAGGATGAGGCAAATGACAAGTTAATCAGTACCCTACCTAGAGAATGGGGTGACCTCGCGAGGAATGTACGCGACGACATACGGATTACAGTTCTGTACCGCCCCATACCACCTTGGATCACGAGAAATTTATAGATGAATTACTTGGACATGGGCCACCCGGCATGCCTAATGTAATATATGTAGATTCAGATGATGATTCGTTGGAGAATTCGAGGAAGACCCGGATGAGACTATTCTCATCTGGGGGATCTAGTTAGACGACTAGCTCTTTTAACCTTAGCTATTGATTTTGTTTTGGAATTTTTTCCTTATTCAAGTAGGAGTTCTTTCATTTTTCTTAGATTGTTAGGTTTATATTTAGAGCGAGCAGTTATTTAGTATGTTCCTTTATTTTATTTCGCATTGTATCCTCTTGAAGGAAATTTCTATTGAAATAGTGGAATTTTATTTTTTGATTAAATTACCTTGTCTTATGGTGTTTATGTGTTTGATGGATGTTATACTTACTTCTTATATGAGTTAAAAACCAAATACTTTGTTGTATTATAGATCATGCCTCCACGAAGGGATGGATCAAACTCGTCGCTTATTTCAAGCCAAGACCAAGGGGATGCAGGCAACAATTTGTTGAATAGTCTCGTTACCTTACTACGAAGGTTACCCCAGCAGAATGCCGTACCACCTACATCAGGCCACCCAACTGGCGGAAATGAAGAAGCACACATTTTGGAGCAATTTCAGAGGTTTAGACCACAAACTTTTAATAGATGCGATGGGCCGTTGCAGTTGAGGAGTGGCTACGCACAATGGAAAAAATATTTGCTCGTATTCCTAAAGCGATCGCAATGAATCTCATGCACCCGACTTCGGTTCATAGAAGATGTGGACATTTGGTGGGAGGCTTTCTCCCGCTCGAAGACGAGAGGGGTAATTACGTGACATGACCTCGCCGACTTTAAGCAGAGGTCAAGCAACGATATTTTCCACAATCATATAGAGATTTAAGAAAAAAGCAGTTCCAGAGTTGAAGCAAGCAACATGACGGTCATCGAATACAAACATAAATTCAATCAATTGGCAAAGGTTTGCCACCCACTTGTAGACACAAATGAGAAAAGAGCAAGAAGGTTAGGGAGGGTCTCTTCAGATATTGGTAGTCCGGTATCAAAGCACACTATAACGCCCTAGTTTTTGAAATGTAATTTTTAGCGTTACTAAAATTTAAAAACTACATTTTATTATATCACAATTTTTTTTCATTATGAATTATCTATCTACTACAGTGGAAGCATAAAGTGAAAATGTTTGAACATAAACTAGAAATCTGAAAATCCATCGCATTAAAGAATGATCATTTCATAAAAATTAGAATAACTAAAGTCGCTAATTGAAAATGGTGATAACATAAACTAATTTCTCCCTAACATGCGAATAATAATAAAAGGAAAAAAAAATCATTCGCTTCCCCTTCATCGACTCCGCACCCAATTATCTGTAATTAAATTTGGTAGTAGGGGGTGAGTACACATACTCAGTAGGGATCCTAATTGTCCAAATTAAATATAGACTAGCATAATTTAACAAATTCAAGCACATAAAATTTGCCATCACATATACCTTGCATTTTGCCGAAATCATACTTTGCCATTTGGCCGAAATCATACTTTGTCATTTGGCCGAAGCCTACTTTCCCATTGGCCGAAGCCATACTTTACTATTTGGCCGAAGCCTACTTTGCCATTGAACATAAATAAACACAGATTTTTCACATATAATATGCACATCAATCAACAATTATAATCACATTATCAAACAAGGAATTTATAAAATTATACATGTAAATATTTAATAAAGACAATTAAAATTAAACTTTGCACTTAGCAAGTGTAAAGAAAAATCTCTACCTCAAAACAGGTGGTAGTTGCCCAAAGCTTGAAGCTAGAAGCCTAATTGTCTAGTTCTTCATCACCTACAATAGATATTGGCATAATTAAGTGATTGAAAATAAATTCTAACTCTAATTCAAAGTAAAAATGCTTATGTAATAATCTAGGGCTCCTAATAGGTGAAATTTAACCAAAAATATAAGTCTCGAGGTTAATTTGAAAGAAAACATAAATAAATTTGGATTTTTGGGCCTAATTGAAAATTGATGGGGTCGGAATGAAATTTCCAAAAAATCTAACTTAGTCCCTGGGGCTAAAATATAATTTAACTAGGATTTGGGATTTAATCGAAAGATATTGTAACTTTGATTTGGGAAAAAGGATTTAATCAAAACTTCAAGGTACTAAATCTAAAAGTCCAGAATTGCCATTAAGTGCAAGTCTTAATCAAATTTCCAAACCATCAGCCCCTGCCATGTCCCCCAACCTTACGCACATTTTCAGAATTTCAACACGCACGCGCACACACACACTTACGGTAACACACGCACACACTCACTGTAACACATACACACTCACTGACTTAATCTCGCGCACACACACACGCACATCAGACACACACACACACCTCTAAATTCTCACGCAGACAGATCAATTTACTTATGCACATATGCACAGCCCCACAAATACACATCCCTCTCCATCTCCAAATTCAACTTCTATAATTCAGTATAGAACACACCCAACCATAATTCAATCCCGTCGATATTAAAAAATAATAATAACTTTAAGCTAATCGACTTACCTTGGTGAGAAAGGAGGAAGAAGAAGAAAAAATAGGGTGATAAGATTTCTGTAAGTTTTTTTGACGTGAGGGGAAGGATATTTGATAATACTTCAAACGTGAGATTGAGGGAGTTGTGGGTTTTCTACTCTTAAGCGTGTTGAACGTGGTTGAGACTTACCAACTAGCTAACTGCAGATTTGGTGGGATTTAGGCTTATCTAAAGGAATTTATTTATTTTTTTTTAAAAAGATAACTCTCTAATCCCATTCATAACTTTATCGCTTAAAAAAATTCATATATTAGATAAATAGTATGATAAATTTTAAATATTTAATGGAATAAATAAAAAGGTAAATAGTAAATAAATTATAAAATACCAGGTACTGCACCTGTTGTTTCTGGCATACCACCAGTTGTTTCTGGCATTGTATTTGAACCGATTGTAAGAGAATTGGTTTCGGTGGAATAGAATCGGAATGACAAAATCCTGTGCCTCTTCATCAATTTTGTTCACACGTTAATCAAAACACAAGGAAAATTACATTTTTGCCATTCATACGAAAGGGCATTTTAGTCTATCCAAAAGTTTACAAAAATATTCACACATTTAGGATACGAAAGGGCATTTTAGTCTATCCAAAAGTTTACAAAAATATTCAGACGTTTAGGATAGTAGTAGATAGTAGATAGTAGATAGTAGATAAATGCAAGGTAGAAGAAACTAACTAGTCCGAGAAATATAACTTTTTAATTACTGTTTAGAGGTCAAAGATGCAATTGCATCCATTTCTTGTTGCAAGAGAAGAGCATCAACAAAAGTGTCTAGATTCTCTCCCTGCATTACACCATCTATTGAGTGGCTAGTGATGCCAACACGGTGATCAGTCACGCGACCTTGAGGAAAATTATATGTACGGATGCGTTCTGATCTGTCCCCGCTACCAATCTGTTCAATGCATGAAAGCTATCATAATTAGGCACACTAGACCAATAACGCGACCAATAGTCTTTCAATTGAAGTCATTACCTGCTCTGCTCTAAGTCTTGAACGACTTGCATCAGCTCTACTTCTTTCCATCTCATATAACTTTGCACACAGCACCTTAAGTGCTTTGGCCTTGTTCTGGTGAAACATTAAACAGGAGAAAATAACGAGAGTAAGTCATCAAGGTGACAAAAATGAAATCTGGCAGCACATAAGATCTTGATTGGTAATTCATGCCCAATAGGTTGCACTTATATCGCAACATAGAAACATATATAAATGATTTACTAATTTCCTCACTCAAGGAAGAATGCTAAGCAATTATAGTATTAAGTATTAAACCCAGTATTTGCGTATTAAAGGGCAGTAAATTCACAGGAATATTGTATTCAACTAGAACTGAGAAAATGAATGGTACATACCCATGCATTAAAAAATTACATACGCACTTTCGATATTTATGTACCATGAATTTGCAACCATTTGCCCAAACAGACATAACATGCGACCTCTTTTTCAAAGTTGAAAAACCAATCTAACCACTTGAGAAATAATAGAACACAAAGAAAAAGCCACCCAGAAAACTGCTTCTGAACTTAGAATTACATTGACAAAAGCAAGTTAGATGGCTTCAGAGTGGAAAGCAATTACGTAGATTTCTACTCTTTCAAGGACAACTACCACAATGATGAAACCTAGATTCCAATAAGTGTAGATAGTGTAACAATCGTTACCCCAAACTTGTTTTGCGATAAAAAAACGATAGCTCACTTGATTACTCCAACGTCTCACACTTTTAAGTTCTAATGATAGTTGAGTGACATGTTAGAAGAAGCTTGGTAAATAGTGCTATTCATAAAACCATGCCCCAAGATCTATAAACCAGTACTACATATATAAAGCCACTGATGATAATGCACCAAAAAGCAAGGCACCCGAACAAATAGCCCACCTATACTGCTGGAACATGAAAAGACTATTCTTGTTGTCATAGGATATATTATGTCAATCTCCTGGATTAAGGTAAACATTAGCAATTTCAAAAGCAGACTTTCTTACCTGATGTTGGGAGCGTTCATCCTGTATGGCAACTGTCAATCCCGTCGGTACATGAGTGACCCTGACAGCACTGTTAGTCGTATTTGCGTGCTGACCACCTGAACCACCAGACCTGTACGTATCAATTTTCAGGTCTTCATTTCTTAAATGTACATCTACCTGCAGAAACATTCAATATCTTAAGAAGACAACTTTACACTCCAATAAACTTGAATTCAGCTGCTATTATTTTCAGTGAACCAGAGAAATTAGAAATCAAATGTGTGACTGTCACAGAACATTAAATCAGATGAATTCTGACCTGATCAGCCTGAGGAAGAATTACAACAGACACAGCACTGGTGTGCACTCGTCCCGCTTTCTCTGTCACTGGAACTCGCTATAATAAAAGTGTATCACAAAATCGTGAACATAAACAAGAAGAAAAAATCAAGATACAAATAGATTTGGAATGAACAAACCTGCACTCTGTGAATCCCACTCTCAAATTTCAGTTTTCCATAAACATCAGCACCCGAGATTGCAGCACAAGCTTCCTAAGGAGACATAAATATTTGAAAGAAAAATGTTGAAGGCAAAGGTAGAAAGCCCAAAATTATGCAACATAATGTGAGAGTAAACAGCATTTAAATTTTAAAGGAGTGGGAGTACAATGGTGGGCATGTATCGGAAAAAGGACCTTTAACGCAAAATGATAATAACAAGGCAGTTCACAACCCACCTTGTATCCTTTAAGATCAGATTCCGCCACATCCAGAACGTCAAATTTCCAACCTTTCTTCTGCGAGTATTTCTCATACCTGATGTATTTTGAATGACAAACTCGTCAGAATGCTAAAAGTAGCACGGAGAGATCAAATAATGCATAAAGAAGCACCCTACATTTTGAATATGTCCATGGCAAACAAAGAAGCCTCTTGCCCTCCCGTTCCTGAAACAAACTACGTCAGTTGTTAACACACAGCTTCCATGTAAAAAATTATATCGTAACCTGCAAAGCGTGCATAAAGAAGACTAGGATATGCAGGGACACTAGCATTTATTACCTGCTCTGACCTCTAAGATACAATCTCGTTCATCTGCATCATCCTTAGGAAGCAAGGACTTGAGCAACAAATAGCGGAGGTGCTTCTCTTCTTCAGATGCCTGCCCCATTTCTTCAGAAGCCATTTGGTGCATTTCTTTGTCGTCTTGGGTTTCAGCAATCAGCAATTTCAAGCCCTCAATCTCCTGCCAAAAGCAGGATCACTACACCTAGTAAGCACTATTCTAAAATCTCCGCCTAGCCCCGATTAGTCCCTGCCTCGGGTTTTCTTGATTTGGCTCCGCCTAGCGCTAGGCCCCAACCTGTCGCCCGACTAACGCCTAGCGCTTTTTAGAGTAAGTCATCCAAAGCAAAACAAATAAATGAACCGATGTTGTTACCTTGTGTTTCTTTCTCAACTCAGTCACCACATCAATTGTATGTCGGAGCTTCTTAAGCTCTTTGTTTGCAGTGGAATATTCTTCCGGCAAGGCGTCCACCTGTCTTTCAAACAAAGCAAAAAGAGTTTGATATAGATGAATTTGTTCGAACAGATAAAAGCAATGTATATATAGATATTGTAATTACCTGGTTGACAATAGCCTGAAGATAAGCGTGTCGGTTTTCTATAACGGATAATTTTTGTTCCATGGTGTTGATTAAATCGACAGAAAGTTCCGGTTGCAATTGAGCAGTTTTGTGAAAAGTGGAGGTGGAGTAGGAGCGGCGGAGGAGTGTCTTTTTGTCGAACACCTGGTTCGGATTATGGCCCGCAAGTTGACAAACATTTATTCCGCGCATTACAAAATGAGACTGAAGTTTTTGGAATGCGGCAACCATTACGCAACCATGAAACCGCCGGAACCGTCCTCCATTTCCCATTCTACCGGCAGCCAACCTCTCCTGAGCTATGGATTATTCCAGTTCACCCAAGAAGCGTTTGAAAATCGACAAAAAAAAAAAAAAAAAAAAAAAAAAAAAAGTTTCCAAAATAAATCCTAAAAGTAAACCAACAATGAGAAGTAGTTTAACTACAAAAACCAAGTTACATTCCCAGAAAACCTCAAAAAAATAAAATCATGATCCAGTTATACTTTTATAGTCCTCAAAAAATGGGTAACCCAACTCCCAAATAGTATATTAATATCTCGATTTTGGCCTCCAATTTCTTGCTCGTAACTAACGTCACAGGGGTTGATAATGAAATTGCAAAGAAATTTGAAGGAAAATCAAACATACCTTACACTGTTATTCTCGGTCGAGAGGTGCCCAAGGAAGACATGAATTGAAATTTTATTAGGGAAAAATGCAAAATTAGTATCTATAGGGTATTGCAATATTAGTCCTGTAATTTTTAAAATTGTGATTTTAGTCCAGTATATTTTGCCTATTTTGTAATTTTGGTCCCATAAATTTTAGATTTGTGCAATTCTGGTCCTATAAGTTTTAAATTGATACAAATTTGGTCCTAAAGAATATTTCAATATTTTAATTATTCCCAAAATGCCCTTGATAGCCAAAAATCAATTTACTTATGATCAAGTTTAAAATAGTATCAGAACCTACAGTTTATTTACATGAGTAGAATTTATTTATCAATGTCTAATGATGGAAGAATTTTAGATTTATGAATCTATATCAAAATCCGAGATATGAGTTCCACATGTATTATTTCCTAATTATGAAAATACAAAAACACGTAAAAATATGTCAAAGTTGGTCATTTTGAATAATATGACTAAAATTACGCAACTAAAAAATAAAAGACTAAAATTGCCAAATTCTAATAATTATATAATTAAAATTATAATTTTTGCTAAGGGACAAAATTATCATAGGATTAAAATTGTAATTTTAAAATTTACAGGACTAATTTTGCAACACCCCTATAAATACATGATCAATTTTGCAATTTTTCCTTTTATTATGTTACATAGATGAAAGAAATGTACTCATATGTAATAAGTTAATTGGTTTGTTTTTTTTTTTTTTTTCGAAACGGTAGATATTATAAATAAACTCAAAGGATAAATGTACAATGCCAGTGATCAACGGATCACAACAACACAACCAGGCTAAATCCAGGAAGGTAAATGGGAAAGCCATTCCGAAGAAGCTTTTCCCTCACTAGCAAACAAGGCTAGCCTAACACTAGGTTGATAGTTCAACTTACAAACATAAGAGAATTTACAACAATCAAACAGATTCATTAAAAGAAAGATGTCTTCGGCAATAGTCATATTCGCACATTCGAAAGCAAGACCGTTGTTGAGCTTATGAACAATTTCCTTAGCATCTATCAGAATCTTGATACCAGAAAATTTGCGATTTGCAGCAAAAACCAGAGCATGCCTAACAGCTAATAGAGTTGCTTCCACTGAACTTAAAACAAAGTCCCTAAAAGAACACCAAGCTGAGATCTTGTTCTGCGCATAATCAGTCACCAAGCACCCAAGACCAACAGAACCGTTACAGATTTTTGAAGAACTAACTGCCAATACATGCAGCCCTTCTTCACAAATCTCCTTGTTATTCGCAACCTCTCCAGCAGCAGTAGAGGCCTTCGCAGCAGACAAACAAGTATGGCTATAATGCATTTCCAGCCACTCTCTCACCGCACAGTTAACCACATCAATCTCAGGTTTTTTAACACCTTGAAAGATCCATAAGTTTCTTGATTTCCATATCCACCATAATATATAAGTAGAAAGCTGAATTCTGTCCTGAAAAACTTCCTTCTTACCAGCTTGACAAATAAAAAACCACCAATCTTTAAAATTGCAATTGAGAAACATCCTACCATCCCATGAAAGAGGAGCCAACTTCCATATTAGCTTAGCCCTCTCACAGTTAAATAGAAAGTGCTCAATAGTTTCATCATGCTCCCCACAAAACCCACACTTCAAATCCAAATCCATCCCTTTCCTCTTAAGCTGATCATTGGTTGGTAAAATTTGGTGCCAACATTTCCAAATAAAATGCTTAATCTTACCTTTGTTGTTCTAAGTCGAAATTAGGGGTTGCAATTCGGGTCATTGGATCGAGTTTATGTTTGGATTCAGGTTAATTTTGGGTTATACTTAAAATACAACAAAAATTAATTAAAATATAATATAACTAGACAAAATTGGTAAAATTGTGTCAAATTCTTGTCAAACATAACTGAAAACAAAAATATTTGCATATCTAAATAGCAACATTATTGGAAAAAAATTACAATTTGAATTTTTTATTAGTCAAATAAAGTTATTGGACCAATTCTATAAGTTACATTTTTTACAATTTATATTATTATTATTTTATTTTTTTTAACGGTAAAATTAAGCAAGATGACCTAATTTGCTCGAATTGATGAAGAAAATAATCCAAGTGGATTAGAAAGGGTCCAACTTAGTATTAACTTTTAATACATGTCACATCCTCTTAAGTGTGCCTTGGTTGCCGGATTTTGGAGTTTCGGTAACAATAGGACCAAAATTGATACAAATTAAAAGATATAGGACTAAATTCACAAAATAAAAAATGCACAGGACCAAAAAAAGTTACAGGACGATTTTTGCATTTTTACTAAAAATAAAACAACTTCAAATTATTATCTAAATAATATTAAGGGTGAATCAAATTTTATGTATTATTGTTAATTCTCACTTTACCCCTTATACTCTCATTTTGTCTCACTTTGCTCCCTTCTTATCTTATTTTCTCACTTTACTCTCTTATACTCTCATTTTACCCCCTTACTCTTGTTCTAAAATAACTATACTTTTATTTTAAACTAGTAATCCCGCACGTGCGTTGCACGTGTATTATTATTTTAATATTATTAATTTATAATGAAAATATCTATTAATATGAGTTGATATTTATTTCTTTATTTTAAGGATAATAATTATATAAAGTAAATAAAAATAAAAATTTACACATCAAATTTATATTTTCAATAATAGACTTAAATGTCAAATTCTGCTCGTTTAGCATTATCTCTGTACATTTATATCTCTATTGTAAGACGTATATTTTCATATTAAGTTTATATTTTTGAAAAAATGAATACTTGATATTTTTAATCAAATATTTTCTTAACAAAAATGTATTAATGAATCTATCAAGTTTCTTCCTCAAAAAAAATCTATTCAGTTACCATAAATAATGGTAATGCACATACGAATTTTATATTTGGTAAATATTTCAATAATATTTTTTCCCTAACGTAATACATATATGTCCATTTTGAGTTGTCTACAGTTTGAAAAATTTCTGGTGTCGACCAAATTGTTTCCCTTTTATTGTAATGTAATAAATTTGTAGATTGATAAATTTTAAATATTAAGGTATGATTTACTCAATTTGTTTTCTTAAACGTATTTCGAATTATCCAATTGCATAGCAATGTCAAATTTGATTAAATATATAATAAATATTGCATGATTTTTTTATTTGCACGTGTTTGGTGCAATCCATATTTTTTCCTTTTATAATTGGTTTTTTTAGTAAAATCAAATCAAAATATTTTAGTGGGTATACTAATTTCTATTAAATATTTCATTTATATCAATAATAATGAATTTGGCTAAAATATCAAGATTTTTTTTAAAAGAATTTGAGGGTTAGATGTCCAACGATCTTTTTTCTTTATTTTCTTTTCTTTTTCCCGTTTCATCTATAAGAGGTGGGATGGTAAATATAAATTACAAATAGAACTGATACCAATAAAACATATAATAAAAAATGATTGATCATTTATTAACATAGTAAAAACAACACCAACTCTCGTGGCCATTGCCCGTTCTAGGCATTGATTGACAATTAATGTGTATTTTTGTATTAGCTTGACTATCATTCAAATCTAACCACATCTATGTTGGTTTAATTATTCTATTTTATTTTGTATTTTATTTTCATATGTATTACGGATGTTAAGATAAATTACATAAAAATAATGCTTTCCAAAAAAAATCATAAAAATAATCAAGATTATATATTAATTTAGAAAATAGGTGTCATTGTTCTAAAAAAGTAGAATATACAATGAAGTATGAAATTTAAGACTCATCTCTACTTCTTCACATTGATTAAAAGTCACCTATGGTGTTATATTTCATTTTAGTGGGGAGGGAGGGGGAAGTGAGAGTTCTCCTTTGTTTCTTGTTATAGCAATTAACAATTGGCCCTCAACTGTTGTTTAAATAAGACGGCAATAATATACTACTACATTAAATGCGGGGCATTCTTTGTATGGATAAAGATCATGGGGAAATTGTTTATTTATTGTAAAATTGAAATCAAATTGTCAAAATAGGATAAAAATGAGGGGAATTGTTTCTTTACTCGGTGGCACAACGGGTGGATGCGCTGAGCAATGGTTGGCGCATACCATCAAGCGCCAACATTTTAAATTTTTTTATTATTTTCAAAGGCTGGCGCAGTGTATGCATGCGCCAGCCACCTTTTTTTAATTTTTTTTTTGAATAAAATGGTGTTTGTATAAATCATGGCCATGTGTGATCAACAATAAACTATGGTACACTTTTTGGATTGTTTGTGACCGTTAATTCGAAAGTAATCAAATCAAGATGACTTTTTAATTTTTGGATGGAATCACATATGCTTTTATATATTATGATTAGGTTGAAGAATTAGAGATGTTAAATGGGTTGCGGTCCATTGTTCTGGACTGTTTAAACCGAAAAAGAGAGGATTAGACCCGAATTATTTTTTGGTCCATTTAAGTCGAAGCCCATTAGGGCTAGCTCGAAGATTAACCGGGCTAGCCCGTTATTTTTATTTTTTGAAAAATAAATATTATTTATGACGAATAGTTTAACTTAAAATGTTAAACTTAAATGTTGTATATATTCGACTTTAAAAAGGTGTACCATAGTTGAAAAATCAAGATGGCTTTTTCATTTTTGGATGGAATCACATGTGCTTTTATACATCATGATTAGGTTGAAGAATTAGAGATGTTAAATGGTTTGCGGTCCGTTGGCCCAGACCATTTAAACCGAAAAAAAGAGAGAGTTAGGGCTGAATTATTTTGGCCCGTTTAAATCGAAACTCTTTAGGGCTAGCCCGAAGGTTAATCAGGCTAGCCCAGGCTTTTTATTTTTGAAAAATAAATATTATTTATGGCGAATAGTTTAACTTAAAATGTTAAACTTAAATGCTATATATATTCGACTTTAAAATTTTACATTTAAATATATATTTTTAATTTTTGACTTATAGCCCGATAGTGGCCCGTTTAGCTCAAGCCCATTTATAATTATATTTCATTAACAAAATTATAAAATTAGATTTAGCACCATTTAAAAATATAATTTATATCCTACGTTATAAAAGAAGTTTAAACTATTTATAAAACAAATTATAAAATATTTATTTTTCAAAAATAAAAATAATGGGCTAGCCGGTTAATCTTGAGGCTAGCCCTAATGGGCTTCGATTTAAACGGACCAAAAAATAATTTGGGTCTAATCCTCTCTTTTTGATTTAAACAGTCGAGACAATGGATCGCAACCCGTTTAACATTTCTAATTCTTCAACCTAATCATAATATATAAAGGGAAAAGGACATAAATACCCCATTTTCCATACTCAATCCCCTGACAATGCCCATTTTCCGCTGATTTTGGACAAAAATACCCATTTCGCTGAATTTAGACAAAAATACCCATTTTAGTTGATTTTTTTTACAAAAATATCCATTTTCCGATGATTTTTTTTGCGTTGGTTTCTTTTTTTGTTTCAAATATGTTTCTTGTTTCTTTGTTGTTTCATACCTGTTTTATTTAGGTTTTTTATATGTTTCACTTAGCCAACTTTTCATTGAATTCCAGATTGCATGGAGAAAATCTCGGTTGTGGTATGCCACAATGGACAATGGGAATAAAATAGAGAGTATACCAACTTTGAAATAACAAGAATATTGATTCCAATGGACTGCACATTCAGCACCCTAAATGAAATCTTGGAACAACAAATTCAATTCAGAAAATTTGAGCTTACTTGTCCATCATCGGCTACGACGAAATGGACACGACTCATTGTCTGGACCAAAAATACTTTGTATTGACTTCCAACATCGTAGAATTATTGAATGCATCAACTGTAGTGGGGAAAGACTTACTAGTAACAACTTTGCTAGAGTACGTGAGATCTTTAGTTCAAGATTAGACATGCAGACATCGAAATGAAGCAAAAATCAACATTTACAAGGATGACAAAAAAAAAAACTTTAAGAGTATATGGGGAAAATCTACACTATTTCTCTAAATTTAAAAGCAATTTACTTCAAACTTTTATCACATGATCCCCTGTTTCACAATTGTTTCTTAGATGTTTCATTTATGTTTCTTACATGTTTCAACTGATTACATCATCATTAAGATTTACATAACAATAATTCTCTAAAATCATTAGGAAGTGGAGGTAGAAACTCAATGTCGTTGTCATCGTCATCACTATTTTGCAGCTTCAACTTAGCATGATTGTGAAGCAGATGACTGAGTCTTGCTTGTTCATTCTCTATCTCAAATGCTTTGACGTGCATAGCCTTACCACCAATAAAGTGTTCGGTATAACAAGCAACAAAAATCCCACATTCACTACAAAAGAAATAAAAAAAAGATACACAATGATACATAACACAACAAATCAAAAACAATAAAAAGACAAATAAATGGAAATACGAAACATACAATAAACAACTTGAAACAACATCGAAACAAACGAAAAACTTCAAATCACAAAATAATAAAAGAACACGAGAAAAATTGGGTTTAACCTCCAGTCTTCGCCGACATTTCATCAAACATTGAGCCTCACCCCATCGATGAAAACTCGAAATCAACCACAAAATCTTCACCCTAATCCTCGTCGCCCGCTCGAAACATTCATCATCATCATCACATGCCAAATAATAATGCAATGCCCCACAACACTTCATCCATAGTATATATAATCAAGTGTCCTCACCATCATCACATGCCAAACATTAATCTTAAAGATATCAACACTTTTTCTCGTAGTGTCCAACACCACTCACTATCTATACTCCGTAATTTCATCATGCACCCAAACCCCAGGATCATTAGTATTATTAAACATTAACACAAACAACCCAGGAAAAAAAAAGAAGAAAAAGTTAAAAATCGACAAACACCATTTTTACCGTAAATAGAAATCACATTAAGAAAAAGAAAAAAAGTAGAAGCAGAAAAACCCGGGGCACGGGTGGGAAGAAAAAACTAGTGGTACCAATCGCATCAACAAGTAAAGCCTTCGCCATACAAATTCCTCCGATTAATCCTCGTACTCTTTAACCAAGCCCAATAATCTCGACCCACTCAAGACTCCGTGGGGGGCGCCACGCTCCGCAAAGAATTGGCGACGAGCTCGAGAAAGATTGGGATCCGAGCCCACGAGGTAAGGCAAAATGACGTAGGTTTTGTGTTTTCGATCATGAAGAAGAAATGGATTCGAGATTGGTTTCAATAATTCCGTGGTCGCAAACAATTTACGAGATTGAGGTAAAAACCCGATAAGAAAAATAAAGGGGTGGGTATATTTGAGAAGTTTAGGACCGGATGGGGTAGATTAGTGATAGGGTGATATTTTTGTCTTTTTTTTCAAAAATCAGGGTATTTTGTGGTATTTCCTCATATATAAAAGCATATGTGATTCCATCCAAAAATTAAAAAGTCATCTTGATTTGATTATTTTGGAATTGACGGTCACAAACAATCTAAAAAGTGTACCATAGTTTATTCTTGATCACACATGGCCATGATTTATACAAACCCATTTTCTTCAAAAAAAAAAAAAACAAATAGGTCGGGCGCATGCATATCGCAAATTGACCTTTGAAAAAAAAAAAAAAAAAAATTAAAAATATTGGCGCAACAGTGGTATGCGCCAACCATTGCTCAGCGCATCTACATTGCGCCACCGAGTAAAGAAACAAGTTCCTCCATTTCTACCCTATTTTGACAATTTGATTTCAATTTTACAATAAATAAACAATTTCCCCAAGATCACATGTTTTTATAAAAATATGAGATATTCGAATAAAAATAAATTGAGCATTAAATTACATATTGTTCGTTTGGATTTTGTAGTAAAATAATTTTTGAATTTAGCAAGTGGAAATGGGCGGTAAAACCAATTAGTCAATAATAATATCCGTTACTAACAAATCTTGACATTAACTTACCAAAATAAAGCACCGCTAATTTTGGGTAACTCCAAAACATGCATTGTTTAGGAGAATTTTTGCACAATTTTTCTATATTATTTTGTATTTTGTATTTTATTTTTTTATTTCAGACTTCTGAAAATGACTTTATTTGCACATTTTTATGAATTCTAATCAAAGCACAAATATTATCATAAAGGATCTGCTTAATAAAAATACAAATCAAAGTTAATCTTGAGTTCACGTTTGATACTCTCACTTCAATAGGTACTTTAGAGTAGCTTTTCAAGTATATTGAATGACAAGTTAAATTTGTCCAGGTCAATATGTGAAATTATTAAATATGAACTTTCAAATGAATAGAGACTTGTGATAAAATCAAATAAGCCAGACTGTTGAACAGTAAAATCAAATTCAATTATTCTTTGTAATGAATTTATAATGCAACAATATAAAAAGTGAAATTCCAATAAATTCCTTGCAGAGATAATAGGAGAAATCAAAACTATAAAATAATCAAAGAGTCAGCTTATCCCCTCCTTCTAAATTTAATATTAGTTTTGGAAAGTGAATAATTAAAAATAAACAAAACATAAATCAAAATATAACTTAAAAAATGAGTACAACAAAACTATCGTGAATAAAAAATGAAACAATTTTTTTATTAAACTCACCAAAAAATATCCATACAATTTCAAAGTGTTCAATATAGAATATTAAAACCTCTTGATGCAGAATCTGAGTTCAATACTGACGATGTTGGCGGGACATTTGATGAAGACGTTAATAGGCGGCACGCGAAGATGAAGCCATATTTGGTGGTAATGACTCGACTTTAGGATCAACTATTTTGAAGTGTGCCTCTAAAGAAATTTAAGTAGTATAAATATAAGAGAATTCACTATAAAATATACTTAACAACTATAATATAACTTGCCAAAAAATTATTTAAACTATATCTTTTCATAATTCATTAGAAAAATCATTGAACAAAAAACATGAGAAAAATCATGAACAAAAAATCGGCTAATGTGTGTATACATGACAAGCAAGATCTTTGAATATCATTTAATAATAAGCTGGAATACCATACCATTTATAATATTTTCCTAACAAAAAACCGGCTAATATGTGTATATTGATAACTGGCAAGCAAAATCTTTAAATACCATTTTATAATAAGTTGGAGTGCCATACCATTTATAATATCTTCCTAATTTATGTACAACATATTTGAACAAAGCAAGATCTACGGTTAAGATTTTGCAATAAAATAATTCCTAATATAGAAAGTGAAAATGAGCGGGAAAATATTTTCTCCGAACTTCTACTATTATATATATAAATGATATTAAATATTTCTAACACTTAATACTAAAATTATTTTAGTTCAATTGAATGACCATTTTTATTTACATAGCTCTTATTAAAATTTATTTTGTGATTTTTTTACTAGATAATATATTATCATAGACTTTTTTTTTTTTAATTTAACATTGTTTATTTGAACTATAATAATCCTGTCGATAATAAAATCAACTTATTACTAGAATTTTACATAATATTGACTAAAAATCACTTTGTATTGAACAACTAGTTATTATTTCTATCAATTACTTCATATTGCAGATAAACATTATTCAATTATTTTTACTTATATAATTTCATAATAGTTAATACTAGATTTTTAGTAAATATTTATTATTTACAAAAAGTATATCATTTATATTTTTGGAAGAACTATGCATAAATTATTCCATAAAATTCATTAAAAATACTATTTAAAATTTAATATAGTTTCTAATTATATATATATATATTATTAAAATAACTATGTTATTGTTTTTTAAATAGATAGTGCATTAATTTAGGAATTCCCTTACTCACTACAAATCTAATTAATTGGCAGTAGTCTATTAACTATGTATAATGAATATTTTATTGTTAATAAAATTATCACGAGTTTATAGAAGCTATGCTAGTTTAAATATTATTTCCATACTAAATTGATAATTTATTTAATATTGAAAAAATATTAATATTTTATGCATTAATCAAAATATTATTTAGAAATATATTTTTAATAACTATATTTAAGTTCAGTGAAAAAATTATGAGTAAAATGTATTATCTAATAATAAATATCATAAGATATAGATTTTAATAGGAGTTATGTTAATAAAAATAAGGATCAAATTTGAATTAAAATAAATTTTAAATAATTTTAATATTAAGTATTAAATTAATAGTATAGTAAATAAAATATACTTATTTTAGAATGAGAGTAAGGGGTAAAATGAGAAAAATGAGAGTATAAAGTAAAACAAAATGAAAGTACAAGTGGTAAAGTGATAATTAACAAGAGAACAAGGGAGTAAAATGAGATTTACCCTAATATTAATAAAAAAATTATAATAACAACGACAACAACAACATACTAAAGAGGTCCATTTCATACACAAAATGACACACACACATATTCATTATATTAACACACACTCTAGAATTTGAATTCCCCAAGTCTCTCACATATCATGAAAGAACCTGTATGTTTTAATATCTAGTATGATAAATCTAACTGCACCTATACAACCCAACACAGCAACTATTGAAAACCAGGCAGCAATAGCAGAGTTGAGGATCATCACCGCGAGTCGAAGTTTCTTGTGCCTAGGCAATTTTCCAGCTTTCATATAAGCTAAAACAGGGAAGACGAAATCTAAGGGAGTGAAACCAACAGCTCCACATATAGAAACGAAATCTCCGAAAAAGGGCATGGCTGAGGCAACAAGTGTTATAAGACTAATGTATATCGAAGTGTAAAATAGACGGTAGATATAAGCCCGGAGAGTGCTGTTATTAGGGTTCTTCCTTCAAAATATGCATATGTTGGTCTGCAGTAAATCTACAGGATGCAGAACAATATTAGGAATCAGTTTTTACCATTTTATACTAGTGAAAAAACAGTAATTCGTTAACGAAGCCGAAAAGAAAATTATGTCACTAGGTTCTCATATCCCAACCTAAATCAGATATCATCCCCATATTTTAATCTGCAAAATTTTCTCTGAGAATATGATATTTTTAGCTAGGTGATATGCCGGTATTATTACATGTCTCAAAAAGAAAATTTATCAGAATTAAACGAGATTCAACACCCAATGTAGCGATTGGATACCAAAAAATATCATTTTCATTCCGCTAGAGAATTTTATGTTTTACCCCAAAATGCGATTGCTTACACTTACATTGATTTTTTTCTCTCGTCAATATTTTCTACTAAATTTTCAAGACAAACACCAAATCACCAATTATTATTACATATTTTCCCACAAATTCTACTATTTACCCACTCATCGATCATATCCAATCATTATTTTCCCATATCTATACCAGAACAACATTCACCATTCCATTTTCACCTCATATTTAATCACGCTATCAAAATTCATTCTTATTCTTTCAAAAATAGTTTTATCACTATTCTCTAGCAATTCCTTTTTTCCAAAATGAAAGGATATCCAATAGCACACTAAGAATGTCTACTTTTTTGTTAGGCTTTCTCTGTGCAGCGAAATTCTATAGTTAATCAACTACAAAGCAATGAGTCAGTCACTTGTGTTTCAAGCATTTAAAAACCTCAAAATTTAATACACAACATAATCACCTGAAAGCATCCCGATATTTGAATTACTGCAAATAGATTAGCCATAACGATTGTCCACCTAGGCGTCGTAAGAGAAGCCACAATGTAAGGCTCAACTTCTGAACCAAACGCCCAATAACCCAAAAAGGCCAATTGCCAGTAAGTCACAACGATAATAGCATATGCTGCTGATACACCTTTATACATATTCCCTTTAGCAGGTTTCCTCACTGTGCTCTACAAAAATTAGCAGAAAAATCAATTCATTCTGTCCAAAAATCGTACATGTTATTACATCAGCTATAGAACAGATGCACAAACAGAATGAAGAGACAGTTATTTACTTGTATTTCTGGGAGCATAGCATCTCCAAATGAGAAGGCAATTGCACCTAAAGCATTGAAGGCTTTAAATGCTTTTGCAGATGAGCTGCCTTGCAAACTATAAGAAACCGATTCCCGATCTGCCTTCTTCCCTACAATTATATTTCCTAAGATTAAACTCATTTCCCAAAGAAAAAGGAACAGATCACAGATGAAGGAGTGTTTGCAAAAACTTCTGCTTAAAAAAAAGTAATCTAGTGTAGAAGTTAAAAAAAAGTTGAAAATTAGAAGTTGTTAGTGTTCACTGAAAGTTGAATAAGTTAAACGAGTGTTTGGACATATTTCAAAATGAAACCAAAATCAGTATTAGAAATCTAAAGCGTTCATCCCCTACTTTTATATTCCGGTTAATTTATATGGAATTAGGAGCCAAAAGACGATAATCACTTTTTTTTTTAAGTGTTTGCAAACACTCCTGAAATAGTTTCAAAAAATCTACCATTATATATGGTTACCCCAATGGATGTACCGGCAAAACCAACGGTACTGAGAGTGCACAAGGCATTCACCCATCTCAGTGAATGAATGTCTGGAAACTGAGAGAGAAAAAGTTCAAAGCCACCAAAAAAGATAATGAAATGCTGCAGAGTCAAGCTACTGTCAGGGTGATAGTATTTGTATACTGCCTGTGGATAAAAACAGAAAGGGATAATTGCAAAACTACTCTTAAGGTTTAGTTTAATTACAAAAAAAAAATCAGTAATCTTCTAAATAAGCAAAAAAAATAATCCGTGATGCCCCCTCATAGAGTGCAATTCGTAAAATATGAACAAGTTTCAAGTGGTTTTTTGTAATTTTGAAAGATCAATGGGTTGAACAGCTAAAACGTCCGTTGCTATGATAGCGAGGATCAAATAACTTTGACATTTTTGCGACCACCATGTAACTGAAAAACGAAAAAATGTAAAACATAAATGGTAACATGATTTCAGTTCTTGATTGATGCGATAAAACATTCAAAGTTTGGTAATTATCAACCTTAAGGCTACTCCCAGCTGCAATTTGATTGCAATATTATTTCCCAGGGATGCCACCTGCTGAAAAATGCAATAGACCAGTAACCCCATGATCCTTCATCATCAAACAAGACAGCCAACCAAAAAATCAATTAAATCTTTTTTTCTATTTTTGGAGCAAAAAGAAGAAAAAGCTAAAAAAAAAAAACACAAATCATAACAAAATAGACAAACACAAGAGATTACCATAAATACTCTTGGCTAGATGCCGATAAGTAGTGTGTTTTTTCCCATCCCATCTCCACAAGGAAGCAATCAATAGACTAGAATACCATGTGGCAAGTGTCCCTGCAACTAAACTCGTCGACCCTGCATATTGAATTATTTTTTATTTCCACGCTGAAATCTCCAAAATTTGAAAGCAATTCCAATTGATTTCGCAATTGCTGATAGAGAATGGCAGGGGCATTCACTTGTGGTGGCATGTTAGCCCCCAAAATTTTCAAGAACTCCATTACTTCGCATATTTTTAATTTTAAATATTAATTTTTGGTACTTAAATATTTATTTTTATATTATTTAGCCTTCCCCAAAATAAAACGTCTAGCTCGCCCCGGAGATTGGACTCAATGTGTAAAAAATTAGAAGTGTCCTATTTCACATTCTGGGCGTAGCTAGTCCGGCTAAGTATTCCTAGCCCCAAAAAATTTTCCCCTAGCTCAACTATTTTTTCCCCTTAAAAATATATATATATATATAATTTTTTTTTATTTTTCCATAAAAACGGGACAAAAAAAAATTTGGGGTCTTGTGAGGCGAGGAGGCCCCCTTGTCTACGCTCTAGTTACATCCCCAAATTACTCAATGTGCAACAAATTAGAAGTGTCTATTCTAGTTTTATGTTACATCCTCAAATTAGTGGATTTAAGTGCAATAGGGTATAAGTTAGTGGACCAATATACAATTTAGCCTAAAATATCTTTCAAAACTACAAATTGCAACTTTAATAGGGGTTATTTGTAAGAAAAATTACAAACATCAAGATTGATAAGGGCAAAAGATTATGGGCCGATCCGTGTGCCTAAGACATTGGGTGACCTGACGGGCCCGAGGTATAGGCCGACGATGATACTAGAACATTGGGCGAAATGATGAGGCCCATAGCTCGGGATGATCGTTAAGCATTAAATAATGGTCGATCGATCTGTGGAGGCTTGCAACATAAGATTGGCTTAGAGCTTATCGACTTGGGCCGGCCTGTCCGTGCCCGAGTGCAAGTGGTTGTGGATGTTCATAAGACCGACTGTGTAAAGTCACCGTGTTAAGCCAACCTGTTGTTGACCACAAAGTCTAACATGACTTGAGAGGAAGAGGTCGAGCTCGGCCTGAGAGATGTATGACATCATTGAGGATGCCTCGAGATTTGGGATTTCTCACCAATACAACGGGCCGGCGTGTTCGAGACAGTGCCTGAGCTATGGTCTTACGGGCGTAAAATTAGGGTTTTTAAGAGATCCGATCCTAATCTAATGATGACTCGACACCAAATCGTAACGGAATCCCGGATTTTACTAAATCCTAATCCTAGCTAAGGTATAAAAAGGCCCCGGGTTCATTCTAACCTAATCTCATTTTTTTACTGTTACATTGTTTTTTCTCTCTAGCCTTTGCTTCCTTCCCAATATACTGAGTTAAGCATCGGAGAGGGTACACCCGAGCCCCCCTCCGGCCCCCTTGTGCAGGTTTCGCGGTGGACTTCGCCTGGAAAGGTGATCGGCGAGGAGAGATAGTTTTGGGAGCAACCAAAGATAGTATTTGTAATTTTGATAGATAACTGGATTTTTCTGTAACTAAACTAAACTTCAATGTTAATCACAAACCAAATCAAATAAAGTTTTTCTGAGAAATCTTCATATATTACGCGAAAAATGGGATAGAATTTATAAATTGTGACCATAGCAATTGAGCAGGAGCGAATAATGTATCAGCTTTTGGCGCTACTCTTTATGTTAGCTGAAAGGGCACAAAAGTAATTACTCACCGAGTGACCAGCCGAGTGAGGCGACGGCGAAGGGGAGCGGAGCATAGGCGGCGGGGTGGCGATGGTGGTGGCGACATGGAAAGCGGCGTGTCTCCAAGTGCCTCTACCTTCGTGCTCATCAGTTACAGTTTCTGTTTCCACTGCTACTTCATCATTGACGCTATTCTCAGTTTCGGAATCTCGAAACGCCATTGGAAACCAATTTCTGGTTTCAGGAAATTGAAGGATTGCGTGGGGAAGTTATATTGTATCATATCGATAACAGGAGGATACGATGAGGAGCAAGGAAAGTCAAATATGGATTGCAACAGCTTGTTTTTGAGTTCTTTGGATGCAACAAAATTCTTGATTGGGGACAATTTTTCATGTTTTAATAATTTGCCAATTTGATTTGTATAATTATATTCCACATTTTGAATAATAAAAGAAAGGTTTAATTACAGTTTTAGCCCTGTAAATATAGAAAGTTGCATATTGGGTCCCGTAATTTTTGTGTGTAGCAATAAATTTTGGTCCCATGAGTATAAACATATGTCATGTTTGGTCCTCTAAGTATAGCAATTTCGGTCTCGTAAAATTTTATTTTTGTGCAATTTGGGTCCCATAATTTCTAAATTTGTGCATTTTTCATTCTGAAAGAAATAAAACTTATTGGACTAAAATTACACAAAATTTTAATTTACAAGACCTAAATTGCCACATAATACTTACAAGATCCAATATAACTCATTTGGATTTACATTAATAATTTCTTTTTCTTTTTCTTTTTAAAAAAGCGTAGTTAGAGTTATTGTTCAACTTTTAGCGAACAAGTTCCATATCAATTAATTTGTTTGGAAAATCTTATTTTATATTATTTTATTTTTCTAAGTACACATATCTACTAAATACATCTTCACCTCTTTTTAAAACAAAACCTATTTACTAAATAGTAAATACTCTCCCCGTAATTTTCTATTTTATCCTTCCATTGTTTCTTCTCAAATACACTCCCGGGTCATATACCCGGGCGGTGGCGCGGAAAAAGTTCCAACAACATAAGAAGATATGAATATTTTCTTTAATTTTGAATGTAATTTTTACTTTAATTTTGCACATATAGTTGGGGTAATTGTTGGGAATGTGTTGAATAATTGAGTTTGCTTTGAATTATGGCATTACAAAGGGTTTTTTTTTTTAAAGGTTTGGGTATAGGGAAGAATACGATAGATGGCACGAAGGCACAAATGGCACGACGATATACTCGATCGTGCCACAAACACGATCGAGTTACCTTGATCGTGTCAATATGCCTCATATGAGTCATGACACGAGAAAGTTACAATTACGATCGTGCCATTGCGCCTCATAAAGACAATAACACGGCCATGATTGCATGCGATAGTGTCGCATCGTTGTTATTCAAATGCAATTTTAAATCGTGTAAAAAATGAGTAAAATGGAGAAATAACATACTTTAAGGTGTAAACTAAGACGATATTTAATTTCATCAATATGATTTATTTGTTGTCCATATTTGCAACAATGTATGTATTGGAAAATTTAAGGTTTATGGAAAAAGGTTTCATATTTGTTCAAAGAAAAAAATGTGGTTAGGTGTGGGGAAGAAGATTACAAGCTTTAATAAAAGATGTGGTGTATTTAGAGATTTGATTATGTGTATTTAGATTCTAGAACTTCTTTATGTGGGTAAGAATATTATGGTTTTTTAAACTAATGACATTTTTGAAATTATATGAAGGTGTATGTATTTAGAATTTATGGAGGTGCAAATAGCGCCCCATAATAAAAATAAAGAAAAATACAAAATTTGTCTTGCATCTATAGAGGTCATGCAATATTAGTCCCATAACTTCTAAGATTGCAATTTTAGTCCAATTATGATTTTTTTTTTTAAATTTTAGTCCCGTAGTTTTAGATTTGTGCAATTATAGTCCTTTATGATTTAAATTAGTGTAAATTTGGTCCAAATGGCTCACAACCAATTCGGAAATTATCCCATATAAATCACCATGACAACAAAAACATATCTACTAATTTACAAGTTTAGATGTAAATTATATATATGGATCTTAAGAAAGTTAGAACAGTTAACAACATATATGCTACGTGCAACAAGATGAAGGCATTGTCCAGAAGCGTAGTCCCACTTATGTACTAGCAGACTCAATTTTGTCAAAAATAAGCATGGCAAAAACCGTAATACATAAAACAAAAACAAGAAAAGTTATAAACTGAAAAGTTATGCTCTAAAAATCTCCGTTTATCCCTGCCCAAGCCCCACCTTAACACTAGCCCTCAACTTGTCACCATCTAGTGCGTAGCACTTTTTAGAACATTGCTAAATTAAGATTAAATCCTCCAAAAATCGCAGCAAAAGAAATCAAAGAGCAGAAACTTTAATCTTTTCAATTATATAGCTCTTTTAATAGGCCAAGCTAGTACTCAACATACTATGATATAAATAACTCATAATTTCCAAGAACATGGACTAACACCATAAAATTAACCAGACTCATGAGCCAATTTGGATGCCCAATGAAAGTAGCATATCATTCTCCACAGTATTACCAAAAGCCCAAAATCCAGATATTGCAGGAAAATAACATAATCCCACAACACTATAGGCCACAATTACACACTCCACATTGGATTCTTCGATAAATGTTCCGGTATCGATCGAATATTTCTTGAATTTTTAATGTCACATTATGGCCAAGCAAATGCAAGTAATCTAAGCTACTAAATATGTTGAAAACATACCAACCGTCGAATGTGCTTTTCCATATAGATGCACCAGTAGCTAACACTGACTAACTGTACAAGCATCACACATTGGCAACTTCATTTCGTGAGTCGTTATGAATACTGTTGGAACTATGTGTTGGCAAAAAAACATATTTGAAACAAGTACCAAACTAATGTTTTTAAATCTCCAATTTCCACGCTAGTGTTATGATCAACAATGTACGGTATTGTTTCTAGGTAATTGTGTGGCAGTGAGTGGCACCCATATTGTCACACCAAAAAATAGTAGGAGATGCTAATGTGAGACCAAGTTCGAAAAAAAAAAAAAAGTTTCACCCATACAAGACCAGTTGTTGTTGCAGACTAAACTTTGATATTTTGACTGTTGTGCTTCTAGCCACAATATTATGTTTCTTGGAAAACCAATATATGGGATTCGAGCCAAGAAAAATACAATATCCGATAGTAGACTGTCTATCATCAAGTGAGTTGGCTCAATCCGCATCGGAAAATCCTTCCAAATTCATTTTCGGAGATGAAGCAAACAAAATCTTTGTTGAAATTGGTTTTTAAGAAATTGGGGTTTGATTGATTTTGACCAATTATTAAGTGGGTTCATTTATTCGATGTGTGAAATAAATGAGATAAATGTAATCTACACCATGGGAAGATGAGTTTAGCATTTTGAATTCCTCAAAACCAATGTCGGGTGAATGAGAAATAAATGCATGAAGTTGGCCACTTAAAATGTCTTTTATATATATGGAATATAAAAGGGTGAGAATATGGAAAGTCATATCCCACACAGAAACATATTAAATATTTGACTAGTTTATAAAGAGCTTCACCACTAATAAGGAGTAATTAAGTGGAGCTCCTTATGGTACACCCTAGTGGACTAAGTCAATTTTGACTAGCCTATGGCTAGCTCAAAAGCACCGAGAACGGTGCGCGAGAACACCGTCCGAGCCGAGCCGGAGCTAGAGTTGGTCACGCGCACTTCACACATAGTCGCATTAGGCGCTCGAGGCGCACTTTGCACTTTGCATGTACGCATCGTCGAGGAGCTTTGAGGAGCCTGGATGTGATCGGACCATCGATCGCAACATCGATCACTGGGTGCGATCGATCGTCCCTGGTTGATCCGAACCGGGGATCGCACACGGCCGAAAAGGCATATGAGGCTCTATAAAAGTCGGTCCCCATAACTTATTTCATCACTTGAAAAATTCAAAATCCCCAGATTATGCATAAGTTTCGAGAGTTCAAAACACTATAAAGTTCAAGTATATTGTGATTTGTAGTGTTGCTATCACAAGACGTAAGTCATTGTATCTTGGGAGGCGATTGCTAGTTTATGTTAACACCGTGAGCGGGAAATTCGTCAACTCTTGCCTCGACTTTCATACTATTACTCGCTTGATTAATTTTAGCCATTCGATATACACTATCCTATTTTTCCAACAAGTTTAACATTTAAATTGATGTGTGTATCAAATGGCTTCAACATCATCAGCCCAAAGACCAAAGACTGGGGAGAAACTAGAGAAGTTTGGTGGTTGATTTTAAAAGATGGCAATGAAGATGATGTTCTATCTTACTACTCGAACCTTGCTCGTTTCCGACGGATGATGCTCCAACGTGGGGGAAGAGGAGATCGATAAAGAAAAGAGAATGGCATTCGATGCTTGGAGTCAAAGCAACTTCCTATGGCAGAACTACATTCTCAATAGATAGGATAACACATTATATAATTTGTATTGTTCGGTAAAAATGTAAAGAGTTGTGGAGCTATTTAGAGAAAAACTATAAAATGGAAGATGTTGGCACAAAGAAATTTATTGTCGGAAAATTCTCGAGTATAAGATGGTTGACACCAAGACAATGATCAACCACATTC
The DNA here is from genome assembly GCA_016081115.2 of Rehmannia glutinosa. Lineage (NCBI taxonomy): Eukaryota > Viridiplantae > Streptophyta > Magnoliopsida > Lamiales > Orobanchaceae > Rehmannia > Rehmannia glutinosa. The sequence continues at coordinate 269,161 of JABTTQ020000106.1, forward strand.
AAGAGATCTAGCTTATTTTGCACGATATAATTGCGAAGGAATTGTGTTGAGTGAATCCTTTCAAGTAGTTGCTATTATCGAAGCTACCGCCTCCGTGGAAGGATTTTAAAAATCACTTGAAGCACAAGCGGAAGGAGATGGAGCTTGAAGACTTAATTGTCAGATTGCAAAATTGAAGAAGACAATCACAAGTCTGAAATTGAGTCTGGCAAGCTTTCAATGGAGGCAAAGACAAATTTGGTGGAGCCCAATGCAAGCAAGAAGAGAAAGCACCCAGGGAATGGTCAGAAACATGGGAAGGCTAAAAAGTTCAAAAGTAACTGCTTCAACTGTTGAAAGCGAATCACGAGACTAAAGATTGTCATCTTCCTAAGAAAGCCAATCGGAACCAGGTGCATGTGACCGAGGATACATCAGTGCCAATTGATATGTCCGAGCTTAATCTTTCGGTTGTTGTGTTTGAAGCCAACAAGTGCTACATGGTAGATAACCCGAGAGAATGTTGGGGGACACAGGTGCTACACACCACATATACTTCGACAAAGACATGTTCTCAACGTATACTCCTATCAACGGGAGGAATTTATACATGGGGAATCTTGCAACTTCTGAAATTTTCGGTCTTGGCAATGTGGTGCTGAAGATGATCTCGGGCAAGGAGATGACCCTCGTTGATGTCCTTCATGTTCGGACATCCGAGAATAATTTAGTGTTACGATCGTTGTTGGTCAAGGCGGGGTTTAGACTAGTATTTGAGACTCAAAGGTTTGTACTAATGAAAAATGGAAAGTTCATAGGGAATGAGTACTTAGATAATGGATTGTTCAAGATGAATGTAATGAATGTACTCCGAAACTTTGAAACCAGTAAAATTAATGCTTCTTTATTTGCTTGAGTGTTCAAATTTATGGCATGTTAGATTAGGACATGTGAATTTTAACACTTTGAAAATGTTAGTAAATTTGGAATTACTAACTAATTTTAAAATAGATTCGCAACACAAGTGTGAAATCTGTGTTGAGGCAAAAATAGCCAAAACACCATTCCACTCGGTGGAAAGAAATACAGAACCTCTAGAGTTAATTTATAGTGATATATGTTATTTAAAGTTTGTGCAAACTAGAGGTGAGAAAGAGTATTTTGTTACTTTTATTGATGATTGCACAAGATACTGTTATGTATATCTTTTGAGAAGTAAAGATGAGGCCCTAGAATCTTTTAAAAGCTATAAGAATAAGGTTGAAAATCAACTTAGCAAACGAATCAAGATAATTCGATGAGATATAGGTGGAGAGTATTGAGCTCCATTTGATGAATTTTGCTCAGATTCGGGTATTATTCATCAAACGACAACACTTTATTCACCACAATCAAACGGTATTGTTGAACGCAAAAACTGAACTCTAAAAAAGATGATGAATGCTTTGTTGATAAATTCAGGTTTACCTCATAATTTGTTGGGGGAAACAATTATCTCGGCTAACCACATTCTTAAAGGATAAAACTACGTATGAGTTATGGAAAGGTCGCAAACCTTCCTACAAAAACCTTAAAGTGTGGGGCTTGGCTAAAGTAGAAATACCTAAGCCAAAACAAGTCAAGATAGGGCCTAAAACAATCGATTGCATTTTCATTGGATATGCTAATAACAAAGAGCGCATATCAATTTTTAGTGCACAAATCAATAATTCCGGATGTACAATAAGGTACAATTATCGAGTCAATGAATGATGTATTTTTCAAGACGCGTTTCTTTATCAAGAAAGAAAAGCTAGCTAATTCTGGTAAAAGAACACATGATATCTTGTTAATGGTAATCATCAAAGTGATGAAGAACCGAGACGTAGTAAAAGGGCCAAAATAACTAAGTCTTTTGGTCCAGATTTTCTAACTTATGTGTTAGAAAATGAACCAAGGACAATTGGTGAAGCATTGTCCAGTCCAGAAGCTCCATTCTGGAAAAATGTTATTAATAATGAAATAGATTCCATTATGCAAAATCATACCGGGAGTTGGTAGATCTCCCATCGAAATAAGCCTTTAGGATCCGGTGGATCCTTAAAAGAAAATATAAAGTCGATGAAACTATTGATAAGTACAAGGCCGTATTAGTAGCTAAAGGATTTAAACAAAGAGAAGGCCTTGATTTCTTTGATATATATTCACATGTGAAGTTAATCACATCTATTAGAGTTCTCATTGCTATTGCAAAGATTGCATAACCTTGAGATACACTAAATGGATGTGAAAATAACTTTTTCGAATGGTGAATTAGAAGAAGAAATCTTCGTGGAACTCTATTGTAAAAATCCCGCCTAGGCACTAGGCCCTCCTTGTCCACCCACGATTTTTTTTTCGACAGGCGCTTTAATCCCGCCTGTGTCCCACCTAGGTTTCGCTATGCGCTAGCCCCTAGGCCCGCCACCTACCCGAACGGTTTGTTGCTCCGGGCGATAGAAGAAGGTGTGCAAACTCGTTAGTCATTATATGGCCTTAAGCAAGCTCGAAACAATGGCACGAGAAATTTGACAGTAACTATGTTGTCGAATAGTTTTAAAATTAACGAGTGTGATAAATGCATTTACATTAAAGACACACCTAATGCTTATGTGATTGTCTGTCTTTACATTGACGACATGTTGATTATGGGTAGTAATCATGATATAATCATGAATACTAAGAAAATATTGACTAAATATTTTGATATGAAAGATATGGGTGTAGCAGATGTTATTCGGGAATTAAGATCTCTAAAACATCGATGTACTTGTTTTCTCACAATCTCATTATATTGAGACAAAGATCTTGAAAGTTATGACGGTCCTCCGGCCTAAAACGCCGTTGATTTAAGCTTACACTTAGCTAAAAATCGGGGTGAGCATGAATCTCGAGATCCTGGAAATGACCATTGGAAGGCATTGATAAGGGTTCTTAGATATCTAAGACTCATATTAAATTATGGATTACATTACTAAAGATATCCATCTGTATTAGAAAGATACGGTGATGCCAATTGGATATCCGACACAAAATATTCCAAGTCCACTAGTGGTTATGTTTTTACCATTGGTGGTGGAACGGTGTCATGGAAATCCTCTAAACAAACGTGTATAGCTCGATCCACGATGGAATCAGAGTTTATAGCTCTGGATAAAGTTGGTGAATAAGCAGAATGGCTTCACATCTTTTTAGAGGATATTCCTTGCTGGTCTAAGTCGGTGGCTGCAATCATGATACATAGTGATAGTCAGTCAGCTATAGAAAGAGCTCAAAATAGTATGTACAATGGTAAGTCTCGACATATACGTCGAAGATATAACACCGTTAGGCAGTTCACCTCAAATAGGGTTATTACAATCGATTACGGGAAATCGAAAGAAAACCTAGTGGATTCGTTAACTAAAGGTTTGAATAGAGATCAAGTATACTGCTTATCAAAAGGAATGGGCTTAAAATCCACAAAATAAGAGTGTTCATAGCGGTAACCCAACCTTGTGAATTTGAGATCCCAAGACCTTGGTTCAATGGGATAACTAAGTTATGAATATTCGAATAAACATTTGGAACAAGTTACTGACTCATTTCTATCCAAGTGGAAAAACCTGCAGAATGTGGTGAGGTTAAGTTATAAACTTTTAATGATTCCTATACTTGAAAGAAGTAGAGTATGTCAGGATACTCTTAATAGAAGATCGCATATATAAGTGTGAAGATGGGCCGCTTCAACGAAACACTTATGAATCCAAGATGTTGTCTAGGCGAAAATGGACACAACCGTGAGAACCAAATGGTGTTAGGAAAGATATTGTCGGATCTTTGTTGTTTTGGTTTACATAAACAATTTGAACAATTCAAGACATCACGTCATTGCAAATTTAGTGAATCCGATAGTATTCTCTAAGGAAGGTTCAAAGCCACAAGCTACCTCTCCCAATGCAATAGCTTTCCGTTTGAACTCTCTTTAGTGTCTACATACTCAAGCATTTATTTTCATTCCTATGGGGGATTGTTGAAAATGGTTTTAAGAAATTGTTTTGACCCTATTTTGACCAACTATTTAACCGGGTTCATTTATTCGATGTGTGAAATAAATGAGATAAACGTAATCTATGCCTCGGGTAGATGAGTTTAGCATTTTGAATTTTTCAAAATCAATGTCGGGTGAATGAGAAATAAATGCATGAAATTATCCATTTAAAATATCTTTTATATATATGGAATATAAAAGGGTGGGAATATGGAAAGCCAACCCCACGTAGGAAATATATTAAATATTTGACTAGTTTATAAAGAGCTTCACCACTAATAAGGAGTAATCATGTGGAGCTCCTTATGGTACACCCTAGTGGACCAAGTCAATTTTTACTAGCCTTTGGCTAGTTCAAAAAGCACCAAGGACGGTGCAGAGCACCGTCCGAGCTGGAGTCGGGTCTGGGCCTGCACACGTCGCACATAGTTGCATTGGGCACTTTAGAGGTACACTTTGCACTTCACACATACACATCGTCTTGAGGAGCCTTAAAGTTTTGGAAAATCGAACCAGGATTCAGTCCAGTGGCTCGATGATGTGGCAGAGCAGCTCAGGTGACAGTGACTTGGCAAAGTCGTCCGAATGGCAACACATGGCACTGATTGAATGTGTTTGTTCGCTGACGGGGCACCATGACTGGACATGACTGTCCAGTGTGCAGAGATGCATACGAAGAGGCGTGTACCTTTAGCTGGATGCGATCTGGACCATCAGATCGCAACTGTTGATCACAGGGTGCGATATAACTGTCCTGGTTGATCCGAACCAGGGATCGTTGTTCATTTGGTTTTATACCATTGATTTGGGTTTCCTAGACTAGAGTTTTGTGTTGTTTTTGAGTATTTTGAGTCAATTTTGTTATATCTCATAGTTTAGGCATGATTTTCCATTGTTTCGAGTCATTTGAGGGGCCAAGACATGTTGAGAGCCAATTATATTGAGTTTATAGTCATATTAATGAATCGTGTATTAAAAGAAGTACGAACGAGCAAACAACGAGAGATTGATTTGAAGAAAAGTCCAAATGCGTCTCGAATTTCTAAAGACTGCAAGTGTGTTTTGTATTTTGGCCATAACTTTCTCTACAAAATTGATATTGAGCTGATTCAAGTGTCTATGGAAAGCTAGGAGATAGGGCTACAACTTTAATGAAGGACGAAAAACCAAATTCGGACATTTGGTAGGCGAAAACACCGGGTGGGCGCTGCAGCGCTCGTCCCACTGGGCGCTGCAAAGACGCGCAGACAGGCAAGGCGTTAGATTTTTTTTCAGTGGGAAGCGGCAGCCCGGGCGGGATTATTTTTGGGATGTCTTTGGGCTGCGCGCCCATGCCGGGCGCCACAATACCGGGTGGATTTTCCTATGTTGGCCTACCTTTTTCTTGGATCTTTGTGGGGTTATAAATATAGACATGGGGGCATGAATTCAGCAACTTTGGACCCTTGGGAAGACAAAAAGACAACAAGAAGACAAGGAAGAAAGCTAGGGAAACCTTGGGACAAGCTTGGAGAAGAAGATTGAAGGCTCTTATCATCTAGAAATAGAGAAGATCCCTCAACTCTTGTTCTTATTTTGTTACTTTCTCCTTATCTTGTAAGATGTATTGTTATGTTCTTATGGATTCATTTTCTTCAATCATGAGCTAAACTCTATAATTCAGAGGGATGGTGTAATCTATGTTTGAACTTATGTTTTGAGATTGTGGTTTGTCAATTTAGATCTATCAATTTATTTGTGCTATTTGGATCTATTGCTTCTAAATTACTTGATCAATAATTTAGATTGTTTGGTGTATTTGATTTGACACTTGAGAGAGGTAATTGAATACATGACCTTGGAATATCATAACCTAGGATTTCATAGAATTGAGAGATTTGTGAATCCTTTGAAGTCTTTTATCAAGATTCATAGCTTTTATTGAGATTTTAATTGGTGATTTTTATAGAGATATTGATTTCCCAATCGAAATCTAAAATCATTTGGCACTCGAGAGAGGAAATGATTATTATAGAAATCTTGACTTATAAATTGATAATTGATTATTGATAAACCATGTTGATAACATAAGGGATAACTAGATTCATGACACCTCTAGAATTCATTTAATCATTTGGATAAACTCATTGTTATTTTTATATTCTTGATCAATTTTTGGTATTCTTAGTATAATCAACTCCATCAAATATTAAATTTCTAAATAAAGTTAGACTACTATATTATAGTACTTAGCGATAATTCGATAATTATTCCCTGTGGATTCGACAACCTTACTTCTCTATATTAAAACTTGACACCGTAGACTTGCGGTTAGAAAAATTCTCTAACAAGTTTTGGCGCCGTTCTTCGGGGAATAGTTTATCTTATTTTCGCTAATATTATTACTTAGTAGTTTTACTTTAATTTAGATTGGTTCTTGTTACAATAGGGTCATTTTCATTTTTGTGTTTTCTTGTTGATGCGAAAAATAAAAGTGCTAATTTAATATTATTTGATCTAGAAATTGAAAGAACACTTCGAAAGATTAGAGCCGCACGAAGAATCGAATTCACAAAAATGGCAGGAATCGGTGATGATGAAGAACGTGTACCCATTATTGCACCACCGGAGAGGGTCATTCGAGATTATTTTCGACAACCACGAATCAAAATTATTTGGGCATTGTTCGCCAACCTATCAATGCGAATAATTTTGAATTGAAGCCGACCCTGATAAATATGGTGCAACAGAATCAATTCGGGGGAAGTGCCGTAGACGACCCGAACGCTCATTTGGCTATTTTTCTCGAGATATGTGACACTATCAAAATGAATGGGGTTCCCGATGAAGCTATTCGGTTGAGGTTATTTCCATTTTCACTTTGTGATAAAGCTAGACAATGGCTTCAAACCTTTCCACCCGGAAGTATCACTAGTTGGGATGATCTCACTGAAAAATTTATGGCAAAATTCTTTCCACCTAGCAAGACACTTCAACTGAAGAGTGAGATTGCTCAATTTCAACAGATTGACTTTGAACCATTCCATGAAGCTTGGGAGCGATTCAAGGAATTATTGAGGAGGTGTCCACAACACGGGTACGCAGATTGGCGAGAAAGTTCAACATTTTTATAATGGCACGAATGGTCATTCGAGAACTATTATAGATGTTGCAAAGAGGAGGTACATTGATGGCTAAAACTCCAAGTGAAGCCATGCTTTTGCTAGAAGAAATGGCTGCCAATAGTTACCAATGGCCTTCTGAGAGATCCATGCCAAGGAAAGTTGCCGGTGTTCTTGAACTTGATAATATGTCCGCTTTGGCCTCTCAAATTTCCGCCTTGTCAAAGCAACTTGCCACCCTCAATTCTAGTGGAAAACAAAGAAATGAAGTTGTTATGGAAATAAGTCAAGAGATGATGAGGCCGCATGGAACGAGTCAATTATGTGAATAATCGGGGTTTCAACAATAAAGGGAATCGATTCTAACACATTATCATCAGGGACTTCAAAATCATGAAAATTTCTCATATAACAATACGAGAAATGTGTTGCAACCACCTCCGGGATTTCAAGCTCGCACTTTGTCCTCAGGGCAAGTGCGAGTACACATGTGGGAGAAAACAAGTCGCCCTTGGAAGAATTACTTGGCACATTTATTGTAGAAACCCGAGCTTGGATGAACAAGAGTGATGATAACATGGACAAGCTCGACTCGAGAGTTACAACAATAGGAGGTACATCAACTCCTTGGTGACACAAGTACGGCAGCTTAGCAACAACGAGTTGAATTCATTGCGTGAGAGAGGAAATTTCCGAGTGATACTGAAGAGGTTAATCGAGGGAGCATTGCCATGCAATTTATGTAAGAGAGGCGTAAATTCAACTTGCACCGAACAATCGCTCATTTATGCGAAACCAATGTGGAATCCAAGAAAATGAAGTTGGAGGAGTTTGAGACCTGTCTATTTGACAGAGGAATGTAGTGCAATAGTCCGAGTAAACTACCTCTTTAAAATGAAGGATCCGGGGAGTTTCACTATTCCTTGTACTATTGGAGGAGTTTTCTTTGAGAAACCACTTTGTGATCTTGGGTCCAATGTGAATCTTATATCTCTTTCGATGTGACGAAGTTTGGGCTCGGGGGGAGGTGAAAGCTTCCAATATCACTTTGCAGTTTGCTGATCGATCCATCGCCTATCCGTGGGGAATCATTGAAGATGTATTGGTAAGAATTAATAAATTTATTTTTCCTGTGGATTTTGTAGTGTTGGATGCGAATGAGGACAAGAAAATACCTATCATCTTTGGGCGACCATTTTTAGCTACAGCCATGGGCTTTGATCGATGTAGAAATGGGGAGCTAACTCTGCGGGTAAATCAGGAGAAAGTTGTATTCACCATCCATCCAACCAACATGCTAAAATTTGAATTAAATGATGGTAAGGAGATGGTTGGGAATATAGCTGAAGACATTGGAGGTTGGGGAGTTTCTAAGGGCAATGTGGATAACATGCCTATGGATCTCCAACTTGAGGAGAATCGACAAAGTCGGCGGAAGATCAAACTTAGCGCTTCTTGGGAGGCAACCCAAGCCCCTTTTATTGCTTTCTTAGTTTTAATTTAGTTTAGTAGTTGTTTTTGTTTTTTCTGAGTTTTTGCATTATTAGGAGTAGTAAGTTGCATCACATCCCACCCCTCTTATTTGTGCAACTCCCATATATCCCACTCCGTCGTCACAAAGGAGCACTTTAACACCACACACATCATCTTCATCTCATTCACTCATTATTTGGTAAATTTGCAACTTCCAAAACCCACCCCATGGTTTTCCCCATCTTATGATTTTTGGTGTGATTGGATTGTAGTAGTGCTAGGATAATTGTTGTTGATGTATGGATTGTGGATTGGTTGATCATGCTATACTTAGGTTTGGTGTTGAATTTTGGGATTGAATTGAGTTATGCATTGCATTTACTATCTTTGCCCAAATTCATGCATATGAGGTGTTTGATGAAATGCCCCAATGAAGTTTCACGTTGTTTAGGCTATTTTGCATCTCCATGCTTATCTTTTGACAGGCACTATATTTTCTACTTGGGTGCATTATGTATGTGCTGTGATTTTCGATTTCTCACTCATAACCGAGTTCATTGGTTCCACGAGTTTTGTTTTCTTATCTATCTTGCTAGGTTGCAAAGATGCGAAGCCAAAAAAAGGTCGGGCCAAGGCGAAGTGGAAGAGCAAGACCACACCTCGGAGCATACAACACCCACGGGCTTGTGCGCTAGGATGCATTGTGAGCTTATACGAGACACCTCATACACGTAGTAGTATCACATGACTTAAGGAGCCTTCGCTCCTCGGCTACCAGGAAAGTACTTTTTCCCACCTCTCCATTGGGGACAATGTTGTTTTAAGTTTGGGGGTGCAGTCTGTTTTTATTCATCGAGTCGGGTCTTGACTAAAAAAAAAGAAAAAAAAGAGTCTAGAGTTGAGTCGGGGCATTTGTAAAACTGTGAAACTGCATGACTAAGTGAATTTGTTGAATATGAGTTGAACGGTCAAAAGAGCATGTGTTTGAACTGTGATTTAATCTTCTTTCCATTAATTCCATCTATGTGCTTAACTCTGCTGATTTATTTGGGGATGATTTATGCAATTGAGTGGTTCCTTTATGATCCCACCGGATGCTAGAACTTGTCTGATCACTAGTCGAGGCAAAATCCTAGGCGAAGTAACCATGAGGAAGTGATTTAGGCCATCTTTGCTAGAGCCTAAAATGCCTACCTTTGTATTATATTTTCCCTAGTGTCCCCCTTTGAGCCTTATAAACCCGTTTCTTTGGCAACCAATCGAATACCCAGAGCCTAAATGTGAAAATCCTAATTACCCATCACTCATACGTACACACATAATATAGAAAAATATTGAAGGTTGAGGAGGGGATGATGAGAAGGGTATGTGGTTAATTGAATGAAGTTGCCCGAGAAAAAAAAGATGAAACCCCATGTATGCAAAAGAATAAGTTTGGGGGTTAGAAAAAAAAAAAAATGTAAAAAAACAAATCAACGGGATTGAAAGTTCATTAACATTGGGGATGCCAAAAAAAAAAAGTGAAGGGTAGTGTCTATTGATAATTCGAAGTGTTAATTGTGTGTTTGGGTGATTTGAGCCACTTATTCCTATATTTTCCTACCTTACCCTAAGCCCACATTACAAGCTTTAAAATTCCTATTGATCCTTGTGTTACATTAGCCTACATTAGTGGAGATTAGTGTGAAAGACAAGGCTATGGAGTCTGGTAAGCATCTCATCTCTATATTCAAAAAGTGGATCATCTTGAAAACACTTGATTGCGTAAATCTATCTGGATAATAAAAACGGGGTTGGCATGAACATTCCACCGTCGTAATCACATTGTGAAAATACGCGCTTGATTGATAGTGAAACGAAATTTGACGAATGAGTTTGGTTGTGAAGTTTTGCAGTTTGTTTGTATTGTCCTGTCTCGTATTTTTCATTTTAGAGTTGTAATTGCTTGAGGACAAGCAATATTCTAAGTTTGGGGGGTATTTGTTCATTTGGTTTTATACCATTGATTTGGGTTTCCTAGACTAGAGTTTTGTGTTGTTTTTGAGTATTTTGAGTCAATTTTGTTATATCTCATAGTTTAGGCATGATTTTCCATTGTTTCGAGTCATTTGAGGGGCCAAGACATGTTGAGAGCCAATTATATTGAGTTTATAGTCATATTAATGAATTTTGTATCAAAAGAAGTACGAACGAGCAAACAACGAGAGATTGATTTGAAGAAAAGTCCAAATGCGTCTTCAAATTTCTAAAGATCGCAGTGTTTTGTATTTTGGCCATAACGTTCTCTACAAAATTGATATTGAGCTGATTCAAGTGGCTATGGAAAGCTAAGAGATAGGGCTACAACTTTGATGAAGGACGAAAAACCAAATTCAGACATTTGGTGGGCGAACACACCGGCGTAGCTGCTTCCAGTATAGGCAAAGCGTTAGATTTTTTAGGTGGGGCTGCCAGTCAGGCCGCACCGCCCGGGCGGGATTTTTCTTGGGATGTGTTGGGCGCTGGCGCCGCCCAGCCAGCCGGGGCGGATTTTCCTATGTTGGCCTACTTTTTCTTGGATCTTTGTGGGGTTATAAATATAGACATGGGGGCGTGAATTCAACAACTTTGGACCCTTGGGAAGACAAAAAGACAACAAGAAGACAAGGAAGAAAGCTAGGAAACCTTGGGACAAGCTTGGAGAAGAAGATTGAAGGCTCTTATCATCTAGAAATAGAGAAGATCCCTCAACTCTTGTTCTTATTTTGTTACTTTCTGCTTATTTTGTAAGATGTATTGTTATGTTCTTATGGATTCATTTTCTTCAATCATGAGCTAAACTCTATAATTCTAGAGGGATGGTGTAATCTATGTTTGAACTTATGTTTTGAGATTGTGGTTTGTCAATTTAGATCTATCAATTTATTTGTGCTATTTGGATCTATTGCTTCTAAATTACTTGATCAATAATTTAGATTGTTTGGTGTATTTGATTTGACACTTGAGAGAGGTAATTGAATACATGACCTTGGAATAGCATAACCTAGGATTTCATAGAATTGAGAGATTTGTGAATCCTTTGAAGTCTTTTATCAAGATTCATAGCTTTTATTGAGATTTTAATTGGTGATTTTTATAGAGATATTGATTTCCCAATTGAAATCTAAAATCATTTGGCACTCGAGAGAGGAAATGATTATTGTAGAAATCTTGACTTATAAATTAATAATTGATGATTGATAAACCATGTTGATAACATAAGAGATAACTAGATTCATCACACCTCTAGAATTCATTTAATCATTTGGATAAACTCATTGTTATTTTTATATTCTTGATCAATTTTTGGTATTCTTAGTATAATCAACTCCATCAAATATTAAATTTCTAAATAAAGTTAGACTACTATATTATAGTACTTAGCGATAATTCGATAATTATTCCATATGGATTCGACAACCTTACTTCTCTATATTAAAACTTGACACCGTAGACTTGCGGTTAGAAAAATTCTCTAACAATCGCACACAGTCTAAAAAGGTAGATGAGGCTCTATAAAAGTCAGTCCCCAAAACTCATTTCATCACTTGGAAAATTCGAAATTCCCTAGCATTCTGCATAAGTTCTGAGAGTTCAAAACACTATAAAGTTCGAAGTGTCTTGTGATTTGTAGTGTTGCTATCACAAGACGTAAGTCTTTGTATCTTGGGAGGCGATTGCCAGTTTCCGTTAACACCGTGAGCGGGGCAATTTTGTCTTAAAGACAAAGAGTTCAACTCTTGCCTCAACTTTCATATTGTTACTCTGCTCGATTTGTTTCAGCCATTCGATATACACCATCCTATTTTTCCAATAAATACCAGTAGTAGAAGTGCGTTTGATATATGTGTGAATGTGTTTGCAGGCCTTCCAGTGATTTACAAATGGAGAATGCATGAATTGGCTGAGTTTGTTGACAACAAAAGTGAGACCAGGACGAGTCATGGTTAGATATTGTAAAACACCCACTGTACTACGGTAAAGAGATGGAGAATCAAAAACATGATTATCATTTTGGCATAACTTGAGATTAAAGCAATAAGGTGCAGAATTTGGCTTACACAATGTCATAGAAGTCTTGTGTAATAAATCTGCAACATACTTGGCCTGGTTCAAAAGAAGACCCTATAATTGGTCTATGAACCTCAAGGCCAACAAAATAACCAATTGAGATAGAAACTATTATTTAGGCATGATATTGAAGTAGAAATCAGTGCATCATCAATCTCCAGTTAACAAAATATCATCAACATACACTAACACAATAATTATATGATCTTTTCTCTTGAGAAAAAACAGGGAGGTGTGTAGAAATACTGAAACCCCAAGACAAAAGAAAATCTTTTAGCTTACCATACCAAGTTTTTGGAGTCTGTTTCAAACCATAAAGAGCTTTGACTAACTCGAAAACATGAGGTTTTGAGGAATCAACATAATCTTCATGTTGTGTCATGTAAACATTTTGATGAAGATCCCCCCCCCCAAATTTTGAAAAAAGATATAGGGGTATTTTAGTAATTTTGATTTATAAATTTAAAAAATACATAAAATAGGAATTTTTTTGGTATTTTTCCCTTCCCATTTGTGAATCTTAAAAATTCTTTGAGTCTGTTATTTCTCCTCCTTTCTCAAAATTTTATAACATTTTCTCTTGATCCACCATAAAGTTGGGCCTGAATTTTGACACTATTCTCTTGTATCTCTATTTGTCTCTTTTGGAATGATTTAGGGGTTATTATCAAATTTTCATAAGATTGCATTTGGATGAGAGGATTTGAGGGAAAGATGTAAAATTGCTCCATCTAAGATGAATTTGAAATATTCAAAACTAACTCCAAAAATAGCTTCTAAAGATTTGAAATTCATTATATAATGACTTTATCCGAATAACCTCAACGGTGAATTTGAAATCTTTAGCTCCAAATCCATCAATCCAACAGAGCCTTAAAGAATTGAACATTGTTGATGGGTTATTGAATGATTATTTTGTAACACACATTGAAAAAATGTATTTGAAATATTAGCAATGAAGCTACTATGCAACGATTTCAAAATATGAAAACAGAAGATAAATGTTATGATATATTGATGTAGTTGAATTTTTGTTATCTATTTTTTAATATTAATATGTAATTAAATTAATACATTAACTTTATCAAAACTGGTATTTATTTTAGAGTTGATGTATTGTATTTTATTTTTATATTAATGTTGGTTTGACCCCTACACGAAATTTATGGCTTCGTCACTGTCTTCATGGTAATCGATGCTAAGGTTTGTTGGAAACCTCCCTGAAAAGTTTTTAGTAATTCCCTTGAATATTATTAGTTTTTCCAATAAAAATATTAGTAGCCTTACTGAAAAGTATTAGTTGTTACCCTGAAAAGTATTAATTTTCCTATAAATTCATTATGTATTCATAGCAAATATTTTCTCAAACAACTTTGGTGCAAGCTTGGAGCTGATGGTGTTACAAGAACAAATTCCACCACCTAAATAAAGTTAGCCATTAATATGGCTTACGTCCCATTGTTCCTTTTTTCTTGAAACAAAGGCTATAATCTCGCAGGTTTAGATACATTCACCAAATGTCATAATACCTTAACCAAATGATTATAGCCTAAAAGTGGCGATTTTAAATAACTGACTCAGAAATCGACTCATGGTGAGTTTTTCCAATTGTTACTGTCGATGGAAAACAGAGACTAAATAATATGGGTTTCTCCATACGAAAATAGGTTGAAAATGGGTGTCTATATGTGTCTTTTTGTCTTCCAGAATGGACCGTGTTGATAGGTTTGGAGTTGGGTTAACATGATAGTTGGGGATTGAGGTTTTTTTACAGGGTTTTTAGAATAAGAATATGTGGGGAAGACGAAGGTAAAAGTATGAGGGTAAATCAGCTGCGTTTTTTTTTAAATTCCGGGTCGGGTGTTGGTGTTCGTCTAACTGTTAGCCTTATTTTTTAGCATCACCGCAAGTGTACGGTGCAGTTTATAGAATAGGGTTAGCAAGGTCGAATCCACAGGGACTAATAAATTAATGTACTAAGTACTGGATTGTAATAGTCTTATTTTTATCTAGACTATCGAAAATTGAGATGGATTGATTTTATTAACACTAAAGCAGAAATTATCCTAGAATAACAAAGCAAAGAGTGGATTAAAAGACCAAATATGAAAGAATGGATTCCTGGGTTATGGTTTCAGTTTATATCCCCTTTTATTATCAGATTAATCAAACCAAAGATAAACGTATTCTTCCCTATAGACCAATCACAAAAGTATATGCATGTAAAAGCGTTGATTGGAATATCTATACTAGCATCTCTACTCAACGTGGGATATCCAACTCCCAAAAGATCGAAAGATTAAAAGGCCTCACGAATATTCATAGACTTCTCAATCATGCAAACTATTCATGTCAAGTACTCATAGATCTAATATTGAAACTCACATGTTCGAATTATGAATCAATATATAAAAACAAATTAAACCAATAGCTTTTTGATAAAACGAAGAATTAAAGCAAAGTACTTGAATAAGGTTAGAAAATATTAACTTTGATTGCAATAAATCATCAAATAAAAGTATCCATTAACCAACTTCCAAACCAGGGAATCACAAAGTGTTTAGCCAGACATAGAAAAGAAATAATCCATAGACAAATTATTAATGTTCATGTCTAAACTAATTGAAAATAATGATACTATGGAATGAGTGAACTCGGGGATGATGACGATCTCTCGATCTATCTTCAATCCTCGAAGGTGTGGTTGCGGTCTTGATCGATCTCCCCGAATCTCCGGTGGGGAATTGCTCTTTTCTCTGGTTTCTAGGGCAAAAATCAGTGTCTCCCTGTTTGTGGCCGCCCCGTCTCTATTTGTCATTTGTTTTGGGTCAAAACCTAGTTGAGAATCTGTCAAACTCTGTTTTCCCGCATAGATGCACGGGCCGTGCGCCTAGCGCACGCCCAGCCCGTGCTAAGTGCCGCAGGAAATTATTTTTCGCTGAAGTGAGCACGGGTCGTGCTCATACGCACGACCAGTCCGTGCGCCACCCAAACGTCTGAATTTGCTCAATATCAATTTTGTAGAGAGAATTATGGTCAAAATATTAAACCCTGCCAGTGCTGGAAATTCCAGACGCGTTTGGACGATCCTTGAGATAAATCTCCTCGTTGTTTGATCATCCATGCTTCATTTGACACACGAATCATTACTATGACTCTAGACTCAATATAATTAGCTTCCAATTGGGTGTAATCGCTCGATTCTTGATGCTTCTAGGTCGGAATGCTCGTATTTGTTACAAAATCACTCCAAATATCGTTAAATTCCTACAAAACGAGCAAAGAATAATACATTTTCCACAAAGAGCGAATATACCATTTCATATGAGTTATTGCAAGTTTATAAACAATTATAGCCATAAATATGCCCTAAAATACATGCAAAACTCACACTAAACAAACCCCCAAACTTAAATTGTTGATAGTCCCGGTCAACGCTTTATAAACAAGACAACACAAATGGGGTAAAGAAGAGCAACTCAAGAACACCGCATCACAATTCATGTCATTTATCCATAGACATCAAGCACAAACCAACCAAGTTTCAAACATCTAACACGGAGCACAAGTTTATCAAAATTATGGCAAACACTTCAAATCACGCCTCTCATGGATAAAGTGTATACTCTACTCACTAAGAGAATAAGGGACGTGCATTCGCTCAAGTCATATCAATGTTGAGGAATTACCATATGCTTGCAAATCGTCTCCCATCTCCGCCACTCGATTGTATGAAATTCACAAATCAGAAAGGACTTTGCTTATGGTTGTAATGAAGGCTCTTTGGTTAAGGTATGGAAATATGGATAAAGTGACTCAAACTCAAGCGTATAGATTGGTAAGCGCATTATTTTTCTCAAGCACTTATTCTTATTCAAATCAACTATGCGTACCACATATCTATTTCTCCCTTCTTTTTCATACCATTCATTCTCTTTCGCCTTACATCACAATTTCCAGCCTATATATTACTTACGGCCGACTCAATTTTTCACAGTCGTTTTTTTTTCTAACTCTTTTGTAAGTATCCTCCATTTTCCTCATTTTCTTCTTTTATTCCCAATCACCCAATATATAAACCATTTTCTAATCTTCTCAATACCCTTTCATTCAACCATTTATTCAATCCCTTTACTCAATGCTACATGTTCAAGCTTTGGGTAACAAATATATCAATTTTAAGGCTGAAGGCTTGAAATGTGGCTATCAAAAAAATCAGGCAATAGGCTCAAATTGGCTGACTAGGGAAATCAAATATCATAAGGTATGCAAAAAGGCTTTAAAGGCTTAACAAAAATGGCCTAAAATCATTTTCATAAACTGCATACAACATGTGACTTTGACGGAGATACCAAAGCAAGTTCTAGAATTCAAATCAACATGAATGACACACTCAATCAACCAACAAGACTGCATAATATGAAAGTAGTAAAAGCTCAAAAAGTTCACAGGCTTGTAAGTGCATAATTCAAAGTATATCAACCATGATCCCAATATTCACATGTTCCATATTAATTATTCTCAACCCAGTCAACTCACGCTCAACACCCAATTCAAAACAACATAAACTGTTCAACAAATGCTCCCAAGATCAACAAGCACACAATAACGGTCAACTCACTCCCTAAAAACCTAATAAAACAATAAACGTGCTAAAGCAATAAACGTGCTAAAATCGAAAACAATCATCTAATGTAATGCAACCTATATGCTCTAAATGCAACTATATGAATGCAATTTTTTTTGCCACACCCTTCAAATCAAAATAACTATCTCTCCCCCCAAACTTGAATGAAATTATATCGCATACAAGGAAAGATAGAATTTCAATAAAGAAAAGTGTGGATTGTGACTGCATACCTGAATTTCGTGACCTAATAATGCTTCAGCAAACTGACGCACGGGTCGTGCGTGTGCGCACGGGCCGTCCGTGCGTCCCTGCGATGGTCCTTTTTTCCATTTTTTTTAGGGAAAGCAAAAAAATCCTAACTTATGAAAGCAATAAAAAATCCTAATCTAGCAAAGGGAAAAAAACATGGGAAGAAATAAAACAGCAAATCATTGGGTTGCCTCCCAACAAGCGCTTCATTTAGCGTCTAGAGCTTGACGCCTGTAACTCTCATGGAATTGTGCCTCCTTTGAATACATATATTAGCTGCTTTGGGTCATGGTCAAGTGCCAAATTTGCATTGTTTGCACCTAATATTGCATACTTGGGATTTCCAAGCAGGGATTGGAGTCCTGGTGTTGGAACTTTTTGATTTGAGTTACGCGCATGATGTCCGTGTGCGTACGCATAGTCTGTGCTCATCTCATTCTGGAATAATTTTCTTATGGCATCTCGCACGCGCTGCCCGGGCGTACACGCACGATTCGTGTGTTCCTTGTCCTATTTTTGCTCCTTTTCGGTACCACACACAGGTTGAAAGTACATAGACACATAGTTCGTGTTTAGTTCTGAATTTTCTTGCTTTTCCAGGATTTCCGGCTCCTCGTGTTCGGTACCACTCCTTAGATGAATAGCACTATTTTGTTCCTTTGAGTTGACTTTAGTGGTGCTTGAAAACTGGCTCTTTTGTTGTTGTCCACCAAGGATCGTAGCTAATTGGCTAATCTGGGTTTCAAGATTTTTCATTTGTGTGCCCAGAGTGTTAGCCAATTGTGTGACATGTGTTAGTCCAAGTGGCTACGATAATCTAGAGGGGTTGAATAGATTATGCCGATTTTTTGAAAATCGCCCTCTTTTTCGAATGAACACGTAATTGACAAGAATGTAAATGCGGAAATTAAACGACACTCGATGATTTATAGTAGTTCAACCCACCTAGGGCCTAATCTACTACCACCCCTGTATATCCGAAGTGGATTTCAAAAAGAAAAAAAATTTATTAATTACCACAATCAATACAACACCACCTTTGAAGATTACCACAATCTTCTTACAGCACCTTCAATGAGATTACCACAATCTTCCTTCAACACCTATGAAGAGTACCACACTCTTCAACACCTAAGATCACCCAAGTGTGTTCTTACCACAAGAACACTAACAAGGATATCTTGTCTTGAATGATAGAAAAATTCAAGATTACAACTTAATAAATGAAGTATACAAACTTTGAGTGCAAGTGTAATCAAGAACAAAAAGTCTAGACCTCAAGGTTGTGCAAGTGCAAGAACTTAGGCTATTACAACAAGAATGTAAAAATGAAAGCTTGAAGAATTTTGCAGATTTCTTGTTGTATTGTATGCTTGTGTGTTGTATCTTGTGTCTTCAAATCATCCTCTATTTATAGGAGAGTCTTCATAGACATAGGCTCCTCCTTCTTCACTTTTGTCTACAAAAAGAGGGTCACAAGATGTAGAAATATTGTACAAAAATCAAAAGCAAATCTTGCTGATAAGAATTTCAAACGGCACAATTTTGCTGTCACAAAATTACATAAGGCGACCGGTTGCCCTGTATAAGATTTTGAACGTTTGAAATAAAATAGTGCGATCCAGGACAGGTTGCAGGGGGGTCCGACCGGTCGGCCCTACCCTTGACCGGTCTCCCTCCCTCATTTTTCAAGTACTGTACGTTCTATTTCGTGTTTTCATCTCTTAAGGTACCGGTCGACCGTTTGCTCGACCGGTTGACCTCAAAATTGAAATGTTGTCCGATTTTTATCGAAAATAAACTTCAAGAAATACCCCAAAAAATTAGTAAAAATATCTTAAATCAATTGAGAGTATTTGGACAACTTTTATAAACATTGTTTAGGTGAAAAAAACAATTAACACAAAATTATTAAAAGTGTTGTCCAATTTTTATCGAATAATAAACTCTAAGAAATACTCCAAAAATTGGTAAAAAAATATTTTAAATCATTTAGGAGTATTTTGACAACATTTATAAACATTGTTTTGGTATAAAAACTCATTTAAACAAAATCATCAAAATCTTGATAAAAACATTTATCTAACAAACTCCCCATTTTTGATGATTACAAACCAAAATAATTTTAGGAAGTCGATTTTAAAACAAAACATATTTTCCGATCTAAAACGTTAATCCATTACAAGCAAGATTTACCAAAAGTAAAACACACACAAGGATAGGAGCAAATATTTTTCAAAATATTTTTGCACAAGCTCCCCAATCAATATGCATATCAAGAAAAGTAAACAACACACTTGTACAAAACAAGGATTATTTGAGCAGTCACAAAACAAACAAATGGACTAAGTAATATTCTTTTAGCTTTTGAGAGTCCTTATTTTCTTGCGAGCTTATTTTCGCATCTTTGAGCATATGAGCGTTTTTCTTGTTTCTCCCACTTTGGAATCATCAAAAATAGTGTTAGCACAATAAAAACATCATACAATTATATCAAAGTGCGCAATTTTATCGATTTATCGAGCATTTTGAAAATTAAAGCTTAAATTCCAAATAAAAAGGGAAAAATTGATCATTTGATTTGCAAAAGCTCATTTGAGTGTCAAGACATGATCTCAATAAATATATAAGACTTTTAAAAGCATAAGAGTCATGTATAAGTTGAAATTTTCTTTGCGACAATTCATCGAACACTTTGTGGGCGTGAAAAATAAAAGAAGTTGTATAAGGCCCTTGTAAATGAATCAAGCCAAAAAATTTCATCACCAAATCAGTTCAATCACCATTCAATACATCATAATTAACAAGTTCATCCCAATCATATGAAACTTCCATCAATAAAATTGCAAATAAGCCAAAAACTCAAGGGTTCAACCCAATTGAGCAAATGAAGTAAAATTCTTACCATTCAATCGGTAAAGACGAGCAATGATGATGATAATTGAGCCTCATTAAGTCCAAGATATGAAATATATGCAAGAAAATAAATTTGAAGTGAAATTTGTGTGCATTTGGCGAAGGGGACGAAAAATGAACATTTTGAGCCAAAATGGCTAAGTCTGAAGACAGAGACGTTTTAAACCAAAAAATGGTAGTGGGCGACCGGTCGACGGTGAGGACGACCGGTCGAGGTGAGGTCCGACCGGTTGCCCTCACTTTTGATCCCCACCTGTCTCAACTTATTTTCCAAAAGTCCGAATTTTCAACCAAAAATCCAATTTTTCGCCCCTAAGTTTTAAAAATGTGCAAAATGAAAACATAAACCTCATTCAATATGCATTATGTCTAACCGAGCTCGTATAGATGCAAAAGTCTCGGAAGATAGCGGTTTTGTAAAAATATCCGCCAATTGATCTTGAGATGGTATGAAAGATATCTCAATTTTACGTTTAGAAACACAATCCCTTAGAAAATGATGTCGAATCTCAATATGTTTAGTACGGTTATGATGAACCGGGTTTTGAGCAATATTTATAGCGGATATATTATCACAAAAGATAGGAACATTTTCAAAAGAACATTTGTAATCCGCTAAGGTTTATTTCATCCAAAGGAGTTGAGTACAACAAAAAGCTACGGAAATATATTCGGCTTCGGCCGTTGAAAGTGAAACACAATTTTGTTTCTTTGAAAACCAAGAAACTAGGCAATCACCTAGAAATTGACATGATCCGGAAGTACTTTTACGATCATCAATATTTCCCACATAATCCGAATCACTATAACCTTTAAGAGAAAAATTTTCATTCTTTGGATAAAATAAACCATATTGAATAGTGTCTTTCAAATATCGAAAAATCCTTTTAACGGCACTCATATGAGATTCTTTGGGATTGCTTTGAAAACGAGCACATAGGCATACGACATGAAGAATATCCGGTCTACTTGCGGTTAAATAAATAAACTACCAATCATACCTCCATATTTGGATTCATCAACCGGCTTGCCTTTTTCATCTTTGTCAATCTTGACGTTTGTTGCCATTTGGGTAGAGACGGTTCTTCCTTCTTCAATGTCAAACTTCTTCAACAGCTCCTTTGTATATTTTGATTGTGAAATATAAATTCCTTCTTGGCATTGCTTAATTTGAATTCCAAGGAAGAAGTTGAGTTCCCCCATCATGCTCATTTCAAATTCACCTTGCATTAACTTAGAAAATTTCTTGCACAAGTATTCATTAGTAGCACCAAAAATAATATCATCAACATAAATTTGCACTAATAAGCAATCTTGCCCTTTTTCAAAAACAAAGAGAGTAGTATCAACTTTACCTCTTGTAAAACCATTTTGCAAAAGAAAAGAGCTAAGTCTATCATACCATGCACGAGGTGCTTGTTTCAAACCATACAAGGCCTTTTTAAGTTTATAAACATCATTAGGCCTAGAAAAATTTTCAAACCCCTGAGGTTATTTTACATAGACTTCTTCTTGAATAAGACCATTTAAAAATGCGGATTTTACATCCATTTGGTAAAGCTTGAAATTTTTAAAACAAGAATAGGCAAGTAAAATACGAATAGCTTCTAATCATGCTATGGGTGCAAATGTTTCATCATAGTCAATACCTTCTTCTTGACAATAACCTTGAGCTACTAACCTTGCTTTGTTTCGAACAATATTGCCTTGGTCATCGAGTTTGTTCCGAAATACCCATTTTGTACCAATAATGGTTTGAGATGGAGGACAATGTACTAATTTCCATACACCATTTCTTTCAAATTGATTCAACTCCTCTTGCATTTCTAAAAACCAATCTTCATCTTCAATAGCTTCCTTAGCATTTTTAGGCTCTTTTTGAGATATAAGAGCTTTCTCGGCGGATTTTCCTCGGGTCATTACTTTATCAAGGGGATCACCAATAATAAGATCTTTTGGGTGATCTCCCTTAAATTTCAATGCTACGGGAAGATCCGAAGTATCTCCTTTATCTTCTTGAGGAACATTTGAGCTTGAAAGTTGATCATTTTGAGTATCATCTTGAACAATGGGTTCAACAATATCCTCTTCATCACTTTCATCATTGGGTATCCTTTCAACACCCGAAGCTTTATTGAATTTGACATGGATGGATTGTTCAACAACCCCACTAGTCTTATTGTAAACCCGATATGATTTGCTCTTGGTTGAATACCCCATAAACATTCCTTCATCTTAGGATCAAGTTTGAATGATCCCAAAATAAAACATTACATAAATATTCCTTCATCGATAATTAGGATCAAGTTTGTCCAATTGATCCTTAGTATTCAAAAATAAAACATTTACGGAAATTCCAAATATTTTTCAAATAGCTAATATTTGGAGTTCAAAAGAAAAAGATTTTATTAATTACCACAATTAATACAACACCTTGAGGATCACCACAATCCTCTTACAACACCTTCAAGGAGAGTTTTATTCATTTTAGAGTGTAATATAAACAAGGATGTCTTGTGTTGAATGATGACAAGATTACAATCATGAAACCAATACAAAGATTGAGTGCAAGTGTAATCAAGAATCAAAAAGCCTAGACCTCAAAGATGTGCAAGTGAAAAATATTTTGGAAGTAAAAATGAAATTGAGCATGGATTTCTTGTTGTGTATTTTCTTGTATCTTGTGTCTTCAATTCATTCTATTTATAGGAAGCTTCTCGGCAACATAGCTCCTCTATCCATTTTGTTGAAGATCACAAAATGTAGAAATATTGTACAAAATTGAAAAGCAAAGCCAGAAAAATTGTGTCAAAAAATAACATATATCCATTGGTTTCACCGTTTTAAAAAATAGTGCAAAGGGGTTCTCCATCAACCGGTCCCCTCCTCTTTTTCTCGTGTTTCTTATCCTCGATCCCTTTGAAATGTTGTCCGATTTTTTCAAAAATAAAAGAAATACTCCAAAAAAGTTAGTAAAAACATTTTAAATCATTTGGGAGTATTTAGACAACATTTATAAACATAGTTTTTTCATTCTCATAATTTTTAAACATTTTTCAAAACCAATTTAAACAAAACCATCAAAAGTGTTGTCCAATTTTATCAAATTAAAAACTCTAAGAAATACTCCAAAAATTAGTAAAAACATTTTAAATCATTTAGGAGTATTTGGACAACATATAAAAACTATAAAATCCTATTAAAACAAAATCATCAAAATCTTGATAAAAACATTTATCTAACAATAGCTAATATTTGGAGTTCTTCCTTTCCAAAGCTCATATGGAGTTTTATTCATTTTAGGACGAATATAGACTCGATTAATGACATAGCAATACTTACGGCTTCGGCCCAAAAATATTTTGGAAGTGAAAATTCATTGAGCATGGACCGACTCATTTCTTGAAGTGTTCGATTAAAGCTACTCCATTTTGTTATCTCGAGAAAAATTGTGACTATATCCCTTGGTTTCACAAAAGACTCTAAATTCTCCATCAAATCATCAACTTAATATATCTTCTTTTTCATTCTCAAAAGTGTACACAACTTAACAAATTTCGCTTTTCCAAGTATATCTAGAAAAATCATCAACTATAACAAAAGTGTAATGTTTTCCACTTAGACTTGCCATACCAATATCCCCATACAAATCTAAATGAAGACGTTGTAGAGGCTTGGTTGTGGAAATTTCATTTTTGGGCTTAAAACTACTCTTAACTAATTTGTTCTTTTGACAAGTGTCACATAAGCCAAGATTTTCAATATTCAATTTGGGTAGTCTTTTTACATGTTAGTTTTTGTAAATAGTTTGCAAATTTTTATATCCAACATGTCCAAGTCGCCTATGCCATAAACTAGTTAAATCATTATTGGCGACAAGACAAGAAACATTTTGACTAACCAAATCACTTGTACAAATTTTGTAAAGATTGCCTTTTCTAATTGCTTCACAAATAATTTTATCATTTTTTAAAATAAGGCATTTTTCTTTATTAAAAACAACATTATAATTTGAATCACAAAGTTGGCTAACACTTATCAAATTAAACTTAAGCCCTTCTAATAAAAGAACATTACTAAGAGAGAAAGAAGAGTTACCAATTTCTCCATTTCCAAGAATTCTTCCTTTGCCATTGCCGAACATGACCATACCCTCTTCTTGGAGCTTGATGTTGGTAAAAAGTTCTCTCTTTCCGGTTATATGGCGTGAACATCCGTTGTCCACGAGCTATTTTGAATCCTCCATAGTTGTTATAGCCCCTAGACCTACAAAAGAATTATTTTTAGGTACCTTATAGTTTTGGGGTCCATGGGGGTTAGCCTTGAGACCTTTGGGTCTCCAAAAAAAGCTAAGATTATTCTTCAATTTATAATGACTAACATAGTGACCAACTTTACCACAATAAAAACAAATAAGATTATGGGCACTACTAGTACGTACAAAAGTCGGACATTGGTCTTTTTTCTTTGAAAGAGGTTGAAAAGGTTTATAGCCAAGTCCTAATTTAGAATGCTCACCTTTTTGTGCATCTAAAATTTTTGTAACTTTATCCGTACTTAAGTTAAAACGATGCACATATTTTTTCAAACATTCAAGATCATTTGTGAGTGTTTGTTTTTCGGTTTCAAGAGTACGAACTTTAGTAAGAGTAATAGCATGAGCTTTATCAAGAGATTCATAAGAAATAAACAATTTATCCTTTTCTAATTTAAGCTCTTTATGTTCCTTTTTTAAAGTCTTGTATTTAACAATCAAATTTTGAAACTCATTTTGTAATTCATCAAAATCACATTGTAAATCATCAACTAAGGAAGAAGATGAAGCGTTAGAGCGTACCTCATTGTTTTCGTCGTCTATGGCCATAAGACCATGTTCGGATTCTCCTTCTTCGTCGATTGTTTCAAGTAATTCATCCCAAGTTTTGACTTCCGCATTTAGAGCCTTCTTTTTCGGAAAAGGCTTCTTCTTCTTTTGTTCATCTTTCTCGAGTTTTGGGCAATCGGCTATGAAGTGCCCGGATTTTCCGCATTTAAAACACGAGTTGTCTCTCAGTTTTCTCGCCTTATTTTTATTCACAAATTTTGCAAATTTACGAACAAGTGCGGCCGTCTCCTCAACATCATCATCAATATCATAATATACATTATTAGAAGAAGATGCAAGACCTTTAGGAATATTTTGCATACCCGATTAATTGATGGATGGTTTGGAATTTTTCCTCTCCTTGAGATAGACTTCGTAGATGAGGAGGTTCCTGGTGAGCTCATCGAATTTAAGTGTCTCGAGATTTTGTGCTTCCGTGATAGCCGTCACCTTTTTGGACCATGAGCCGGGAAGAGCGTTCAAAACTTTGGTCACCTTGTCTTCTTCGGAGATGACCTTTCCAAGATCCACAAGAGGATTGACAATGTTGTCAAGCCTTTCCACCATTTTTGATATGCTTTCACCATCATGCATATTGAAATTTTCAAAGTCTTTCACAAGCATTATTTTTCTTGCTTGCTTCACTTTCTTTGTGCCCTCATAGATGGTTTCTAATTTTTCCCAAACTTCATGTGCCAACCTTATGCCTCTTATACGATTATACTCGGTGGCGGTAAGAGAGCAATGCAAATTATTTAAAACCTTACCGTTTCGAGAGAATGCCTTCTTGTCATTTTCATCGAACTCCTTGAAAGGTTTAGGAGTCGTGGTGTTGTCTTCCAATTTCTTGGTTGGTTGATCAACTCCTTCAATGACCATATTCTAAATGTCAAACCTGCACCCTTGTATAAAGCATTCCATACGGTCTTTCCAAAATGCGTAGTTGTTGGCGTCGAATAGTGGTGGCTTGTTGGTGGAGGCGCCGGTGGTGAGGTAGCTTTCGTTCATAGCCATGGATCTTTCCTCTTTATTCGAAACGAGCTAGCCAAAGAGTTTGGCTTTGATACCACTTGTTAGTCCAAGTGGCTACAATAATCTAGAGGGGGTGAATAGATTATGCCGATTTTTCGCAAATCGCCCTCTTTTTCGAATGAACACGTAATTGACAAGAATGTAAATGCGGAATTAAACAACACTCGATGATTTATAGTAGTTCAACCCACCTAGGGCCTAATCTACTACCACCCCGGTATATCCGAAGTGGATTTCAAAAAGAAAAAAAGATTTTATTAATTATCACAATTAATACAACACCATCTTTGATGATTACCACAATCTTCTTACAACACCTTCAATGAGATTACCACAATCTTCCTTCAACACCTATGAAGAGTACCACACTCTTCAACACCTAAGATCACCCAAGTGTGTTCTTACCACAAGAACACTAACAATGATATCTTGTTTTGGATGATAGGAAAATTCAAGATTACAACTCAATAAATGAAGTATACAAACTTTGAGTGCAAGTGTAATCAAGAACAAAAAGTCTAGACCTCAAGGTTGTGCAAGTGCAAGAACTTAGGCTATTACAACAAGAATGTAAAAATGAAAGCTTGAAGAATTTTGCAGATTTCTTGTTGTATTGTATGTTTGTGTGTTGTATCTTGTGTCTTCAAATCATCCTCTATTTATAGGAGAGTCTTCATAGACATAGTCTCCTCCTTCTTCACTTTTGTCTACAAAAAGAGGATCACAAGATGTAGAAATATTGTACAAAAATCAAAAGCAAATCTTGCTGATAAGAATTTCAAACGGCACAATTTTGCTGTCACAAAATTACATAGGGCGACCGGTTGACCTGTATAAGATTTTGAACGTTTGAAATAAAATAGTGCGATCCAGCACAGGTTGCAGGGGGTGCGACCGGTCGGAGGGGGGTCCGACCGGTCGGCCCTACCCTTGACCGGTTGCCCTCCCTTATTTTTCAAGTATAAGACGCGTCGTTTCGTGTTTTCATCTCTTGCACCGGCCGACCGTTTGGTCGATGGGTTGACCTAAAAAATTGAAATGATGTCCAATTTTTGTCGAATATAAACTTCAAGAAATACTCCAAAAAATTAGTAAAAATATTTTAAATCAATTGGGAGTATTTGGACAGCTTTTATAAACATTGTTTAGGTGAAAAAAACAATTAACACAAAATCATTAAAATTGTTGTCCAATTTTTATCGAATAATAAACTCTAAGAAATACTCCAAAAATTGGTAAAAAAATATTTTAAATCATTTAGGAGTATTTTGACAACATTTATAAACTCTGTTTTGGTATAAAAACTCATTTAAACAAAATCATCAAAATCTTGATAAAAACATTTATCTAACAACATGTGCCTCAATTTTGTCCAGCTTAGCCTCATGTTTGTTGAACTGGTTCCTTGTTTCATTCATAAATGCGGTGAGGACGTCCTACATAGATGGCTTTGCCTTCGAATAATAGTACGTAGGAGCAGGATTATTCCAGTAATTGAAGAGATTCCAGTTATTGAAATAATTGGCTTCCTCCATCAGAGCGGGTGTTCCTGCACTACCTGAACCAACTAAAAAAAAACAAATCAAATAATGTAGGAGTGGAATTAAATTAAAAAATAAAAAGAAAGAAAAAAATGTCTAAATTAAAAATAATTCTATTTATCGCAATATTAGTACTAAAAATTTGATTAGTCCCCGGCAACGGCGCTAAAAACTTGTTCGCCTTATTTTTTAGCTTCACCGCAAGTGTACGATGCAATTTATAGAATAGGGTTAGCAAGGTCGAATCCACAGGGACTAATAAATAAATGTACTAAGTACTGGATTGTAATAGCCTTATTTTTATCTAGACTATCGAAATTGAGATGGATTGATTTTATTAACACTAAAGCAGAAATTATCCTAGAATAATAAAGCAAAGAGTGGATTAAAAGACCAAGTATGAAAGAATGGATTCCTGGGTTATGGTTTAAGTTAATATCCCCTTTTATTATCAGATTAATCAAACCAAAGTTAAACGTATTCTTCCCTATAGACCAATCACAAAAGTAATTTACCATCTTTCTCGAGATGCATGTAAAAGCGTTGATTGTAATATCTATACTAGCATCTTTACTCAACATGAGATATCCAACTCCCAAAAGATCAAAAGATTAAAAGGCCTCACGAATATTCACAAACTTCTCAATCATGCAAGTTATTCATGTCAAGTACTCATAGATCTAATATTGAAACTCATATGTTCGAATTATGAATCAATATATCAAAACAAGTTAAACCAATAGCTTTTTGATAAAACAAGAATTAAAGCAAAGTACTTGAATAGGGTTGAAAAACATTAACTTTGATTGCAATAAATCATCAAATAAAAGTATCCATTAACATACTCCCAAATCCGGGAATCACAAAGTGTTTTAGCCAGATATAGAAAAGAAATAATCCATAGACAAATTATTAATGTTCATGTCTAAACTAATTGAAAATAATGATACTATGGAATGAGTGAACTCGGGGATGATGACGATCTCTCGATCTATCTTCAATCCTCGAAGGTATGGTTGTGGTCTTGATCGATCTCTCCGAATCTCTGGTGGGGAATTGCTCTTTTCTCTGGTTTCTAGGGCAAAAATCAGTGTCTCCTTGTTTGTGGCCGCCCCGTCTCTATTTGTACTTTGTTTTGGGTCAAAACCTAGTTGAGAATCTGTCAAACTCTGTTCTCCTGCACAGACGCACGGGCTGTGCGCCTAGAGTACGCCCAGTCCGTGCTAGGTGCCGCAGGAAATTGGTTTTCGCTGAAGAGAGCATGGGTCGTGCTCATACGCACGACCAGCCCATGCGCCACCCAAACTTCTGATTTTCTTATGGGGTCTTCATAAGAGTTGTAGCCCTCTATCTTAGCTTTCCGTATCCACTTGAATCAGCTCAATATCAATTTTGTAGAGAGAGTTATGGCCAAAATACTAAACCCTGCCAGTGCTGGAAATTCCAGACGCGTTTAGATGTTCCTTGAGATAAATCCCCTCGTTGTTTGATCATACATGCTTCTTTTGACACAGGAATCATTACTATGACTCTAGACTCAATATAATTAGCTTCCAATTGGGTGTAATTGCTCGATTCTTGATGCTTCTAGGTCGCAATGCTCATATTTGTCACAAAATTACTCCAAATATCGTTAAATTCCTACAAAACGAGCAAAGCGTAATACCTTTTCCACAAAGAGTGAATATATATCATTTCATATGAGTTATTGCATATTTATAAACAATTATAGCCATAAATATGCCCTAAAATACATGAAAAACTCACACTAAATACTAACGGACTTAGATCCGTTAGATCGTCTGACAGGAGACCAACTCATTAAAATATATGAATCAAGTTTAGTCTTGCGAAGAAAAATGCGAAATAGAAGACACTGAACTTGAGTGAAAGACGGAGTCCATATATTCTATTTAAAAGTTATTATTATATTAGTTAATTTAATTATATACGGGGCGGGTTCGAGACGGGTCCATAAGGACCCATTACTCGCCCCGAACCCGACAGGTTTTCTTAAAATGGGTCCAAGACCCGCCCCGGAACCCATTTGACCGGATTTGAACCCGCTCCAGACGGGATGGGTTTAATGCGGAGTCGGGTTTTGACCCGCCCCATTGTTATCCCTAGTCTGGGACGGGTAACGGGTTTAGCCAGACCTGCCCCGAATTCGCCCCATATATATAAATATATTTTTTTTATTTAAAAATAATTATGACTATTTATTTTAATTTTCACATTAAATTTTACAACATGATACTCAACTAGGATTTTTAGCTATTTCTCACAATTTATATGGCGTGACTCACTCATTCAACAGTCAACAATCAACATACATCATACATCTGCTAAACTAACTTGTTGTACCATGTGAAGGCAGATCCTGATAG
Source organism: Rehmannia glutinosa (assembly GCA_016081115.2). NCBI lineage: Eukaryota > Viridiplantae > Streptophyta > Magnoliopsida > Lamiales > Orobanchaceae > Rehmannia > Rehmannia glutinosa. Next base: position 299,470 of record JABTTQ020000106.1, read on the forward strand.
AGTTTGAACAAATTGCCTGAGTAAAAGGGGTCCACTCACGGCAGTTTCCTGGCAAGCATTTAGAAAAGACTTCACCACAAACTCACTCATGATAAGCTCTCCTTTATGTTACCCATCCCTGTCGGTGAAATTCGGTCTTATACATACGCGAGGAAGGTAATCAAAAAAGAAAGAATGTACGGGAGCGGATTGCCGATGGATAGAGGCGGCTGCATCTAAGAGTTGAGTTCCAGGAGACTGAACAAGATGGCCTGAAGCAGGATAGACTCATTGAGGGAGTGAGCTCCCGTGCTCCTAATGCTTTTTCCTTTGCATCTCGGTTACTTTTACTTTCTTCTCTTTAACAAAAAGTGATTTTTTAGTTGTGCAATTTATTAGTGTTATTTTATTTAGTAGTTGTTCAAAAACCCTTTTTTTAATATCATTTTGCTAATGATAAATTTGAAAGGTAAAAACACAGCAGCAGTCATGGCACAGGCTGTTACTGGTTTATTTTTTTTGGATGGGTCCGACGGGTAAGATCCGCCGGGTTACGAGTCCAAGGCATGGCGGGGCGGGTTTTGTGGCGGGGCGGGGGAGTGTCGGGTTTACCCAAACCCGTCCCAGACCCCCTTCGTTGCCATCCCTACTTGCAACCAACCTTGTTTTACGTCGGCTTGATTTTAATCCTAAATACCCACTTGTGAGTTCCAAGATGTTGGAAACCTCCCTCTTGCAACCAACATTGCTTTACATTTGTCGGCTTGATTTTAATCATGAATACAACTTGTGAGCGGTGTCGGACTCACCTTAGAGGTGAGGGGGGCCCTGCCCCCTAAATTTTTTCATATATATTTTTTTTAAATGTAAATTTGGGCTAAATTCTTACCTCTTTTTATATTTTGATTTGGTAATTATAAATTAATGAGTTAGAATTTAATGTGATAGTCAAGTAAATATTATTTAACCCCTCATTAGTGTTAATCAATTCTTGTTTCTTTTAAATAGGTTATTGATTAGATATTGAGATTGAAGTGATTTTAGGTGAAATTATTTTATTGGTCTAGACTGTTTTTTTTTTCTTTGTAGATGAGATACAAAAATCGAAGCATTCTCATAAATTGTTTGCTAGTATACATTGAGAAACAATTGTACAAAACAAAATAAAAAAGATTAGGATTATAGGTTACCCAGTGTGAATCTAAAAGATAGTGATTGAGGGCTCCCGCATATAAAAAAAATTAGGATTTAATTATGTATTTAGGGATGTTTAATGATGTGTATTGATATATAATATGTTTTTATTTTATTATTGTATAAAATAAAATTTGATCTCCAACTATTGTTGCTAGCTGTGTAAAGAACTGGAATCCAAGTATTATGACTTTCAAAACCAAATTCAAGACTAGAATCAAGCTTAGAAGTCGTGATTTCAAGATGATGATTGTTGTAGTGGTTTGCTAGGCAGTGGCTAGTTACCATATGATAATCACCGTCTACCGTTCATGAGGCAGTTATATGAGAATTATATGAGGATCACTTTGCCATTCTCCCACATGGACACCAAATTTATGATGGATATTAAAAACAGGCTTGATTATTTGCCCAATGAACATTGTTTTTTATAGGAATATTGTTAATTAACAAGTATTGAATATTCAGAGTCCATAGCTGACTTCCAGAGAGAATTAGACAGAGTTTGTTCTATGGTAAAGTTTTTGGATCTTGATCTGTAATTATTGGATTGTAATCATTGGATGAGATATGATATTGGAGTACTTGTAGGAATTAAAGGAGAGTGTAAGGCATGAGAAGAATTAGAATGAAAGGGATTATGAAGACATGAACAAGAGTGGAATATGAACATGATGTGAAGGACAAGGACCAAGACTTATGTGGTTTAACATGTGGATAACTTTCTTTCCTTCTTAGCTTTGTTCTTTGTTACAAATGATAACTTGTTTCCTTTTTATACTAATCGTCTTTTTATATACGGTGTACATTTAAAACATCCAATGATAGAGAGTGATCCTATTGTTTTTTTCATACTATATTCTAAGTATATACTATTAAATTTTCATTAAAGATAATTTAGGAAACTTCCATATGAATATCTTAATAATTTCTAGAAGATTCTTCATAATTTCTTTAAAAAAAGCTATATATTTCTTTCTTTTTGGGAAGCTTTCTTATATATTATATAATAGATCTACTTTTTCCTGAAAAATTCCCACAATTTTATGGGAATGATACAAAATTAGTCTTGTATCTATAGGTTGTTGCAATATTAGTCCTACAACTTTTGAATTTTTGATTTTAGTCATGTATGATTTGTTTCTTTTACAATTTTGGTCATTTAAGTTTTAGATTTGTACAACTCTGGTCCTATAAGTTTTACGTTGGTGCAAATTTGGTCATGAGAGCTATTTCAAGGTTTAATTTATTTCCAAAATATCCTTAGTAGCCAAAATATTCAATACACTTGATATCAAGTAAAAAATGGTATCAACGTATATGTTTTTTTTTAATTTATGAGTTGAATTTATTTATCATTTATACTATGAACTGCTTAATAAGAGAAGAATTTTAGAGTTATGAATGCGGATCAAATCCGAGATATGAGTTCTACATGCATTATTTTATAATTATGGAAATACAAAAACGATACAAATTTGAAAATATATTGATTTGACTAATAGGATAGAGAGTAGTATCACAAATAAAAAGTACAAGACCAAAAGTATCAAACCCTAAAATTTACAGAATTAATAATATTATTTTTACTAGGACAAAATTTTCATAGGACTAAAATTGCAACTTCATAAGTTACAAGACTAATATTACAACACCCAATAAATGCAGGACCAATTGTGCAATTTTCCCTAAAAATAAAAGCTCCTTCCTAACAGCAGTCGAATTTGGTCAATAAGGAGTACCAACAGATCAATCAACCACGAAAACGTCGTCGTGTCTGCAAAAATTTCCCAAATAAAACTGTGCAACGGCGTTCCAAAAACCTCACATAAATCTCCCGGAGATCGAATTGACGGCCTCTGGGTTTTCTCAAATTTTGCTCTTATATTATTATATATAAAAAATTAAATAAAGCTCAAGCACACACAACACGCAGTGCATATCGATTTTGGGGATCATGGTCTACATTGAATCTTGGGATGATTTTGTGGAAAAATCCGTCCAATTGTTTCGCTCCGATCCCGAAAAAGTATAAAATTTCCCTGGACTGTATTTTGTTACAGTTCTTTGATTCTAATTTCAATATTATTTCACTTCCTTTATCTGAGATTCTAATTGGTATCGTTTTATTGTGTGGCGCAGACTCGTTATTCCATGAAATACAGGCATTGCGACGGTAAACTGGTTTTGAAAGTCACCGATGATAAAGAGGTAAAATTGCTCGAATATTCATTTTGCTATGCATTTGAGCTTCATCTGAATTGTAGCAAAACTTGATGCTTCTTTTGTTGGGTTATATTATGTCGTTGTTGATTATGCCTGATTATGTGTGTGTGTGTGTGTGTGTGTGTGAAAATAATTTCTGATTGTGAAGTGTTGGAAGTTTTTACATCTGGCATTGAATGCTTTGTCTGTTATGAGATCTTTTATGGGGTAAAGAAACTGTGCAGTAGTAGGAATGATGGACACAAGTGAAATTATTTAGTTGCTCTTTAATTCAAGAGGAAATGGAGGAGAAAGAATTTTCCAGCAATTTTGGAGGAACATTCCCAGAGTATTTTGTTTTTCATAGCATGTTACCTTCCTGTATTTTGATAAATAAATTGATGTTTAAGACTTTGAAGGTAATAATATAAAAATGGGTAAGCCCTTTACATTAGCATATGTTTCATTGTGAAGTAAGTTAAATTTTATCAAACTATTGGAAAATTGGCATTCTCAGATAACTCATATATTAATTTAGTAATGACTTGTTTGCCATTTGTATGCCTCTCAGCATTGACAAGCTGCTTTTAAGGCACCATTAAATTTCGAAATGTAAACTGAAAAATTGTTACCTTTGAGATGTTCCATTGGTCTTTAGATGTTCATCAATTCAAGTGATGATGATATTGTTCATAGCATATTGATTGATGAAAAATTGTTTGGTCGTAGATGACTCTTGTTAGTTAAAGTTAAAGCAAATGAGCTTTTCGTAGCAGTATTGAATTGTTACTAATGTAAATGCATAAGAAAAGTATGAGAACAATCTGTTCATCACACTTTCATGTCTAAAAGGATTTCTAAAGCTATCTTGAAATCTTAGGTTACACTTTGAACTGTATACTTGGGAAAGGCGAAAGATATGTCCAGTCTATTGTAGATTGTAGTTTTTGAATGTCAGTGTGCTTCTTGTCCTTTACATGATAAGCACTTGTTTATTTGCCTTACATGTGTTGTATCTGTTTATAAGATTTAACTTGAAGGTGCTCCAGATGGATAGTTTTGTGCTTGAGCTATGTGAACCATTTCTGTAGCTACTGGTATTGTGCACACTCTGTCTTTCATAGGCTGCAACAATTTGTAGATAAAAACTTATTGGCGCTAATGGAACATGAAAGTCGGAGTCATGAACTATCTTCACCGCCTGATGGTTTCTACTTTCTTATCAGTGTATCAAGTTTAAGACAGACCAAGCGCAGGATGCAAAGAAGATGGAGAAGTTCAATAACATCTTCTTTACTCTGATGGCTCGTGGACCTGAAGGTATTGGTTTTACCGATCATTTTCATTTGCATATGAATTTCACTACCAGCTCAATGAGGGCAAGAGGAAGTGGGTTGGGGGGGGGGGCGCTAGAGATTAGTTTTCTTTAGTGTATGTGGCAGGAGCATAGGCGCCAGGATTCGAAGTTCACATTTATTATACATGTCAATCTCTGATTAGTTAAGGAGAACAGAATGATAAACATGTGCATTTATAAATACTATTGATGTCAAACAATGCCAATATATGAAAGATGTCAGCAGCAAACTGATGTTGGTTCATGAGCTGTATGCATGCTTATCCATCGAAATCCCATATAAACTCCCTAATAAGTTTTCCTATTCTCCCTGTTGTGTTCTTGGGTTTGTCAATGATTCCCTCCCTATAGGTGCCGGAATCGTTGCTCAATTTTGTCTGCAGAAGATTTTAGGAGCTTTTCTAAGTTCAGGGATTTCTGAAGTTGCTGTCTTAATGATTATTGGACTTTTCTTCAGTTTGCGAATTCTACTGTTGTTTCACAAAGTTCCTGCAGTCAATTCATAATAAAATATATAAATATAAGAAATAACAGGAAAAACACTAAACAAAGTGTTTGGTTCTATGGAAAATGCCACACTAGGTTGAAAGTATATCATCATGCATTGGGCACAGACATAGAAGCAAGAGGCTCTCCAGAGCCCTGCTTGAGGTAGAAGAGTTTATGAGAAAACTTAGCGTATGTTTGTTTGGTGATTGGAGGTGATTGGGGGAAGTTTCTTTTTTTTTGGGGGGGAGGGGGAAGATGTTTGATGTGATGTAGTGGGAAATGTGTGTATTAGTAGATAAAAGCATCGGGAAGTGCAATGTATGTTTGGATGGTTGATTGGGGGAAGGAGTTGGGAAGGAAGTGTGATTGGGGGGAGTAAAACAAACATACCTGCGCATTTGTTCCAGATTGAAATCAGCTGGACTCTGTTCACTATTATTTTCCAAGGCAGCAAAGTGTTAAAATTGTGAAACTAATCAATTCCTTGAAAACTCATGTTTCTAGTATTTAAACTTTTTCCTTTGCATCAATGTGATATTCTAATTTTCTTTTAATCAGTAGGTTTATAACTGGGCATACCTACTGGTGTCATAACATTGAGTTGCTTTCACATAGTTTTTGTTCTCAAACTAGTTAGTTTAGGTGTTAAATGTTTTTGGGTGCATTGAGATGCTTTCTTTCTTGAGATGCAATCTTTTTTTTGAGGGTGAGATGCAATCTTGAGAATGGTATCAGGGGATCTCTGAGAGAAATTTGCATTCTTATTTTGATAGCTAAAATCGATGTGCCTTTTAAGTTGAAAATATCTCATTTCTACCCAAGTTGAGATGCTATATTCAATTTACATTTAATAATTAGAAAAATATATTCACGTGTAAAATTGAAATATATATTTATATTTAATCCCTTTGGTGGCTAAATTACAAAATGCACCAAACTCGTGTGATTGGCTCTGAACTTCATACTATTTGATCTCCACTACAATGTACCATACGGAAACTATCTAGTAAGCTGAATTGTTAAAAGAGTTCCTAGGGATGGTGAACCAAGCCCCACTTTTGCTGTAATGCTTCTTGTTGGTCATTCTTTGCTCTTTTTTTTAGCTCAAATTTATAGATAATGGCATGCTTTTGCCTTCTACTTTTTATATTTGAATATATCATTTTACTCGTGTGTATATTATTCTAATTTCTAACAAGGAAACTGTATCATTTTTCTGCAGCGGATATATCTGAAGTTGGTGGAAAAGAACAAATAGAAGCACAGCCAGCCAAGAAAGGCAGGGGAAGGAAGCAATAGTGTGTATTTCTTCATCGTTCGGATAAGTTCCGAGCAACATCAAAATAGTCATAACAACTATTTATTGAGACCTTGGTTTTAAATCTCAAAATGAATTTTGGCCGACTCTTTTAGTTTTGTGGTGAACATTGTGCCTAAATTCCTTCATGCTAACTTTTTCTGACTGGCATTTTCATGGTGGTAACCCCCCCCCCTGCTTTAGAGATTGCTTTCTTATGAAAAAGCATATGCATTATTTACTATTTTTCTCAACTCTTGGATGTTTATTCAGGATAATTACAAAAACTACCCTTGACGTTTAGTCTAATTCCAAAAACAACCCAATTATCTTTCAAGATTACAAATACCCCCTTAACGCAATACAATTTGTATTTCTTAACAATTTCCCCCTTTTCGGGTGCAACTTGTAAAATAGAAATAGATATCAAGTGGGCATTTGTAATTTTGAAAAATAGCTGTTTTTCTTTTTTTTTTTTTTTTAGTCTTTGTTTTTTTTGATTTAACTCCAATTAATCCTGTTTGAACCTTTGCTGCCCTATTTCTAAATTCAAATTTTCATTATGTCTTTTCAAGTCTGGTAATAATTGCTTGAATAACATTATTGCTCCAGGTGTACTTGCCAAACACTATCTTGTGCCATGTTTCCCTTTTATTTCAAAAACACAGTTTTGCATGAATTTTTAGGCTGTCCGAATTTCTTCCTTCGAATTACGGTTTTTTTCATCGTCAAATCCCTATCAAGGACATGATTGGGGTGACACACTAATGGATAAGTTGTGGCTGAAATTTTTATTCCTGTTCAATTAAAATCTGGTCTCCAGATATTAATACACTATATCTTGCATTTCTAACTTCAAATTTTCATAATGCCAAGACTTTTAAAAATTGCTTGAATAACATTATCAGGTGTATCCCAAACACTATCTTTGCCATTTCTTCCTTTTGGCTTCAAAAACACAGTAAAATGCATGAATTTTTGACTGTCAAATTTCTTAGGTTTTTTTTTTTTTTTTTCATCGTCAAATCCCTATCAAGGACATGATTGGGGGGAAATGAGATGGATTTTTTGTGGCTGAAAGGTCTTTTATTCCTGTTCAGTTAAAATATGGTCTCCAGATATTAATACAGTATTTATCTTGCAATAGCACTATCAAGTTTCATAATGCCCGACTTTTAAAAGGGTCTGCCTTTATCGGATCCCAAAGCACAAATTTGCATTTATATGCCTTTTGGCTTACAAAAGCAATAAAAAGTAAAGTTTTACTCAAAAGTATGTTAAGTTCTTACCTTTATCTGCTCTTAATATGTACGTTAGGCGAAGTAAAGTTGCAATATAAGGTTTTTTTAGTCTTTGGATAGTGATATAAAGACTTTGGCAGTTGGCAATGTATACGTTGGGATCGAAAGTTATTGGATTAGGATTAAAAAAAATAAGAGACTGGAAAGAGCAATATTTTGCACCTCTTTGTACTCTAATCCAAAAAAGTGTTAGGAAAAAAAAAAAAATCCCTAAATGGTCCTAGTTCTCATTTTCAATTTCAAATTCATGTGTATAGTATTTGAAGATTGAAATATTCGCGCAATATTTTATGCGTACAATGAAAATACAATAAATTAGTTATGTTTCTATGTAAATATTATCATGTTTCGCATAAAAATATACGATGTGTGAGTAAGTATGAAAATGAGATTAGTAGGTGCATGAAGAGTAATCAAGGATTAATATATTTGAATTTAAAATTTGATAATACAAAGTAATATTGTGGTTAATATTAGCTTAATACATTCATTTTCTGATTTTCAAATAGCAAAACTTAAATAAAAATAATAGCAAAACTTTAAAAGATTCTTCTTGAAAACGAAAAATTGATACATCCCAAAAGGGACATTTCGAGCTACTGAATGGAGTATTCTGGTAAAGCAAATATTAAACTAAAGTTTCTCACAAATCAATTTGACTTGGTTATAGTGATGTAATAAAATAATACCAATAGATGAGTTAGCCCTTATCGTTAAAATTAACTAATCAACCCAAAGACGTTGGAATGAAGTATAATTAAGTCGGTAGAACACTGATTTCAAAAAAAAAAAAAAAAAAAAAAAAAAAAGTCGGTAGAACACTATTAGCGATAATTTTAAGGCGTTTGTTTACTACGCTCAAAATCGTGTCTTTTTTTTTTTTTTTTTTTATAACTTCCCACATTACGCCCGACGCGAGGACGTCGCCTCATTGCACAACCAAATCCTCCGTAAAGAGAACAATTATGTTCGACCCATCAATCTACTAATAACGATCTCTCCCGAATCGCCCCCAATCTACTAATAACGATACTAAGGGATCTTTGAATCGCCCCCAATCTACTAATAACGATCTCTCCTCGAATCGAATCCACACGATGCTATTCAAGATGAGTTCCCACCAAATCTTCACCACCGCATGTGGTGGAATAATTTGATGGAGTAGGGATTTGAACCCCGACCTCCACCCCACATTGCTTGTGTTTCAAGCCCCTGGTTTCAAAATCGTGTCTTGTTTTGCCTTTGTGTTATCTAAGGATAAACTTCATCCTTTAAGGGTTCTCATTGTCCTTATTCTAGAGCTTTATGGAGGATGTGAATCGATAGTTGTGTCTCAATAAATTAGTCTCCTGAGTTGTCATAGACTGAATCACCACACATAAAATCGTTATCCACCTTATTACCATATGGATTAGAACTTCCACGTTGTGGATGCCACCAAACACAACATGTGATTAGGATGCTCGATATGTACTTTGATGGCTTGTTCGATGCTGACTAATTGGGTTGAACATAAATCTGTTGCAATTTTGATATGTGCCCAACTATGACATGTTTATTATTTTCCTAAAAAAAATTACAATTAGACACATAATAAAATTGCAATGGATTTGGGTTGTATCCAATTGGGTAATATCTAATTTACCATATTTGACATGGTACAACTGCCAATTGTGGACTCAAAGAGTGATTGTAAATCCTTTTATTTTGATTTTTTCTACTAAAGAAGTAAAAAATAATAATTTGAAAGAGGAAAGAAGAATATTGCGAGTGTAATTAAATATACTAAAAATTGATTTATACTAAAATAATATTTGTATATGATTATTGATTATAGATGTTTGAAGGTGGATTGTGAAATTTGTGAAAGAATATATAATAATAATTGGTAATTTATTTTTTTGTGAGAAAACAAATAAATGTGATTGGCGGAAAAAAAAATGAATGTCCCTCTCTGGACAAGAAAATCCTCAAAATTCTGGTAACCCAATCGATTTTAGAAATATAATTTGTGATAATAAGTTTTAAAGAATTCTAATATTTTATGATACATGTTTCTATTGTAAATATAGATTCATAGATATTTAAATTGATTTTTTTCTCCTTTATTCATATTAAAGGAGAAAAAAATATCTCATTCCAAAAAAAATTGATAGATCATAATTCCACCACAAAAGTTAGCTCGTGAGTAGAGGTTTGATCCAAATTTAAGTACCAATTCAAAATTGGATGTTGATTCGATGTATGATTGTATCATTTAGGTCCTCTTGACAAGTTGAACGTCCGCGTATAGCTTTCGCTCTGGACTTTTTTAGGTATTAGGTATTTTTTTTCTCTTTAGACAACTCTTGTAGGCTATCGCCTCTCAGTGAAAGTGAGAGCACCAATAATAACTAATGAATCGATCCTCAAGACCAATGGTCAATGTGTAACTCCACCGTAAAAGATTTGATCTAAACTTTAAGTATCAATTTACATTTGCTCGTGGATTAAACATAGAATCGTATTAAAAAAATGAATCAAAAACAAAATAAGATGATATTTAAAAGCAAGGACAAGGCTATCAAGTCTTTGCATTGGAAGAAGCAAAAGTGATCTTTGGTTTAAATCAGCAAAAGGGAAATTAAACAAGGAAAGAAAGAGCAGAGCAACAATAAGTCCAAAAGTGGAACCCACCTTGAAATTTGTGACAGAGACGGCAGTTTCACTTTCCCCTGCTGCGCAGGTTTATTTTTAATGCGCCCCTCTCAAGTACCACTACCATCCTACTCCCTATACTGTGTAGTTTTTATTAACGTATAATAATCATTTATTTTCTTGTAGAAATTATAAATATCGTCAAGAATCATTTTTTTTTAATCTGTTTTTTTGGGTTGTGCCATCCAAGTCTTCTATTTCACACCTTTCAATCTATTTTTGATCTCATGGATATTGAAAGGATTCTGGGCTTGACAGCATTTTCCTTTCCTCTTGAGTGGTTGATGGTATTCTTGCTTGGCATTTGATTTTTTTTATGGGTTTTTGCTGTTTTTTTTTTCGCTTTCTTGTGTGGTTGCTATAAAGAGCTTAACTTTGTATTTTGCCCAAAAATGGTTTATTGAGTACTTGGGTTTTTTCAGTTTTTGCCTTTTATTGTTTCTTGAAGATCTATTAAATCAGTAGTTGAATGGTTTCACCCTTTTTCACCTCTAATGCTGCATTGTAATTTTCTATTTTGGGGATTTTAATAATTAGGGTTTTGTTTCCTTTAGCTTAATTTTTTCCCTAGCTGAGTAAAATAGAATGGAGGAGGTTGAAAAGGCAAATAGTGCAGCAATTGAAAGTTGTTATAGAGTTATTAATCTCATATCTCAGTCCCATAGCCAAAATCAGTATAGAAATTTAGCAGAACAAACAGGCGAAGCTGTGCACAAATTCAAGAAAGTAGTTTCTATACTTAATTCAAGTTGTGGTCATGCTAGGGTTAGAAAATCCAAGAAACTCCAATCTAATTTCCCACAAAATATTTTTCTAGAAATCCCAATTTGTAGTACAAATGATCATATTAAACTTCAAGAAGTAAAAAGTGATCTCACATTGGGAAACCCTTCTCTAGAATTAAGCTCGAACGGAAAAAACCTTCTCCGATTCGCCCAACAAACACAATTTCCCAACTTTCATTTGCTCCAGCAGCAAAGGATTCAGCTTCAGCAGCAGCAGTTGAAACAGCAGGCTGAAGCGATTTATCGGCGTAGTAATAGTGGCATTAGTTTGAATTTCGATAGCTCTACTTGTACTCCAAACATGTCATCATCCTCTAGGTCTTTTATGTCTTCATTGAGTGTAGATGGGAGTGTTGCTAATTTGGATGGAAATGCCTTTAATTTAATTTGTGCGGCCCGATCGGCTGATCAAAGCGTTTATCACCATAAGAAAAGGTGCTCTGGGAGAGGAGAGGATGGAAGTGTGAAATGTGGAGGCAAATGCCATTGCTCTAAGAAAAGGTCTTTGTTTTAGCTTGTTTCTTCTAATTTTTTAGGGCTAATTAGAAAAAATACTGCCGAGGTTTAGTCTAATTACAAAAAGAAAAAACTCAATTATTTTCCAAAATTACAAATACCTTTGATATTTGCTTCTATTTCACAAATTGTATACTCAAGAGGGATGTATTTGTTAAGTAAATACAAACCTGAAGGGGGTGTTTGTAATACCATAAAGGGTATTTGTAATTCTGAAAGATAACTGAATTTTGGACCTTTTGTAATTAGGCTAAACCTCAGGACTATTTTTGTAATTTACCCAATTTTCTGTTACATTATACGGTAAATACCACTTAGAATTGTTGTGTTTTTGTTTTTTATATTTGTAATTTGTGTACAGGAAGCACAGGGTGAAAAGGTCTATCAAAATACCTGCTATAAGTAACAAGCTAGCTGATATACCCCTGATGAGTATTCTTGGAGGAAATATGGTCAGAAACCAATCAAAGGTTCTCCTCACCCTAGGTATGGTTGTATTATACAATTTCCACTAGTTGTTTTAGTCGAATGTATCAATTCAGTCTCTCAAATTGCAACAATTGCTTTTTTCTGATAATCTTATCTTATTTCATTATGTTTGTTTTGTACCACATTGATGCATAGTTTCATTGTTTCTTTTACGTCAAAACTCGGTTTTGTTATTATTTCATTCTTCTTATACACTTGTGGAATTAATTAACTGATGTGCTACTTGTGGCCGTTTTCCCTACCTGTTTTGGCATAATAATGATAAGTACGTGTAAGATATTGTGACAAAATTTTCGGTATAAATCTCGTATTATTAGTTAGCAGTTGCTGGTCGCCATTGATATCCTCCTGATAATAGTAAAGATTCTTGTAACTAAATTGGTCCAGTGGAGATGGTGAACTAAATGGTGTACACTAACAAGTTTTGTACTTATCAGAAATTTACCAATGCTTTATAACCATGTCTTCTCTTTTAGTTGAAATAACTGGTTGCAATTCTATTTATACGGTTCATGTTTACTTTACGGGTTATTTAAAAAAAATACCCTTAAGGTTTAATGTAATTACAAATAACCCAAACCATCTTTGAAACTACAAATACAAATACCCCCATGATAATTGTTTCTATTTTACGAATTACACCCTTAATAGTGGGATACTTGTTATAAAATGCAAATCTCAAGGGGGTGTTTGTAATACCTTAAGAGGATATTTGTAATGTTGAAAGATAATTGGGTTTTTTCGGTAAATAGGCCAAACATCAAGGTAGTTTTGTAATTATCCCTTAATTTTGTAAATGGATAGGATCAAACATTGTAAGGCGATTGGCCCGGGCATAGACGAAACCACATTACCCCTTATGGGGGCACGTGCCCCCATAAGTTTTTCTTTTTTCCATTTTTTTACTATGTATTTCTTTTAATTAAAACAAACTATATTTTAATTAGGTAAAAAATCAAAATATACCCCATTGATTATTTTCTATGTAGTTACTATTTAATATTTAATATTTATTTTTAAAAGCAATGTATTAATTAGGTTAAAAAAATTGTGCCTCACTAATTTTCTTTGATGTACTTTGTAATTATATTTAGGGATAATTACAAAAAGACTCTTGAGGTTTGGGCTAATTACAAAAAAATCCAGAGATGTTTCAAAATTACAAAAAGTCCCCTCAGGTTTGATTATGTATTAAATTTAAAAGAGTAACTGTAATATTCTATAAATATCGGGTTGGAATGTTTTTTTTCCTTATGTAGGAGGAAAATGTAAGACATAATCAAACCTCAAGGTTTTTTTTTTTTTTTTTTTTTTAATTAGCCCAAACCTCATGGAGTTGTGAAAATTTTTTCTGGATCCGTCCCCTGGGCCCGGGTTCAATCTCATATGAGTGTGTGTCCCCTCCCCCTCACCTACTATCCCCCACTGTACCCAAAAAAAATCACAAATGGATTTCTAATAGTGCTGATTGGCTCGCGCTTGTGCAGGGGATACTATAAATGCAGTAGCATGAGAGGCTGTCCTGCAAGAAAACACGTCGAGAGGTGCTTGGAAGATCCTTCGATGCTAATTGTCACTTATGAAGGTGAACATAATCATCCTAGGTTACCTTCGCAATCGGCTAACACATGAAAATCTTAGTGGAATTCTTGGTCAAGATTTGCCAAGCCCCTGCACTTAATTTCTTAGACGTCCATTTGAGCTGGCTTGAATTGTTTGTACATACTTTGCTTGTTTAGTGGTACATATGGGGCGAATTTGTTGTTCAGATCATTGTTTTGAAGCCTTCGTGTTGTACAAGTTGATGAGACAAAACAAAACCAAGGTTTGAGGAAAAATTTCCTCTTCTTAAGCAACTCTTTGTCTTAAAAGAATTTAGCGCGGTTGTTATTACGATCTGTTTTGAGTTTTTACTTACGTTTCTCTTGTACTTGTAGGGTTAATTAAAAAATTCTTGAGGTTCCGTCTAGTTACCAAAAAAACCCAGCTATCTTTCAAAATTACAAACACCTCCTTGGTATTTGTTGCCGTTAGTTGCATCCTCAATGTAGTGGTATTTGTTATGAGAATACAAACATGGAGGGGGTATATGTAATTTTGAAAAATAATTGGGCTTTTTTTGGTAATTAGGCTAAACCTCATGGGTAATTTTTAAAATTTACCCTTATAAGAGCTCTCTGTTCATTTAAGGTTTGTGTTATTATGGTTATATATGTCTGTCTTAACTGAATTGCAAAATTAGGAAGTTATTGATGCATGGACACAATTATTAAAAGTGACCAATATTAGTGTCTGAAATGATTCTTTACTCGATTTACTTTGTAACTTGTTAAATTTTGGAGGTTGGTTGCAGATAAATATATTTTGGTGACAGTATGCAGTGAACAGAATGTTTTTTTCATTATTAGGAAATCATTTTTTAAGCTCGGGAAAGAAATCAGGCTTGTTATTTCTTTAAAAGGTTGATATGATTTATATACTATGAACTTTACAAGGCAAAACATTTATACTAAAAATGCTCTCCATCCAAAATTGCAAAACAAAAATAAACATTTGACATCTCAAAAAAAAAAAAAAAAAGGACATGTATGAATGTCAATATGGGTAATTGGGTTGGGTTCATATTTGATTTCGAGTTGATTTTGGGTTATGCTCAAAATACATTAAAAATTAGTAAAAGTTAAAACAATTACGTTTTCAATAAATTGGTAATTTCGTGTTAGATTTGTGTTTCGTGTTCGTGTTTCTCTTCGGAACTTTAGGTCAGATTTGTGTTGGGACACGGTCGGGAATTGACATCTCTAGTCGCTTCATGAGGATGCCATCCGCCTTTTATGGCGATTGCCTATTTGCGTGTAACGGGTTCTTAGGTCTTGACAACTTGATTAACTATTTCTCTTCTGGAAGAAGAAAAAACAATAATGTAAAAGATATTGTAGTTTTGTGTCTTCTTAATTTCCTCGTATCAAGGTTAATTAATTTTTGTAGGAATGACAAAATTATCACAGGGAACTAGTCATATTGGTACCCGAATAAAATGGGAGGGGAATCCTCCATTAATTCAAGAATGGGAACGGGATGTAAATCCATGTTTCTCTAGAATAAATATATGTCCGTCCATTTCCATCTCCATTTAGGTAAAACGGGATTCCCATTCGAATACACATTCTCGAAGGTAAAAACTTATATATGATCCTCTTATGGATCGTTTTCTGTAAAAACGGATTGCACCACCCCCTCCCCAATTTGACATGGTAATCCTACCTTGTATATTTGGTTCATTTTTTTCTTCTTTTTCCCACGTTCTTCCCCCCTCTTCTTTGTTATCTCTCCCTGATTTATCTATCTCTATCTCATTCTCCCTGAGTTTTTTGTTTTGCTCTCTCTGTCTATCTTTATCTTTTTCTCTGCATATTTATTCCCTCTCTCAGCGTTATTTTTTTTCTACTCTCTCTATCTATGTGTTTTTTCTCGGTAGTTCTTGTTTTTCCCTTTTTCTTCTCTATTTCTCTCTCTCTCTCTCTCTATTGTTTGAACTTTGTTTTATCTATCTATCTATCTATCTAATGTTTGAACTTTGTTTTCCATAAAATTGGTATCGACGGAAAAGCCCATGAAATTGGTGGTGACAAATGTAAATTTTGAAGTACTCGAACATGGTGAAGGTGTTTTGTGAATGGTGGGGGGCACGCCGATTGTGTGGCAATTGGCGGGAGAGTGATTGTGATGGAGGGGTGGTGGTGTTCCTACTTTATTAGTTGTTGTCACAATTACTTTTGGATGTTGAAGACAAATAAATGATAATAGTATGAAATGGTGGTTCTTGTTGTAATTGATGATATAAAAAAGTATAATTTTTTTCTTCAAAAGTGTTAGTTTTTATTTAAAAATTATCACATTTTCTTAATGGTCACTTAAAACTATTGATGATGCAATATATATACACATTATTTTTTCCTTTAAAAGTATTACTCTTTATTCAAAAAGTATCACTTTTTCATATAAAATTATGTAATTGATGATGTGCGAAAAAATATTACTTTTTCCTTCAACAATATTATTGTATATTCAAAAGTATCATTTTATTATTAATTGTCACTTAAAAGTATGTAATGTCGATGTACAAAAAACATTTAATATCAAGCTAAATTTAAAAATAATTTAGTAATACTTTTTGATTAAAAGTATTATATTTTACTTTAAAAAGTATTAGATATTACACGAAAAGTATCATTTTTAATAGTTGTCACTTAAATAAAAAAATATATTTGTTATTCAAAACTATCATTTTTACTTCAAAAACATTAGTTTAATGGCCAAAAATATCATTTCTGACCAATAGCCCATAGTAGCGTGCCCAAATCGCCAAAAATTCAAAAAAAAAATTGCTTGTGTATATGAATACACTATAAGTTTTTCAACAAAGTTATATAAAGATTAGTGACAATCTTCCTCTCGTGTGTTCACAATTTCTCGAATATAACATTTTCACTAATCAACTTTTATCTTCTAGATTCACCAAAAATCAACCACTGAGGAAACTAAATAAAAGGTGGTGTGATTGTGGCAATGGTGATTTCTTTTTCCAGATTGAAGAGAGAGAAGACATGATTAAATGAGTTCGAAATATTTGGGCAGCAATAGTGGAGGAGAAGAGAGAACACACAATTGAGAAGATAAGATAATATCGGAAAGTCGGGCAAGAGAGCGAGATCAGTTTACTAAGTCTGCGCGAGAGAGCGAGATCCATCTTTGAGGAGTTTTCCCTTTTTTATTTTTATTTTTTGTCTAGATTGAATAATAATATATTAGTTTGGGTGGGGTGGATTTGTCTGCATGGATTTTGATTCGTGACGGGCAGTCATAAACTTACTCTTCCCTGGATTTATATTGTATATATTATATTTATCTATTATTAATATTAATTCTATTTATAATGTTTTGTTTTATTAATTCTAAAAACTAAATCTTAAGTCTTTATAGTTTTACTTGTTCTCATTCTTTCTTTTATAAAATATGTATTTATGTTATTTTTATTTATTTAAAGTATTTGTTATTTTAAGTACTTTATTTGTAAATTATTTTATTAATAAATACAAAATGAGAAATCCGATTGTCATGAGGACCTCGTCATCGAACGAGGATTCTCCATTCCCGTCCCCAGATACCTAAATAGGAGAATATAAAAATAGTGAGGATATGGGATTTGGAGACGGGATGAATCGAGAAATCTCTCTTCAAAAGGTGCTATTCGAGCACAATTAGCCGATCTAGATTTACGCATTATTCTAGATAATTCGTTGGTAGAATGGAAAGAATTAGGGGAAGAGAGGCCTACAGGGGAATGAATGGGAAGATCGAAAGGTTGGAAGAAGAAAGGATTTTTGGTTAGACGCATGGAATTATGGAATGTCCAATACCATTTACATCCCAACTTATTGTCATTTCTAGTTTTTCGGATGACTTGTCTTAAATTTAATACTCTTGTTTTTTATTTCCTATGCTTGTCTTTTAAATTACTAAAAACTTTGTTTCCATTTATTTTTCTTCTTTAAAATGTACTTTTGTCATGTGATAAGATTTTGCCCATGTAACATACTTATATACCTTTTGTCTACATCGAAACCGTACTACTTTTGTTATTATTATTTTTTAACACTAAGAAAATTGTATTTTTGTTAATCAATTTGAAACAACAATGATACAATATCCTAAAATGAGTTGGAAAAATTCAAATAAACCCCACATTTCAAACAAGGGAGAGGGGGCCCAAACAATTTTTTTAACTAAACACATACAATAAATCATAAGGTATCGATCAAACTTAGTTATGATTCTTGGTTGGAAGAGTGACTCTTTGCATTTCCAATCAAGGTTTAGACAATCCATACAGATCTTTTTTTTGATCTGCGCAGATCCAACAGAAATCGATGAAGAACTTGAATGAGGCTCGGAAGAATGGTGAATAGATCTAAAAAAAGAAAAAAAAAGCAAATCAACTCCCACAAAGAGGAGAAACTGAAACCTATTCTCACCACGTGGAGAAATTTAAAAAAAAAAAAACTAAGAGAAAAAAACAAAGGACGAAGGAGAAGAAAGGAAGAACAACGGCAAAGAAATTTACGTTCCCTCCTCCAATGGTGGGAAGAAGAGGAGAGCATGTTATTTTTGGATAGAGCGAAAAAAATAGAGAGGGACAACAAAGTTACTTTTGTAATGTCTCGATTAATAACAATGTGTGTGTGCGCGCAAACAATATTTTCACAATCAATATAATAAATATTTAAGAGCGACTATGCTTAATTATGTTACTTTTGTACTACTTTATATAGTTTTAAGTATTTTATGACTGAGTAGGAATTAATCATTTTAGTGTTTGAGATGAGATATACGTTTTAGAATTTAAAAATATGAGGTGAGTATTTTGGTAATGTTAATTGATATAGATTAAGCTTAATCATTTAGAAATTTGAAATTAAGTATTTGATGGAAATTAATTATGAGATATTAGACTATTAGAACCGAGGGATGGATTAATCTTAGAACTACTTGTTGGAAATTTTGGTTTTGATAAAGTGGGTGTCAACCCGACTTTGACCAATTTTTGGTGGCTAAAATTTTAATTCTGGAGGAATTAAATTATATATTATTAATCTACGTTCGAGTAGATGTTCGTAGTATTTTTATTTCTCAAAATCGAATTTCGGTGAGTGAGAAATTAATACACGAAGGTAGCCACATAAATGGGCATTATGTAAAGATTATGTAAAGGGAAATGAAAGGCTTTTATCCTTATCCCACATGGAATACAAATCATTGTTTATCCTAGTTTATTTACTAGAAGGTGTTATATGTTGTATAAACTATAACACAAGTGGATGATCACAAGTGGGCCACACGCTGCGTCTTGTGCGCCCCTTTGCCCTGGGCCAGGGACTGGGCTTGGGCTTGGGCTTAGGCTTAGGCTTGGGCGTGGCGGCAGCCCCACCTATTGTGCATGCGAGTTTTGTACGAGAAAATTCATAGCATTTCTTATACCACAAAAAGCAATTTTTCGCATTCTACACATAGTGTCCAACAACCGATCTTCAACATTTTCTAGTTCAAGGAGCTTCGTGTTAGTGGTGCTACTACACGTAAGACGCGTAAGCGTTTCATCTTTGGAAGCAATACGTCAAACCGTGAGCACTAGCGGGACGTAATTGCTTTGCGGAAAGAGATTCGTCTCGACTCGGCTATCTGAAAGTTCTACGATTGTAATAGATAGTATTTTCCTTGTAATCTTTGTTTTCGTAATTTGCCATTTTGAAGGCATTCCGGTTTGTACCATTTGTAATCAACAATCGCAGCAATTATCGAACTTCACGATGGCAAGCACAAGCGTAACCCCGATCATCCCTCCGCTGCCGAGAAACCCGAAAAATTCATGGGTTTCGACTTCAAGAGTGGCAAAAAAATGTTGTTTTACCCGACTACTCGAGTGCGGCAAAATATCTAACCGAGACGCGCTCCCGTTGTTGCCGAGAACGAAACAAATGTCAAAACGCGCGCTGCGTTTGATGCATGGGGCAGGGTGATTTCTGTCAGAACTATGTCCTAAACGGACTTAGTGATGCACTTTACGGTGTGTATTGTCTTTGTGAAATCCTCCAAAGAATTGTGGGATTCTTTGGAGAAGAAGTACAAAACCGAGGATGCCGGCACAAAGAAATTTATTATCGATAAGTTCTTGGATTTTGTGATGGTTGATTCTAAAACCGTGATGGAACAAGTTCGAAGTTCCATTGATCCTACATGAAATCTCTATTTGAGGAATGGCTTTGCCGAAAGCATTCCAAGTGGCCGCCTTGATTGAGAAATTGCCCTAAGTTGGAGGGATTTCAAGAATCATCTCAAACATAAGCGAAAAGAGATGGGACTAGAGGATCTCGATTGTCAAACTCGAATTGAGGAAGACAATAGGAGAATTGACTCTAAGTCCAAGCTTGTCCCTATGGAGTCAAAAGCCAACTTGATGGAGCACGGCTCGTCAAGTAACTCAAGAAAAGGCCTAACGATAAAGGCAAGAAACCGGTGGAAAATTCCAGGAGCTTGCTACAAGTTGGGCAAACCAAACCATATGGCAAAGACTGCCGTCAACAAAGAAAAAGAAAACCAAAACCGCATCCAATGCCAATGTGGTTGAAGAAAGGAGAGCGAGTCGACAGACGCGTTGACATGTCGGCGGTGGTGTTTGAAGCCAATTTGGTGGATAACCGAAAGAATGGTTTGTGGATACCGGCGCCACTTGCCATGTCCGTTCGATAAGGATGCATTTCTTCTTACATCCCATCGACCGTAAGGAAGCTCCATATGGGGAATCACGCTCTTCGATGTTCTTTGGCGTTGGAACGGTGGTGCTAAAGCTTACTTCGGGAAAGGAGTTGAAGTCAAGGATGTGTGTATGTCCCGGACATCCGCAAAAACAGTTTCGGTTCGCCGCTGGTCAACCATGTGTTTAGACTAGTTTTTGAGTCGAAAAATTTGTACTTAGCAAATTTGGACAATTCCTTGGTAGGGGTTATCTAGACAAAAGACTGTTCAAAATGAATGTAATGATTGTACGCCGTTTTGGCGAGAATATGAATAAGAATGAATCTTCTTCTCGTTTATATTGTTGAGTGCTCTAATTTATGGCATATTAGACTAGGACATGTAAATCCAAATGCTATAAAAAGATTGGTAAATTTAGAATTAATTAATTTACTGAATTAAACTCACAAAGAAAATGTGGAGTTTGTGTTGAAGCTAAAATGGCTAAATTATCGTTTCATTCGGTTGAAAGGAGCACTTCACCTTTAGAGTTGATACACACCGATGTGTGTGATCTAAAATTTGTGCAAACTAAAGGTGGTAAAAATATTTCATCACATTTATTGATGATTGCACAAGGTTTTGCTACTTATACTTGTTAAGAAGCAAAGATGAAGCATTAGAGGCTTTTAAGAATTATAAAAATGAAGTTGAAAATCAACTTGGCAAAATGGATTAAAATAATTTGGAGTGATAGAGGTGGCGAATATGTTGCACCTTTTGAAGAACTATGTACCTAATCGGGCATAATTCATCAAACAACAGACACCATATTCACTACGCTTCAACTGTGTTCTTTGAACGCAAAAACCGGACTCTAAAAGAGATGATGAATGCCATGTTGATAAGTTCCAGATTACCCTGAATATGTGGGTGTAGGTCCCAAGGGGTGTAAGTGTAAGGTTTAGAAGGGGGTTGAATAAACCTTACAAAATTTTCGATTTAGTCCTTTTAAATATTGAGTTGATACTACACATGTTTGTGTCTCAGGTGGACAACCAATTTAGTTGATCAAGTAGAGTTAGTCTCTCAACAGACTCAACCGAGCCATTGATGGAATAACTCAATTTTGGGTCTAAATTAACTCAATCGTGGTTTGTTTTAGTGGAAGACTTAACACCCTTAAGTTTGGTTAAGCAAGGATTTAGTGCTTGGTTTAGTACTTAGAAATTATCAAGTGGATAGCAAGTTTATCACAGATTTAAACAATTAAGATGCAGGAATTAAAGTCTTTGAAATGTAAATGACACAATGAAATTTTTATAGAGGTTCAAGATGGGGTAATTCTTCTACTCCTCTCTTCTCTCCAACTCCGGAGGAATCCACTAGGTATTGATCAAGATACAAAGTGGTAATGATCCGGATACAAGTCTTGATCACACTGGTGACTTGATCCTTTGGGACTCGATGAGACGCCTTGATCACTCGGTGGCTTAAAACGACTCGGCCTCTTCTTCACAGGGCAATTGCGCTTGCTACTACATGACCCACTTGCTCAAGCTCTTTGGATTTGATCACGAAGCCCTCCAAAAGCTTAAGACTTGGTTCGACCTTGAACCTTCCTACAATCCTTCGTGGAATGTAGACCCCTTGATTTTTCAAGATTTTCCTCTTCAACCGATTGAAGTTATCTTTCCTTCACGGTGAGTGTTGGATTGATGTTCTTCGTAGTGTAGGCTTGAGGATTGAGAATATTTCAGTTTACGGTTCTAATAATTGCTTGAACGTTTTGGTTCCGTCCGTCACCCTTTCTCAAAATCATTTCTCGGCCTTTTATAGTGATCTTTCAAAAATTTGCCCGTTGAAGAGATAGGATTATTTTTGAAAGTCTTACGATCGTTGGCTTGTCTTGTTGCGATCCTTGGAATTGCCATTTCCTCGTATGAATTGTTATTCACCTTTTCGAGTTCGATATGGTGTAGTGCTTCCCAATGGTTTGTTCCTTTTGCACGCTTCGGGGACTGAGCACTTCGAGAAAGGTGGTATGGAGATATTACTTGTTTAGGTAATTCTCTTGATTTTTACGGCAACGGATCTTTTTGATTATCTCAACTTGACCGCATTTCTTTGCTTTCCCAGGTGACTTAGAGTCACTTCCAATCATGGATGACTCTTTGTCACTTCAACTTGAGACTTGGCTTTTCTTGAGTTGACTTGATTGATGCTCCACTCACCGCTTCTTCAGTAGAGTTCCGTCACTCTTCTTTGCCATACTCAATTGTCTCGCAATGAGTCTTCCTTCTAATCTCCAGTTCTCTTCTTGCATGTTAGGGCGTGAGGCGACTTAACTCACCTTGGCCATCCCTATTTATTACAATGCATTTTACAACAAAAGATGGGGTGCCAACATCCTATTCTAAGTTTTACATGGCATTCATCAAAATCTAAACAATAAATTTCCTAACAATTCCCCCTTTTTGATGATGCCAAAACTTAAACCATTCAAAAATGCAAATAGCAAAGATACATACAGATAGTGTATTCACATAGAATGTTTGCGTAGAATCAATCTTTTTATTGATCATAACATTCTTGTTTTTTTACACAATTTACAAGGTGTATCGAGCAAACATTTGTCTACACGAGAAAATAAAGGATTTATAGGTTTATTGCGTAAAACTTACATAGTATGTATTTACATCATAAAATACATGAAGGGGTGAACAAGAACACTTCATCTCCTTCATTGCTGCCTCCTTCTTTTCATCTTGTTCAAGATCTTCGCTTCTTCTTCTCTTTTTTTCGTCGTCACCGCTTTCTTCTTCTTTTCATATGCCTTCCTGGCAGCCTTCATCTCTTCTTAATCTTTCTTGTCTTTCCTCCCATAGCCTGAGTTTGTCTCTTGTTTGTTTCTTCTATTCTTTTCGCATACTCAAAGATTACTTTTAGCCACTTGCAAATTTGCTATTTGGTCAAGACAGCCAAAGAGATCCCTCCTTTCTTGCCCGGATCTACGTATTCAATGTTTTTGGGAGAGGCCTCAGTCCGAAACCTCTTCCTCCACCATCGCTTCTTCCTCTACCTGCCCGGGCGTGTATTGTCTTTGGGGTCTTCTTCTTTCCGGTGAGTGACAATGAGTGACCAGCAGAGAGGATCGCCAGTAGTCTCGCGCTGTCGCCTTCTTCACATAACGTGAGACCCTTTTCCCAAGACAAGTCCTAAGCTTGAGCCATGACATATTTGCAAAGTATCCTTCGGATGCGGCGTTTTAAATTCATCAATCGATCATGGCTCGTCTCCGACATCCGAGATGGCATAAGTGTCTCTATCTTTGGAGTGTCTCCATGTTGTTTCAAGATGTTCATAACCCAGGGCATCCATTCTTCCTTCCACTTCCTCCATCCCCGCTTCAATTGTCTTTTCTCTTTTCACCATAGATATAGCAGAGTGTTGGAGTGGCAGAGTCACAGTGGAGTTTCTTCGATAATGTCACCGTGTGACAAGACCTTGTTGGGGGTTTGTGCAATCATCAAGGTCACATCTTTCGATCCTTCCCCTCAATGATTTTCCTTTCTTTTGTTTCATTGCTTCCTCATTTTGTCTTTCCCTTCGCAGTGATCCTCTTTTTCGGCTTCGGATCTCTTGTGCTTTTAAGGTATTCTTCTTCCCCTTTTTGGCATCATCAAAAGAGAGAGGAACGCCGGAAACATATCGCAAGCGGAAGTCGAGCTGGCGATAGTCGAGTTCGGGTTCGAGTCCAGTGAGTATGCAAAGACGGCCGAAATTCGGATCGAGTAGCGTTGGACTCTGCTGAAATTACTTCACCTCGGCCATGAGAAGGTGAATTTTCTATTCATGTTTTCTTCCAAATATTTGTAGATCACTCATATTTTGCTCACGCGGCGCCTTTATCTCAAGCAAAGTGTGAGCTTCATGCATGTGCTCAATGTGTTCTCTCAACTTCGTTTTGCATCGCATTCTCGACTCTCCATACCAGCACTTGTTGAACAATGTCCTCAAGTATCTAACTTGTTCCACACGCATTGTTTGTTGTTGTTGCCACCATTCCCGATCCCGATCGTTATGCCTCTTAAGTCGCCAGAAAGTGAGATTGGCATCTCTGTTGTCGATCGCATGTCCATAGAGGCCCCGATGCCTCTCCATCCGTTCAATCTCGGCAAATAATGCCTTGAACACTTCGCGGACTTCGGTGATTCTTCCGTTGCGGTGATGGCCATGCGTCAAAGTCATAATCACCGAACAATGGTACCGATGGAATAACAGAGTCGGTCTCATGGAAGCGTCTTGCGCGTTCGTTTCTCGACGATTCTTCGGAGGTGGGTACCTCCAGGGAGAAAGGAAAAGATTCTATAAAGGAATCATCACGCCAACGGTATTTGTTCAATGATGAGAGGTGCGCGTGATGTTCCTTTTGAGTCGAACTCTTTGCAGCGTGGAGAGCTCGCGCAGTGGACTCTGTCTCGGGGGTCTGTTGTGAAGTGGACCCCGGCTTGCCGAGCCTGTTTTGTCTCAAGCCAACCGTTGGTCTCGGTGGTTTCTCCAATTGAGTGGATCGGTCCTCGGCCTTATCGAAGCGTCATCGGACGATGATGAGATTTCCATTGGTGGCTCATCATCAAAATTAAAGGTTTGACGAGTAGTCTTGGGATCGACTTGCTCGTGCTTGGAACATCCGCATGGTGAGTCTTTTGAGTCATGGGGGATGACTCGAACTTTCTTCGTCCGCTTTTCTAATCCCGAGAAAGGTTACATCAGGGTTATCCTGGGAATCATGAAAGCGCTTATCTCCTTTTCGGGATGGGTCAATGATAGTAGGAGGGATGTTCTCTACTTCAGACTTCTTTACCCCCGGGAAGTCTCAACCGCCCGTGGGCCTTCATTACCTTCTCGCCTCGATCCGCAGCCGAGGCTGGACCTCCTTTTTCGATGTCGGTTGTCTTAGGGTCTTTCGTGGTGACATCCATTGAGTCTCAACCCCATGGATTGCACTTTCACCGCCAGTGTTAACTCCCTGTACATTCCTTCCTCGTGCCTCGATCGCATCGCAGCGTCATTAGCCTTAGAGCAGTTGGCACCTCACCAAACAGATCTCAATCGTCTCGAGCTTCGTTGATGACAACTTGCTATTCGTTTAGTGTTTGTACTTCATCCACTTCGCCTCCTGGATTCGTTGTTGAGTCATCTGCAGCATTCTCCGACCTTCTTTGCAGTGGAGGGAGTTTCCCTCGGTGGAGCACCACCGAGTGACTTGAATGGGGTCACTCGTCTCCGGACTCCCGGTTGTTTCTATTGAGTGTTCAGTTGGGGCGGTGGTAAAACACCTTCAATAGGGGTTGGCTCGACCGGGGTCCCCACTATCCCGTTTCATCGCCATTTCCCTTATTGCCTTCTTCCGAGTGAGCTGGGAAGTGGTGGCAAGAACAACAGTGGCGTCTCTTTGAACCACTCCCATTGGATCAATTTCGATTGTGTTCGAGGACTCTCCGGTCCCTCCATCAATCTTTGCTCGTGAAGGATTCTCGATTCGCAATGCTTGCCGCATTTGCAACTCTTCCGCGGGGCGAAGCAGAGTCAGGATCCTCATCATCGCGATAAGACATCAAGGAGAGGATGTGTGTGTTTCGTGGTGCGGAGATAGGGCGATGATCTTTGGCCTTCTCACGTGCCTCGGCCTTCCTTCTCGCTGTTTTCCTTCTCCTTGTCCTTGAAGATCTGCAGGATATCTGCGTGCGCTTGTCTTCATCCGATCTTTGGGATCACAGTGGCTAGGCCAAGGAAGTTTAACAGCTTCTTCTTCTTCTTCTATAAACTCGGGCCGTCGGAATGTTCCTTGATTTACTCAATTTCCATTTCCTCCACTCACATGAGAAGATTTTGGATGTCCGGGTAAGGTGGAGATAGGATCATCACATCACTATCACTCCATCGCCTTCTTTTCAGGTCTGTCTCGGTGCGGACTTGACTATTTCTTCAGGTTGCCTCTGCTGACGCCTTCAAAGAGATTTAATTGTTTCATCAATTACATCACGGGGACTCGATCGCTTCAAATAGTTTCGTATTTGTTCGGTGAGTGGTCGACTAAGTAGCCCGTTTTTTCAAGCTCGGAGCGCTTGATGATTCTTCTTCGTCTTCTAGTTTGTACAGAGGGATTTCCGGTTCGTGAGACGCTTTCTTCGAGTCTTGGGCGGGGGTGGTGCTAGTGTTTTCTTCGAGGAGCCGGCCGTCTTGGCTTATCGATTCTCCTCTTTTTGACGATCGGAGAAGGTATTTGAGAGTCCTTCTCGCCGTCTTTCTCGGGCAAGGAGAGACACTACCGCAGGGCGGTGACTCGCCGCAGGGGAGGAGCGAGGTTTGACTTTCTTTTGCAGAGAGAGTTAGATCTTCTTAGCAAAATTTGCAGGGCAGCTTTCTTCTTTGGTGGAGAGGAAACATCAGTATCTTCAGTGGTCACCGATTCCCCTCACTTGTGTCGCTCTCTTGGCATAGGCTCTCTTCGTGCGCTGAGAGATTTGATCGGAACATCTCTTGTTAACATGGAACGCCTTTCCATGTCTAAGAGGGACACCTTTCACCTCCATCATCCGTCCAATCACAGGCCATATCCTAGGATCCTCAAAATGTGCCATCTTCCTCAAGGATTTGTTTCCTACATTCGCATAGTTGTGAGATAAACTTCGGCCAGATTTATTTTCCTTTCTTTAATGATCGCCGCCATCACAATCAACTTTGCTTTTGATGAGTTGGTCAAAGCCGCCAAATTTGATGTCAATGCATTTGGCAACTATGTCCAATGACTTGTGATAATCCTCCTTCGATCTCTTGTTTGTTTTGTGTAAATTATTTTATCAAGATAGTCGGGCTTGGCTATTTCCTTCCAAGCAGGTTTTACATCGCCTTCGCTAATTTCCGATGCTCCTTCCGTTGGTAGTGGCGAGTTGTTAAGCCAAATCCTTGGCGAGAGATGGTGAGTCGCTTTCCGTGAACAGATGACTTTATCCCTTCATCGTGAATCTCGGCATTCACGTAGAATCGTGCGACCTCCTCCACATAGGTCATCGGATATTCCAAAGATCGTAAAACTATTTCAAATTTCGGACGTTTCCAATTTCTCAGCGATTTTCTTCACTAGGGTGTCATCGGACCCCTGTTTCACCATGCCGTCGAAATCCACAGTAGACCCGGTGTGGATTTGCTTTCCTAACTTGACAAAATCATAGGTTGGTGCCATTTTTCAGGATTTTATCGAAGAAAACTTAGAGATTGATTTGAAGATAGGTAGGGTTTGAGAAGATTTTTGCCTTTGCTTCTCGAGAGAGAGAGAAATGAATTTTTGGTAGTGTGTGAGAGAAACGGACGAAAATGATTTAAGTATGGTTTATGAAAGGGCGTGCGGGTGGTTTTTGAAATGTGATCGAAATCAACGGTTTAGATTTTGCACGCCTATTTAGCATTTAATGTCTCGTATTTAATGCGGCAGCATTTATATCCAATCATAAGCTTGGTGTGCAGCTTTATGTCTGTACACATCATCATTATGCTGACGTCATTCTTAAAAACATTCCCGCTTAGCAAAAACGACTGCGTTTTTATCACTTTGCTCATAAGTGACTCAAACTTATCCCTTAGCCGATTTAACTCTTCTTCTCACAGTTCTCTTAGTGACTCAGCTAACAAATGACTTGGTATATTGTCTTTCCAATACTGTTGATTTACTTAATTGATTTGTGAGTTCACTCTTTTCCTTTTAGTGTTCCATTTCTTTTCTTTGATTCTTTCGAGTGTCGCCTTAGCTCAATTATCCCTAACTCATGTTTGAGTTCTTCAAATCTTGACTCACATAATGGTTTTGTGAAGATGTCACCAATTGTTTATCGTTGAGATATATTCCAAGATGATGTCCTTTCTTTTCAACATGATCTCTTATGAAGTGATATCGACATCGATATGCTTTGTTCTTGAGTGCAACACAGATTTTGAGTGATTGCAATTGCACTTGTGTTATCACACATGATTGGAATTTCTTTTTCTCAACTTCATAGTCTCTCATTTTCTTTGCCTCATCCATAGGACTTGGGCAACAACAGTGCCCGCCTATGTATTTCGCTTTTGTAGAGGTGGCTATTGAATTTTGCTTCTTGCTAAACCAGAAATTACTGTTTCCTAGCATTTGACATGTGCCCGAGGTCTTTTTCATTCAACTCGCATCCAAAGATAATAGTCGAGTCCGAATAGCCAATTAACTTGAATCCACCTTCCTTTGATACCATAAGCCAACTTCGCTTCCTTTAAAGTATCTCAATATTCTCTTAGTCTTTGTCATATGGCTCTCTTTTGGAGCAGATTGAAATCTTGCACATACACCTACAACAAAGGTGATGTCCGCCTACTTCTTTGTAAGATAGAGCAATGATCCAATAAGTGCTCAGATCTTGTTTGATCTACTGTGCTTGCCATCCGATCCATGTCCATTTTGATCGATGTATTCATTGGTATTTTCACGTAAGACTTCTCCTCCATACCAAATTTCTTCATTAAGTCTTCGGTGTATTTTGTTTGACTTATGAAGGTTCCATCCTTCGATTGTTTCACTTGGAGTCCAAGGAAGAATGTTAGCTCTCCCATCATGCTCATTTCAAATTTACTTTACTTATGAAGGTTCCATCCTTCAGTTGTTTCACTTGGAGTCCAAGGAAGAATGTTAGCTCTCCCATCATGCTCATTTCAAATTTACTTTGCATGAGGTTTGAAAATTTTTCACACATGACTCTTTGTTTGTGGATCCAAAAATGATGTCATCCACATATATTTGAACAAGCAAAGATACTCTTTTTGTCTTGAATTCTGAAAAGTGTTCTATCTACTTTTCCTTTTGTGAATCCATTTTCGATTAGGAATTGTGACAAAGTATCATACCATGCTCGGTTGCCTGTTTCAATCCATACAAGGCTTTCTTGAGTTTGTATACCTTATCTCCAAGAGTCTTCTCGCTCAAATCCTGGAGGTTGTTCAACATACACTTTTTCTTCCAATAAACCATTTAGGAATGCACTTTTTACATCCATCGATATACAATGAAATTCTTGTGAGTCGATAGGCAAGAAACATCCTTATAGCTTCCAATGCTACAGAGAGCAAATGTTTCATCAAAATCTATTCTTCTTCTTGGCAATATCCTTTGGCTACTAGTCTTGCCTTGTTTCTTACCACATAACCTTCCTCGTTCATCTTGTTTTTCGAACACCCATTTAGTACCAATAACATTTTGATGTGTGGGTCTTTGAACTAATTCCCATACTTTATTTCTTTCAAACTGATTGACTCTTCTTGCATAGCTTGAATCCAATGTGTGTCGCCCAATGCTTGTAACACATCTTTGGGCTCTATTTTGCGAGATAAAACATGTGAACATGGCTTATTGTTGAGTTCGGATCTTGTTTTGACACCTTCTCTTATATCTCCAATGACAAGTTCGGTGGATGGTCTTTCACCATCTTACATCAAAGTTGGAGTAAGTTAGTTGATTGATCGTCTTGCCTTGTGTTCTTTGTGTTCACTTCTCTCTCGTAATCTCTTAGTTGCAAATTTTCCAAATTTTTTGAGATTCAACTATCTCATCTTTTTCGAGTTTATAATTCCAACTTTCAAAGATAGGGACTCTTCGTATGGTTGGATGATTCAAACTTATCGGTGACTCTTCAATGTCTTCTCCATTTACATTTGGCTCATCGAATACCACATGAATGGATTCTTCCGCAACCATAGTCCTTTTGTTGAGTACTATGTAGGCTTTGCTTTCAATTTGAGTATCCCAAGAAGATACCTTTATCGACTTTAGCATCGAAAGCCTTTAGATTGTCTTTGCCATTGTTGTGGATGAAGCATTTACATCCAAATATTCTCAAATATGCAACATTTGGTTTTCTTCCACCCAAATCTCATAGGGAGTCTTTGTCGGTTGTCTTTTATCATACATCTGTTTTGAGTGTAGCAAGTCGTGTTGATTGCTTCACCCCAAAATCTTTTGGTAACCCCGTCAGCCTAACATGGTCCTGTCGCTTTTTGAGAGTTCTGTTTCCTTCTTTCGCAACTCCATTCTCATTTGTGGAGTCCTTGCTGGCGATAGTTCATGACCAATACCATTTTCAATACAATACCGAGTTATTATTCAATTGACAAACTCGGTTCTCTCATCGATCTTATTTTGATAATGGTTTGGCTCTTCTCGTTTTGAATCCTCTTCATCGGTTGTGGTAGTTTTCGTCAGAGAGTTTCTTTCTTCTTACACATGAATATTGTCCATGTATATCTTGAGTAGTCATCTACTACCACCAAGGTGTATTTCTTTCCACTTATGTTGGCTGGTTCCTTTGGGCCAAATAGATCCATATGTAGCAGATGCAATATTCTTGTTGAAGATGAACATGTCTTTTCTTTGAATGAAGATTTGATTTGTTTTCCTTTCCGACATGCATCACATATACTCTCCTTCTTGTATATCGAAGTCCGGAAGTCCTTCCACAAGACTACTTACGGCAAGCTTGTTAATCGTTTTGAAATTGGTGACTACCTTTTGTGCCACAACCAACTTGATTCATTGTGCTCTTTTTGCTAATAGACAGGTGTTGTGTGTAGCGGTTGACCAATCTACTACATACATGTTCTTTTGTCCGCATCCTTGCAACACAACTTCATTCGATTCAAGATCCTTGATTTGGCATACACCCATGTTGAATCCAACATTATAACCCTTGTCACGAGTTGACTTATGCTTAGCAAGTTGAAGATGAGTCCTTCGACATATGCAACATCGTGATTTCTAACCGTTCTCTGACGGATCCAATGCCTCTTATTTCACCTGGAGATTCATTTCCTCCAAATATGACTTTTGCTCCTTTAACTTCCTTGAATTTTGACAGATTTTTCTTATTTCTGTCATATGTCCGAAAAACCCACTATCCATGTACCAGGTTCCTGGCTTTTCGGTTGTTCCTTGAACCCGCAATCAAGGAAATTAAGTTTTAGGTACCCATACTTGTCCAGGTCCTGAGGGGTTAGAATTGTAAGATGATCCAACCAACTTATAGCCAAATGATTTGACTCTAAGGGGTTGCCATCTATCGATGCCATAATCATAATTAATCTTGGCAAATTGCTTGGGGATTTTAGGTTCATACAATTTGTCTCTTTTGTCTCAGACGCTGCATATGTGTTTTGGCAATCGCCTTCTTTGGGTAATTGTGGTGTCTTTGAATGTAGTGCCTAGGTGCATATGTGTCGATAAAAGCTCTTATACTTTTGGAATGACCTTTGTTGAGTTCTAGGCCTTTGCCATTTGGGCTTATATTCCATAAGTCTATCTTGCCGATGGTTCACATTATTCCAATCACGGCTTGGATATTTTCTACCATTCCCATCATATGTATTTCTTTTATAGATTTTATGGGGTTTTTGGTAGCTCGCTTCTTCTTTACTGAGTATTTTCGTTTGGAGTGCCGAGGAACTCGGTTGAATCTCTTCTCGGTTGTCCTTTCAGCGCACTCAACCGGTTGTTTTCCTTTTCCTTTATAGCCAAGGCCGTTTGCTTGTAATTGTGCTTTGGAGTGATTGTGTGTGCAACATTTAGAGTTTTGGAGTTTTTAGACTCTTCATGGCTTGAAGATCCTTTTTCCAAAATTACTTTTGAGGTTTGACACAACCACGAGGAATTAAATCCTAAGCTTGTCTTGTCTCCACATTCTCTTTGACTCATAATAAGATCATCCAATGATTTAGATGCCTTAGTGAATGAGGCAATAACATTTTGAGGTCATTCTCCTCTTCTCTATGGCAGCAATTTCTCGCTTATTAACTTAGCATTTTCAAATTTTTAAACTTTCATTCTCATCACTATTTGACTTAGAGTACTCGGCTCCCTAGTCGACTTTGAGTTTTGGCTCTTGAGTAAGGTGTTTTCCTCATTTAATAGTGTGTGTGAGGATTTAATGTGTTCAAAATCTTTCATCATTTTGCCTAATGAATCATAAAGATCAAGTGGGTGATGAAGTGTGTGTGTCACGATCACTATCACTAGAGTCCGAGTTTGATGAGTTAGAGTGTACCTCATCTTCTTGGTCGGAGTTGATCTTGTTCCTTGGCCATCAAGCGATCAGGGCTTCTTCTTCGAGTCACTTGAATAGTCGCCACCGCTTCTCTCAATCGCCTATGTCTTTTGACTTGGTTGTTTCGGCCCATCTCTCGCAGCCAACATTGCCTTTCTCTTTTCTTGTCTTCTTTCTCTCAAGATCTTTCTTTCTTCTTCATTCTGTATTTGTTGACTACATGATATGGGCAAATCAATGGCATAATGACCTGGTTGTCTACAGTTCAAAGATAGATATTCACCTTTTGATCGCCTCTCTTTCCATTCTTGGATTGTCACCTTTGATATTCAAACTTTTTGATGATATGTTCTCTTGGTTGGCCTATCTTCCTTGATTTGGAGGGAGCCGAGTGTCTTCTAGAAGATTCACCCTTTCTCTCTTGTAGTTCTTATTGAAGAACTTGTTGAACCTTTTAACCATCGTGGCTATTTCTTACGGATCGATGACTTTTTGGCCTCGGCTCTCTTCCCATCTTTAACAATTAGAGCGGTTGTTTTGGGTACAAATTGTCTCTTCCTGGTCTTTTCTTCTCACTCAAACTCGTAGGCTTTGAGATCCGAAAATAATTCATGATTGGATGTCTTTGATAGGTCCATGGAATGTCTCGGTGCCATGACCTTCATTTCCCATTCACGGTGGAAGACTTTTTAGGATCTTCATACACATTTCTTCGTGTATATTCCTTTCCAAGTGTAGATAGCTCATTGGTGATTTCGTGGAACCGAGCATCCAGTTGATCCAGGTTTTCTCCCGAGATCATTTTGAAGTTCTCAAATTTCTCGACTACCATCGATAATTTGTTTTCTTTGATTTGCTCCGAGCCTTCACAAATCAATGTTAGCTTGTCCGCATTTCTTTAGCCGTTTTGCATGATTTGACTTTATTGAACATGGCTTTGTCCAAGGTTTTGTAAAGGATGTCCTTGGCTACATTGTCCAGGTTGTATCTTTTTCTCGTCATCATTTGTCCATTCGGTTCTTGGTTTTTCAACCATGACCGTCCGGGAGCAACATCCTCTTCTCCTTCACCGCACTCTTCTTTAATTTGTGTTCACCTTTAAGATTTGCGGTGGCCCATCCTCTATCACTATCCACATCTCATCATGTAATGCCGATAGATGAGCCCGCATACGAATTTTCCAATCATCAAATTCTTCAATAGTGAACATAGGGATGCGTGTCAAATTTGCTTCCATGATAATAACTTTTAATGATAAAAAGAGTTTTGAAAGTTTAAGTACTAAAGCGGACTTTGAAAAGTTTGGAGATCTAGTTCGGAACGGGTGCGGAAGGCTCAATAAACCAACCGCTGACGATACAACTTGTAGGTCCCAAGGGGTGTAAGTGTAAGGTTTAGAAGGGGGTTGAATAAACCTTACAAAATTTTCGATTTAGTCCTTTTAAATATTCTCGAGTTGATACCACACAATTGTGTCCTAGGTGGACAACCAATTTAGTTGATCGAGAGTTAGTCTCTCAACAGACTCAACCGAGTTTGTTGATGGAATAACTCAAATTGTTGGGTCTAAATTAACTCAAGCGTGGTTTGTTTTCGCGGAAGACTTAACACCCTTAAGTTTGGTTAAGCAAGGATTTAGTGCTTGGTTTAGTACTTAGAAATTATCAAGTGGATAGCAAGTTTATCGCCAGATTTAAACAATTAAGATGCATGAATTAAAGTCTTTGAAATGTAAATGACACAATGAAATTTTTATAGAGGTTCAAGATGGGGTAATTCTTCTACTCCTCTCTTCTCCAACTCCTGGAGGAATCCACTAGGTATTGATCAAGATATACAAAGTGGTAATAGTCCGAGATACAAGTCTTGATCACACAAACGGTGACTTGATCCTTTGGGACTCGGCCCGAGACGCCTTGATCACTCGGTGGCTTCTCGACGACTCGACCTTCTTCACAGGCAATTTGCTTGCTACTACAGCCACTTGCTCAAGCTCTTTGGATTTGATCACGAAGCCCTCCAAAAGCTTAAGACTTGGTTCGACGACTTGAACCTTCCTACAATCCTTCGTGGAATGTAGACCCCTTGATTTTTCAAGATTTTCCTCTTCAACCGATTGAAGTTATCTTTCCTTCACGGTGAGTGTTGGATTGATGTTCTTCGTAGTGTAGCTTGAGGATTGAGAATATTTCAGGTTTACGAGTTCTAATAATTGCTTGAACGTTTTTTTGGTTCCGTCACCCTTTCTTTCAAAATCATTTCTCGGCCTTTTATAGTGATCTTTCAAAAATTTGCCCGTTGAAGAGATAGGCTTATTTTTGAAAGTCACTTGCAATCGTTGGCTTGTCTTGTTGCGATCCTTGGAATTGCCATTTCCTCGTATGAATTGTTATTCACCTTTTCGAGTTCGACATGGTGTAGTGCTTCCCAATGGTTTGTTCCTTTTGCACGCTTCTCGGGACCGAGCACTTCGAGAAAGGTGGTATGGAGATATTACTTGTTTAGGTAATTCTCTTGATTTTCGCGGCAACGGATCTTTTGATTATCTCGACTTGACCGCATTTCTTTGCTTTCCCAGGTGACTTAGAGTCACTTCCAATCATGGATGACTCTTTTCCGTCACTTCAACTTGAGACTTGGCTTTTCTTGAGTTGACTTGGTGATGCTCCACTCACCGCATCTCACCGCTTCTTCTTGAGAGTTCCCGTCTACTCTTCTTTGCCATACTCATTTGTCTCGCAATGAGTCTTCCTTCTAATCTCCAGTTCTCTTCTTGCATGTTAGGGCGTAGGCGACTTAACTCGGCTTGGCCATCCCTATTTATTATAATGCATTTTACAACAAAAGATGGGGTGCCAACATCCTATTCTAAGTTTTACATGGCATTCATCAAAATCTAAACAATAAATTTCCTAACAAGTGGGGGAAGTCTGTTTTAATGACCAACCACATATTGAATAAAATACCACTTAAAGGGAAAGATAAGACACCTTACGAATTACGGAAAAATCGTAAGCCTTCTTATAAATACCTTAAAGTGTGGGGGTGTTTGGCTAAGGTAGCAATACCTAAACCAAAACAAGTTAAAATTGGACCAAAGACAGTTGATTGATTGTGTCTTTGTGGGATATGCATACCAAAGTAGTGCATATAGGTTTATGATACATAAGTCAAAAATCCGGAAATGATTGAAGGTACCATAATCGAATCAAGGAATGCTATATTCTTTGAGGATGTCTACCCTTGTAGAGAAAAGTTAGAAGTGAGTACTAATAAAAAGAACTCACGAAAGCGCAAGTGGTTCAACACCAATTAGTGAAGAATCGAGACGCGAGAAGAGGTCTAAGACGGCTAAGTCTTTTGGGCTAGATTACATAACATTTATGTTAGATGGTGAGCCAAACTCGATTAAAGAGGCTCAAAGCGAGTCCGGATGCTCGCTCTCGGTAAGAAGCTTTCAATAGTGAAATCGAGTCCATTCTCGCAGAACCATACTTGGGAGTTGGTTGATCTCCCTTTGGTCATAAACCTTTAGGATGTAAATGGATCCTAAAGAAGAAGTATAAAGCAGATGGAACTATTGATAAGTATAAAGCACGGCTTGTAGCCAAAGGCTTTAAACAAAAAAGAAGGATATGACTTCTTTGATACCTATTCTCGAAGAACGAGGATTGCGTCTATTCGGGGTGCTTTTGCGATTTGCTTTGCACAATCTAGAGATTCATCGATGGACGTCAAGACGGCGTTTACGAATGGAGAGATAGATCTTTGAAATATACATGGAACAACCTGAAGGGTTTGTTGCACCGGTCAAGAAAAGAAGGTGTGCAAGTTAATAAGATCCTTGACGGATGAAACAAGCTCCAAAACAATGACATCTTAAGTTTGACAATACTATGTTGTCAAATGGATTTAAAATCAACGAGTGTGATAAATGTGTATATGTTAAAGGGACATCGAAGCATTTGTCATAGTTTGTCTATACGCATACGATTTGTTAATCATGGGCGAGTCATGATACTATCATGGAAACTAAAAGAATGTTAAAAGGAACTTTGACATGAATGATATGGGGATCGGGCCGATGTAATCCTTGGGATAAAAATCATCAGGACTCACGATGGAATTATCTTGTCACAATCCCACTATGTGGAGAAAGTGCTCAAGAAATTCAATGCTTTTGAGCGATTCACCGTCAAAGACGCCCATTGATTTAAGTATAAATCGGTTTCTAATAAAGCGAGAACCGGTGGCTTAGATGGAATACTCACGTATAATTCTCGATGTACATCACAAATTGTACACGTCCAAACTTGGCCTACCCCGTAAATATGTTGAGTAGGTTCATGAGTAATCCAAGCCATGAGCATTGGAAAGCGTTAACCAGGGTGTTAAAATACTTGAAGTATACCTTGGATTATGGGCTATACTACTCAAGATATCCAAATTGCACTTGAAGGATATAATGATGCTAGTTGGATTTGATTCGAAAGATTCTTATTCAACTAGTGGATACATATTCACCATTGGAGGTGGTGCGGTATCGTGGAAATCCACGAAGCAAATGTGTATAGCTCGGTCCACCATGGAATTCGAGTTTATAGCTTTGGATAAAAGCTGGTGAAGAAGAGTGGCTTCAAACTTTTTGAAAGATATTCCATGTTGGAGGAAGCATGTGCTTTCTGTGATGATTCACCGTGATAGCCAAGCGGCTATAGGAAGGGCACATAGCAATATGTATAACGGTAAGTCTAGACATATTCGTCTGAGACACAATCTTTGTTAGACAATTGATCTCAAATGGTGTGATGTCAATTGACTACGTAAAGTCAAAAGACAATTTGGCAGATCCTTTGTGAAAGGATCAATCGAGATCAATTAGGTAAATTGCTGAGGGAATGGGCTTAAAGTCCACAAAGTAAAAATAACCATCATAGTGGTAACCCAACCATGATGACCGGAGATCCCAAGAACTTGGTTCAATGGGAAAACTAAACTATGAAGGTTATGTTGTAACACTTGGAAACAATGTTATAACCCATCCCTAGAAAGCAATACCAAGTGTTGAAACACCGCAAAGTTGTGGTGAGGCTAAGTCATTTGACTTTTAATGATTCCTACACCTCATTGAGGTTGAGTATGGCAGATACTCGGATAGGAGATCACCTATATAAGTAAGTGCGGGCGCTTCAAAGTAACACTTATGAATCCAAAGTGGTGTCCATGGCCGAACGGACATAAAACGTGAGAACGAAGGTGTTGAGACCTTATTGTGTTAATATGTTGACTCGGTATACACCATGGAGGAATAGTTCAAGGCATCGTCCACTAAGCCGCCAGTGTACCCGATGGTATTGACTACGGAAGGTTCAAAGTCATAAGCTACCTTTCCGAATGCAATATTGTCTCTTGAGGATTGGTTTGCGTGTTCGCATTCATGCATATATTAATTTTCACTCATGTGAGGGATTGTTGGAAATTTTGGTTTTGATAAAATGGGTGTCGACTCGACTTTGACCAATTTTTTGTGGCTAAAAATTTAATTCTCGGAGGAATTAAATTATATATTATTAATCTACACTCGAGTAGATGTTCGTAGTATTTTTATTTCTCAAAATTGAATTTGGTGAGTGAGAAATTAATACACGAAGGTAGCCACATAAATGGGCATTATGTAAAGATTATGTAAAGGGAAATGAAAGGCTTTTGCTTTATCCCACATGGAATACAAATCATTGTTTATCCTAGTTTATTTACTAGAAGGTGTTATATGTTGTATAAACTATAACACAAGTGGATGATCACAAGTGGGCCACACGCGCGCGCCGCCGCCCGCCCTACGGGACTGGACTTGGGCTTGGGCATGGGCATGGGCGGGCGGCTCGGCCCTATTGGGCCTCGGGTCCAGTCCACTAAAGTTTTGCCACTCGAAAAATGGGCTTAGCCCGATTCGAGTATTTGTTGAGCCCAATGAATCTGGACATTGTAGGTGTCGGATTCGTGTGATCGTTGGAGTTGTAACTCCCGCAGCGGTGGTGGTCACCGTAGTTAGCCCACTACACCGATTGTTATGCGGTAGTGGGATGTAACACCTGGTTTTTCAAGTGATTAATGCCCACTACCCAATTTTTTTCTCCGCAGGTGGGATGGTTGGCTATTTATACATGTTTGTGCATTGCGATTTTGTATTTAAAATTCATAGCATTTCTTATACCACAAAAAGCAATTTTCGCATTCTACACATAGTGTCCAACAAACCGATCTTCAACATTTTCTAGTTGAAGGAGCTTACGTGTTAGTGGTGCTACTACTACGTAAAAACGTAAGTCGTTTCATCTTTGGAAGCAATACGTCAAACCGTGAGCACTAATTTGGGGACGTAATTGCTTTGCGGAAAGAGATTCGTCTCGACTCGGCTATCCGAAAGTTCTACGATTGTAATAGATAGTATTTTCCTTGTAATCTTTGTTTACGTAATTTGCCATTTTGAAGGCATTCCCGATTTTTTGTACCACTGTAATCAACACTATTAACTATTCCCATAGAATTATTAAAAATAAAAAGGAAAAAGGGAACGCAAATTGATTTTTCAAATTTTGTGACATGGAACCTTTTATTTAGGTTCAAGATCTTACCTACCATTTCTTATCCAAACAATTACAAGCCCAACTTTATGTCATCTTATATTAATATAGCCCCTATACCAAGCCCAAGCCCACAAATCCATCTACCGACAATATGTAAATGTAGAAATAGCATAAAATAAGTCGGGCTTTTGATACAATTGCCCCACTTTTGAAAGACAACGACGTTTTTACGTTTTGAATACTCTTTTTGGACAAATTTTGGCTCCCCTTTTTTAACACAAATTTACACTCTTGCCAAAATTTTAGGACTTTTTTCATTGTTGTTTCAAGATTGTTTTAGAACATGTTTCAAACATGTTTCTTCCAATAAAATTTGGTGAAAAAATAAATTTTGCCCCCGTTAAATAATCTATTTTGTACTCGAAATCTTATAAAAATTAAGAAATATAAGAATAAAACAACACATATTAAAACCAAATAAATTAAAAATATTATAGAAACAATATGAATAAAATAACACAATTCAATTTTTGATCCAATGCATGAAAATATAAAAAACATGAAAACAAAATAAAAACAATATAGAAACAACCAAAAACAATATAAAAAAAACACATATGAGCAAAAAGAGTTAAAATTGGGTAAAATTTGTATTTAAACATCGAAAACTATGTGGAAATAACAAAGAAACATCTCGAACAACATTAAAAATGGTATGAAAACGTCAAAAATTTAAAAACACCCCATGAATAAAAAGAGCTTAAAAATAGGTCAAAAATTGTATTTACACATTGACACTACGTGGAAACAAAAAAAAATTAGAACATTAAAAATATTATAGAATTTCCTCCGATAAGTATTTATTGTGTTTCTCTAGTTATTTAGAATTGGGGTGTGACACTTTCATTATTGTTTTTTAATATCTGTCTATATATATTTATACATCAAGTCCAATAATATTAATTAAATTTCGAAATTTGTAGGAAATAGATGGAGTAACTAGGAAGACAACTGGATCTACCTCAATCCAATAATCATAAACTCATAGTCATGAGAAAAAACTTAACCCACAACACACTCATTATATGTGGGCCTTGTAAAGAAATAGATGGAGTATTTCTTTACATAAAAGATTATTTTTAAAAAGATATGATTGGTTTGAAATAACACACACAACTTCCAGTTGGGCTTGAATTTAGAATCATAAACCTGCAAGTCAGGCTTTGGGCTTCAACTTCCAGTGTTACTCATTTATATCTCAAAGTTGGTCTAAACTGGACCAGCCCAAACCCACTTCTTGAAAGTACATCCATCAACAACCACAGGCCACATCTAGCATGCAATTGAATGTTGATGATGCTACACAAGTCCTAATTTCACAATTAGGATACATCGAAAAAGGCATTTTTTCTTTATTCTTTGCATTTTTATCAACAATGAAATGGTAATATATTGATTGATATCATTAGTATAAATTGAATCGAGTAATTTGATCAATACTAGTATATCACTCGTGCACACTACGCACATAGTGTAATATAATGAAATATAGGGACATGTGAAGTATTTCAAAACTCATACTCGCCATGTCCTTTGAACGGGAAAATAGGGTGCATGTTGTTACATTTTGACCTTAACAAAATAATGTTCGATTTGTTAAATAATAACTATTATAATTCTTTAATACATTCTTAATAAGTATTATTGTTAGATATCAAACTATAAACTAGAAATTTAGAAAAATAAGAAGAAAACAAAACAAATTGATTATATAATTTATGAAAATGAGAAAAAAATTGATTATGTATATTTGAAGCAAATTTTTACATCTATTAAAACACTAGTGGAACAGTTGTCTAAAATTTTGAAAAAAATATATGTTCACTTAATAATTTTCAGCAACTATTAAATTAGACAAATGGAGACATAGATAAAACACATACAAACAATTTATTGTATATATTAATTTAGTAAATAAAACCATAGCGCCAGTTGATTTATCATTAATTGAAGATCCCAAGGACGTCAAGATAAAATCTAGAAGGCGGTTGATTAGACTTTATAATTTTTGAATTTTTAACACGATATTTAAATCAGAGTTTAAAAAACAATTAAGTCTTGAGAGATAATTAAGTTGAATTCATCATAAGAGTTAACAACTCAGTAAATCTCTTAACATAGTTGTTCATAGAGTAATCAGCTAAAAAATTACAACTTTCACAAAACCAGTTTTCAGTTAAGTAAAACGGAAGACTTGCACCGTTTTTAGATTTTAGCTATCAACACAGTGAGTTTTAATGAGTTATTAGGCAATTAAGCACAAATAGAAAAGTAAATTGCAGGAGTGTAAAGTAAAAAATGTAAATGAGACACTTATTTATAGTGGTTCGATGATGAGGTAATTCATCTACTCGATTTTTCTCGTACTCCAATAGGAATTTACTAAGTATCAATTAACTTTAGATACAAAGTACAAATCAATCCTAGCAACTTTGATCACTACAGCCCACTGCCTGGACTCAACTCTTCACTAGATTTCGCTCACGCAACCTCAGCTACTTTAGCTCACATAAACTATAAGATTTGACCACCACAACCCCCTCGCAACTTTGTCCTAGTTTGTCACATAACCTAACTACAAATCCTTCACTTCAAGGAAATGTGAACCTTTTTTCAGTTTTTCAAACTTGTTCCTCTTCAATTGTTTTAACATTTATCTTTCACAATGTGTGTTGGAAAATGTGTCTAGATTTGAAGCTTGAGGATTCATCAGTTCGGCTCGAGAGAATATGCTTGTTCGATTTCTTATTTCTCTTACATCTCGTATTTCATGTATCTCTCTGAAAAATATTTCTCAATTTGAATTTTGTCCATTGAAGAGATAAACAAATTCAAATCACATTGTTGGATAGTTGGCAGATCATTTCCTTGCAGCTTGATGTTGGCCTTTCGTGTTACGTTTTTAAATAATGCGATATTTTGAAACTAGCAATCTTGCAGGTGTTTCCATTGGTTACATATCTTTGGTTTTCATTAATTGCTTAGCACTTTTAAAGTCAAACATAATATTTTTGTTTCTCCAATGAAAATCCTTCTTGTACTTAGTGCCACGGATAAGTCTACTTGATTTGAGTCTTGCAAGTGCTTTACCCCACTTAAGCGGTCTTTCAAGACTTCTAATGTTAATTATTCCGAGAGTCTTGACGACTCGACTCAATTGGCATAACTATGCTGAGAGCCATCTGAAACTTGGTTACTCAGTTAGGTGTCTTTTTTTTTCTCGGAACGATAGCAATCTTATAAAACATCGAACAAATCAAGTTTAATTACATCTGATTCTCTTGAATCCATTTTTGGATCAAGGAGAAAAATAAACCTTCACAATCAAGGAAGATCAAGCGAACTGAGACAAACCTCAGCCAAGAAACATAAAAAAACAACAGAACTGTCCAGAAGAAACAAGGTGAAGCTAACAATTATACAAATATACTAATTACAGCAAGATAGCTAAACTAGTAGAGACAATAATTCCCAGCTTCACCCTTCTTGAATCCAGCAGCAAAAAATCAAGGAAACCAAACATCGAAGCCCAAAAAAGTCCACTGAATCATGAGAGATCCCTAGACAACCACCACGTCATAACAACCACCACCCATCCAAACAGCAGAACTGGTCCCAAGGGACCTTACCACCAGCAAAAAACAATTATA
Organism: Rehmannia glutinosa; assembly: GCA_016081115.2. Taxonomy (NCBI): domain Eukaryota; kingdom Viridiplantae; phylum Streptophyta; class Magnoliopsida; order Lamiales; family Orobanchaceae; genus Rehmannia; species Rehmannia glutinosa. The sequence goes on from JABTTQ020000106.1 coordinate 342,487, forward strand.
ACATCCAAAAACCAGAAAAAAAAAAATAACAGGAAACAGTCCATCATCACCCAGCAGCATTAGTATTAGCCACCTTAAATTCATTCCAATCAGACAAAGCCACATGAATAACAGACCTCTCCGGCTTCCAGATCTGTTGAAAGGTCCATAAGTTTCTATCTTCCAAAGCCACCATAGGATATAGGTGGTTAGCTCGACTCGAAACTTATTGGTACCATCCCCATCAAGGCAACAAAGATCAAACCACCAGTCAGAAAAGAAGCACTTACTTTGTTCCATACCATCCTATGAAATAGGAGAAAGCTTCCAAATAGTTCTAGCTCTACCACACTCAAAAAAGAGGTGTTCCATAGTTTCCTCCTCCATCCCACACAGCTAACAAATAACATCATGCTCAATGCCTTTTTTAGCAACATTCATTTTAATGGGAAGGATTCCATTACAACACTTCCACAAGAAAAAAATAAGTTTTTGTTGTACCTTTAACTTCCAAATACAGTCCCACATCTTTAGCTTTTTTCCTCTCGCCACACTACTTTCAGGCTGAGCAAGACCAGCCAGTTTATCATCAATCAAACACTGATATGCAGATTTCACAGTGAACTTTCCTTTTTGCTCAAAATGACAAATTAATTTGTCACCAATAGCAGGATTGGGGATAGAGATTTGCAAGATATTGAAAACATCATCTTTTATGAAAATTTGTTTAATTAAAGATTCATTCCAAGAATAGCCATCAACATTGAAAAGATCAGACACCATTCTAGGAGTAGAAGACAAAGAAATGATTTCTTTGACTAGGAATAAAACCATAAGATTTAGGGATCCAAGACTGAGACCAGATATTAACAGATTTCCCATCCTCGATCTCAAATCTCTTTCCTTTATTAATCACAACTCTAACCTACATCCAACTTTTCCACAACCAAGAAGCACCATTTGAAACCCCGCCCTATGAAGCTCCCATTAGGAAAATACTTAGCTTTAAGAACCCTCTACTCACAATAAGGTTTGGTTGTTCAATAAGTCTCCAAAGTTGTTTGGCTAATAGAGCTTCATTGAACAACTTAAGATCATGAAAGCCCAACCCACCTTCCTCCTTAAGAGTAGAAATAAGATGCAAGCTTTCCAGTGGATTTTATTAATCCCCCGTAAACACCCCACCAAAAGTTAGAAGCCAATTGATTAATCCCTTTACAAATACCAACGGGAAGTTTAAAGCAAGACATAACAAAAACAGGGGAAGAGCCTCCAAGATAGATCTAATCAACACATCTTTACCAAATAGAGTAGAAAAGAAAAGAATTTTTCCAATTTTGAATTTTTTTTTTTGAACAACATCCAAAACATAGTTAAAAATTTCTTTCTTAGACCTTCCAATCCCCGAGAAAGTGACCAAGGTATCTACATGATTTTCGCATTTTAATACCCTGGAGAATCCCCGCAACTTTTCCGAAAGCCTTATGTATCTTGACTTAGATGTATAAAGACAACTAAAATCCTATTTGACACATAAGCAATAAATACAACAAATTGGGGTACCAACTTTCTAATATATAATTTTCTAATCATCATCAAATTCTATAAAAATAAATTTCCTATCAATAACAATATCATACTACTTAAATCATGATTATTTGAGAAAACTATCTAACATAACGGATTATAGTTGTTTTATTCTTTGAGATTAACAAATAAATATAACATGACTAATATAACAAATAAATAATATTTTTTATGTCGTATTTAATTATTTTTTGTCCAAAAAAATATATACAACATCCATCTCTACAAAATCCATATATATATATATATTATTTCTAAAATCGCTTATATATTTGAATATATATATATATATATATATATATATATATTTATATAAATCTCCTCTATCAATATTTAAATTTGAAGATATTGGTTTGCTGATTTTGTGTTATATATTTTATTTATTTATGTGTTTTAATATAGTCTTGAAATTTTAATTTTGTTCTTAAAATTTGTATAATATTATTCTGATTTGTGTATATCTTTTTTCGAGTTTTTCATATAATAATTACCAGGATATTTGGTTATGCTTATACAACAAGAATTGTGATTTTCGTAAACTGACTTTGCGAAAAATATATCAATAACTATTAAGTTCAAATTCACATTATGTCTAAACCTCTACCGACATTAGATATGTGGAAATATAAGTAAAATTAATATACTCAAAATAAAAAAATAAAAAAAAAGTATAAAAGTTGCATAATTTTTACAGCAACCATCAGAATGTGCCAAAATTATGCTAAGATAATGAAAATAGGAATTACGATTTTTCAAATTTGGAAAGTATGATGTATTAATTGAAGATTTTATAACACATGACTTGTCATTTATTTAAATAATCTTAGGTTTTATTTAATTCTCAAGTTCTTAAAATAATTGTGGATGTTATTTCGTTTATTTTTAATTTACAATAAAATAATTTATATTTATATTATAGTAACTTTTAGATTTATCTTAATGTATTTTAGATCTTATCTAATGATTTTAAGGATTGTCAAATAAATTTTAGATTCACTTGATAATTTTAAGGCTTTATTCATAAATTTCATTTATTTATATAATTTTGTGAATTATAGGATAATTTTAGATTTATTAAATATTTTATAAATTTTGTATGCATTTTTTAATTTTTTTGTATTTTAAGTTTTTAATTTTTATTTGGTCAGTCTTATCAAATACTATTTAGATTTATCTTGCAGTATTTTATTCATTAAATAATATTTAAATTTAATTTCTTAATTACTTGTTTTTCAATAATATGCAGTTATATAATATATGTACATTTATATAATTATTCATTTATATATATAATATAATATGATAAAATTTCATGATATTTTATTCAATTATAGAATCTATCTCAGATCTAAAATTAATGAAATAAATTTAACGATCATTTAAATAAATATATTTTTAGATTATAAATTATTCTATTGTATTTTATATTCAATGATTTTTTTTTATTTCATTGGTATATTATGTTTAATGTGCTGAGATTTCTTTTTTAGACATATTTGGTATTTGTTTATTTATAAAATAATTTTGAAATTTGATTTTTCAAAATTTTGATTTAAATAATATATGCATTGACATTTATTAAGAAATGCATCATAAGATACAATCAAATCCTTGAAGAAACTGTATTTATTTAAATAATTATTATATATTATTTAATTAATTTTCAGATTATTTTAATTATTAATTTATATTTAGATTATTTCTAAATTTCACTATAAATAAAATATTATCATTCTAAGTATAGTAAGTATTACATTTGGTTTTAAGAAAACTAGTAATTCACTCGTCGTGCGTTGCACGTATGTTTTTATTTTAATATTATGGTTTTATAATATCGATTAACATGAACTGATATTTATTATTTTATTTTAATAGTAATTATTAATTTATAAATTAAGAATATATATAATGTGCAACCAAACAAAATTTACCTTATTATAGACCAAAAGTTCAACATAGGTAGAAAGATTAAAACCTACTAAAATTAAGTTCGGACACAAAAATTACCAAGATGCTCAATAATATTTATTACGTCTGTGAGGCCCCGAATTTTAACAACGTGAGATACGGTATTATGTAGTGATTATTTATTCGGCTATGTATCACAAACCTATTATTAATGAAACGCGACTCTACTTTTATTTATTTCTTCCAACGCCAATTACGCATTTCGCATTTTTGGAGCTTAGCAATTTTATATTCTCCTCTAGTATTAATGCTTGATCGAATGACTACGACTTTAGAAATATTAGACCTCGAAAATTTAGAAGACATTTCGATCCTTATCCAAATATTTCATCTTATTCTATAATTCATCCCAACCAACTTCCAATTTATTTTTCGATTACACATTTCTTATTTCACATCTTTATTTTAAATTTCTAAATATTTAATTATGAATATTTATACATTTTATTTTTTTCCCTCAATTTTATAAAGAAAAGAAACCAAATATTTTTTTTCTTTTTTTCCCTATTTTTCGATATTACCACTTTAAATGGGGAAAATAACTCAATTTTTCTTCTATCACTATTTTATCATTTTGTATCTCCCAACTAAATTATTATTGGACAAAAAAATAAATAAGATTTTGATAATTCCATTTCTATTTTATTTTATGTCTTCCAAGCCTACAACTAAAAATATTCCTACAAATTCCACTAACCCCTTAGTCAAACAAATGAATTTTAAATTTCCCTCTAAAATAAAGATCCTCTAATAAAGAAAGCTAGTTATTTTTTTTACCCTAAACCCCTAATTATTCCCATTAACCATCATTAATCTCCCAAGCAAAAAATCCTCTCCCTTCTCTCTAAACATTCTCCTACTTCTCTCTACAAATTTCTTCAAATCTTCAAACAATCTTCATGTCTTCAAAACACACATTCTTCAAATCTTCAAACAATCTTCATATCTTCAAAACACACATTCTTCAAATCTTCAAAAAGTCTTCATATCTTCTAAACACACATTCTTCATATCTTCAAACAATCTTCATATCTTCAAATATTTCTTCATATCTTCAAACACACCTCTTTCATATCTCCAAACATTTTCATATCTTCAAACACACCTCCCTCATATCTTCAAATACTTTTTCATATCTTCAAACACATTTTCTTCATATCTTCAAGAATAATTTCTTCATATCCTCAAACACTTTCTTCTTTCTTCAAACACTTAACAAAAACACAAGAACTCTTTGTAAGTCCAAGCAAACTACGATAATCAGAGGGGGTGAATAGATTATCTCCATCTTTTCGATTTCGCCTCTTTTTCGAATCAATTACGCCAAGACAATAATAAAGGTGCGGAATGTAAACAACACACATCGATTTATAGAGGTTCAACCCACCTAGGGCCTAATCCTCTACCACCCCAGTATCTCCGAGATGGATTTCAAAAAGAAAAAAGATTTTATTAATTTCCAAAATTAATACAACACCTTACAACATCACCTTGAAGAGCACCACACTCTTCTACAACACCACCTTTGAGATTACCACAATCTCTCAAGATTACCACAATCTCCAACGGCACCTTGTGAAGATTACCACAATCTTCAACCTTGAAGAATACCAAATTCTTCAATACCTCAAGAGCACCACACTCTTGAAACACCTATCACCTAGATCACCCAAGTGTATTCTTTCCACAAGAATACCCACAAGGATGTCTTGTGTTGAATGATGACAAAAATCAAGATTACAACTCAACAATGAAAATTACAATTTGAGTGCAAGTGTAATCAAGAAATAAAGCCTAGACCTCAAGATGTGAAAGTGAAATACTTAGGCTATAAATACAACAAGAGTGTTGAATATGAAAGCTTGGAAATTTGTGATTTCTTGTTGTGTATTTGCTTGTGTTGTTCTTTTTGTGTCTTCAATTCATCCTCTATTTATAGGAGAGTCTTCACCAACATAGGCTCTTCTTGTTTGCTTTTGTCTACAAAAAGATGATCACAAGATGTAGAAATATTGTACAAAATTATAAAGCAAATCTTCGATGATAGAGTCCAACGGTACAAATTTTCTTTGTCAAAAGATTACACAAGTAGCGACCGGTTGTCCTGTATAAGATTTCGAACGTTTTGAAAAAATAGTGCGATCCAGGTACAGGTCGAAGGGGGGGTCGACCGGTCGACCTCCATCTTGACCGGTCCCCCTCTTCAAATTTTGTGTTCCAGAGTGTTCTGTTTCATATCGCACTCTTAGTCTGGTCGACCTCTTGTTCGATAGGTTGACCTCCAAATTGAAATATTGTCCGATTTTTATCAAAAATAAATTTCAAGAAATACTCCAAAAAATTAGTAAAAATATTTTAAATCACTTGGGAGTATTTGGACAACATTTATAAACATAGTAAACTCATTTAAACAAAACCATCAAAAGTGTTGTCCATTTTTATCGAATAATAAACTCTAAGAAATACTCCATGAAATTAGTAAAAACATTTTAAATCTTTTAGGAGTATTTGGACAACATTGTTTTGGTGTAAAAACCAATTAACATAAAATCATCAAAAGTGTTGTCCAATTTTATCAAGTAATAAACTCTAAGAAATACTCCAAAAATTAGTAAGAACATTTTAAATGATTTAGGAGTATTTGGACAACATTTATAAACATTGTTTTGGTATAAAAACTCATTTAAACATAATCATCAAAATCTTGATAAAAACATTTATCTAACACTCTTCTTACTTTTTATTTCAAACTATCACTACTACAATGTAAGGAATTTTCTTCTTCAATCCATTTTGATATTTCTAGTTCACCCTCTTCACTTCTTAACCTAAGTTTGATTTTTGGTTTTAGGTACACTTAGAAGACAACTTGAAGATAATAGAGACTTGGAACCATCTTGACTAGACCTCAAGAAATTGTGAAGGAATTTGGACTAGAAAGGTAAGAAATGAGATTTTTAGTACATTTTCTTCTTCTTTCTTCTATTTTCCAAAATTTTGATACTCCATTTTCAGTTTTGGACTTTTAGGGGCTGACCTTAAGAGTTGTTTTAAGAGTGAGCAAAGAGACCCATTTTGAGTTTCTACTAGTCTCATTTCATCTACTACACAAGGTAAGTGTAGTTTTACCAATATTCTTCACCTCTTTCTTCTTTCCTTAAATTTTTAAACTCATTTCTTAACTCCTACATTTTTTGGTATTCCTTGACCTGGGGGCTGACTTAAGTCACTTCTCCTTCAAGAGTGATTTATTTCATCTTTCACCAACAAGTTCATTTTTAAGGCGGGTGGGAAAATCTTTTCAACTTCTAGGTGTTTTACTTAAAATTGCATGTAGTATTTTGATTTTGAGCACTTGATATATATATATATATATATATATATATATATATATATATAGGGGGAGGATACAATGAGACCACATATTATAGTGAGACAATGTGGACTCATCTTAACCCTCCATTATCTATATCAATGGCTAAGATAAATAGGGGTTAAAATTACATTAAATACTTAATTAAAGCAAAATAAGGGTATTATTGTCAAAGCAAACATGTGGGGGGCATCCAAATATGAAATCAGTTATTATGAGAGAGAAAATCACGTGGGGAGAGAGAAAATCGCGCTGGAGAGAGAAAATCACGCATGTGCTTCGCCATGCAAGATGATATACACTTATCATATATTTGTTGTATACTTAACACTATTTTCTTTGTATGTTTAACATAATTTTTACCGCATATTAAAATGGTCTAACAAAAATATGTGGGGACCGTGAATCAAGGAACCAGGTTATAGAGAGATAGAATCACGCTCATTAACATGTGGGACCGTGTATTAAGTAAATTCAATTAGAGAGAGAAAATCACCCTCATTATCAGATGTATATTTAATATATATTTATTGTATATTTAACACTATTATGTTTGTATATTTAACATATTTGTATTGCATGTTACAATTGTCAAACAAAAATATAAGTATACAACAAAACACATGTAAGTATACAAAGAAACACATATAAGTATACAACAAAAACATAAGTATACAAAGAACATAAATATATACATAAAAAATTAATCACGACACATCAAAACGCATATAAGTATACATCGAAAAACATATAAGTGAACAATAATCCTAATCGCCATAGGCCCTCGTTTTCTTCAAGTCAAGATCGTCTTCTTCACCACTCTTCCAATCTTGTTCTTTATTCTAAAACCCCAAAATATCTCTCTATATCATCTTCATCATCGGAATCATAAACATCATCATCATGCTCCTCAAGACAATCATCAACATCGCCTGGGTTCCATCAAGACAATCATTAATGACTTTCAGATCATTTTGGAACTTCCGCTGCCGAGGAACAAACCATTTTAACAAAGGGATCTTGCACTGAGGAATATAGAATGTTGAATGATGCTCAGCTATGGAATCTGACAAACGGTTCATATTGTTCAACTAATACTAAGAGAATGAACGAGGAAGAAAACCATAAAATTGAGATTTTTATAAATCGACACCACCCACGGGTTTATGGTGGCGGATGATGCATGGTAAGATCGGGGATGAAGACGACAGGCAGCGAGAAGAAGCGAGCGGTTACCAAAATTGAATGAAATTGTGTAATTATACAATTACAATATTGCCCTTCTGATTTAAAATAAATTAAAAAGACTATTAAATTGGGTAAATCTCAACCATCTAAAATTACGATTTGTGGCCGGATTAGTCCACCTTTGTCTCACTCTAATTATCCGGTCTCATTTGATCCTATTCCTATATATATATATATATATATTATGTATTGCATTCTATTTTCTTGTATCAAGATGGGAAAATTCTCAAGTGTTGCTCAAAAAATGCGATTTATCGAAAAATAGGGCATACATGTACACTTTATTGTTATACTTGATGAAATTTTTTATGAGAAGGATATGTATGTGTATGACTCTTGAAATCTATGTTTTGAATGATTTATAACCTGGACAAGCCGAGCATAATTGATTAAATTTCAACTTTTGGACTTAAAATGCAAAAATGGAAAGTTGGTGGACTTAATTGCAAGAAAATAAAACTTAAGGGACCTCTCTCTAATTTTCAAATTTTGGGACTGAACTCAGGTTCAAAAATTATGTTTTGACATTTTAATAAAGTTGTAAGAGCTTTTAGATAAATAAAATCAACCCTTAAAAGCCCAAGGACTAAATTGTAAAATTTTAGAAGTTTAAGGGCTATTTTGCAATTTTCAAAACTGTACCAGACCCTAATTTTACAATTTGGAATTTTAACTCTTAAGGGACTGGAAATAACATATTTTAAGTGTATTCCAAAAATCCAAGTGTTTAGAGCTTGGAAAGTAATTTTATAAAAATTGAGGACCAAATTGTAAAAGACTAAACTTGAGGACCAAAATACAATTTCCAGGACTTATGAAGTCCATTCACCTGTAAATACTAATTTAACTATAACATAATTATATCTTGGACCCAAGGTTCAAATTTCATAACAATTGGACCCCTAAAAGACTTAAAGGCAATTATTTCAAAATGGGACAAAAATGAGATTTTCAAAAGTTAAGGGACCTATACTTGCTTCTTTTAAAAACTGATTTTTCCCAATATCCCACTGACCTTAGTGACATTTTACAACTGGAATCACATTAAAATCCCTTCCGGTTTGTGAGCTCCAATTATTTTAAACTTAGAGTCTCAAATGACAATTTTAACAAATTTGGGGCCAATGTGAGAATTTTATAAAAACTCGACCTCCAAACTTTAAAAAACCTGAATCTCTGGACAATTTAGAGAATTTAGGAACTGACCTCATAATTTTTCAAGGTCGGGACATTTATTTATTTAACTTTTAACCCCAAAAGTAGTGATTTTTACAAAACGGGGCTAATTGTAAATTTTCTTTTTAACAGGGACCTAACTCAAATTAGTTTTTCTTTTAAAGAAACAACCCTGGACTCTCTGGCTTTAATAATGAATTAAAAATGTTTTATTTTTTCAAAAATCCCTTATCTTATCGGATCGTCTTGACCGAATAATACACGATCGCGGGGCGACTTCCTCGTCTTGCGATTTCAAATCTATAGCGGGACTTATGTTCCACCTAATATTTCAAGATATCGAAGATTGCTTATCCTCCCGATAATCATCTTCATCCAAATAACTCCACCAACGCTATAATTGCCACTCGCGATTTTTCGAAAACTTTCCTAAAATACTTCCCCGAATCAATAATACTCGAATTGCCTGGTTGACTACCTGAACATGTACTTACTTTCCTGTCTGAGTCAACTTGGTGTGTCGAGCTCATAGTCGGAATGGATACGCCGAGGATGGAACCGGCAGCTCGGCTACTATTCCACTCTTCGCCCCATCGCCTTAATCCCGCAATCGAGGGACGGAGTTTGTCCGAGGAAGCGGGTCGTAGATTTTGAGGTATAATCATGATCATGATGAATCCGAGCCTTGCAAGCTCCAATGTGGATTTTGTCTTTGCCTATGGAGCGATAAGGTGACAGGTCTTGGACCATCTTGAACGGGAGTTACAAGGAAGAACGAAGGAATCGTTGTTCGATCCACACGATTCCGAGTTAATCGGACCCAATTGGTTGGCGGACAAACCGCACGCAATAACTACTTGTATTGCATTGGTTGGCGCTACAAATGCACGCAACCTTTACTCGTTTGCATAGGATTGGCGTTACATTCAAGATGCAATCCTACATGTCTTGCTCGAATCATAGTGCTTGTGTGACACGAACTATTTCTTAAATCAGAAAGTATATTACTTAATATATATTTATCACGACACTTGTAGACTATGTGTGAAAACATGCATCATACCACACGCATTTTCATACAACTGTTTTCTCGCATTAACTATATACATCGCCACACTCTCACACGATCACCCCATCCACCGAGATTTCTGTCTCATCCCCTCCTCGTTTTCTAACCTTTAGATGAGGAGTACGTTGAAGACATTGAACCTACCACGATTGAATCCCGCCTCCGCTTGTCGTACTAGTTCCTATAATCTTTGATGTCGAGCGACATTTTCTTTTGCTTTTGTTATTGTTGAACTCCTTCATTCTGTTTTAGTTTAGACTGTAAGTTTAAATTCCGATATTTTGATGGATTGTATTCGGATATTGTCAGACCTTGAGATGTAACTCGTACTTGTGTGTATTTTATTCCGCTGCATTAGACTTTATTTCACTTGGAGTTTTGTATCATTGGTTTAGACTTTTGAATTATTTCTGTTTAAGTGATTGATCGTCGTCGCGTCGTGTTTGGGGCATGACAACGTCTAAATTTTGTCTATATATAATATAATATAATATAATATAAATTATAATTTTCACCATAGAATTATAGTACTTCATATATGATGTATTTTCAGGGAAATTTTTTATCATGCTATTTATAAGTGACTCGCTTATTTTATATCCTAGATAAGGCCCCCATTCAATGCACGAAGTGTTCTAGAACTTTGTCCAATTTCTAAAAATTGTGTTTTTATATTTGGAAGTTTTCTAATTCTGTATGTGCATATGTTAGATTTTATGGTATTCTTTTTTACACTTGCTAATATTATAAATGTAATACGCAGAATCTGAACAAATGTTATTAGATTTTATTTCTTACCAAATTCTCAATTCTCATAACAAATAAGATTTTATTAGTATATAAAATAAGAATCATCAAAATTGGTAGTCAAATAAAATCAGATTCACTTTGTTATCCACAATTTTGAAATATACCAATAATTATAATACCGTCATGAATTAGAGACATATGGATTAAAATATACCAAAAATACAAGATTTACCAAAATTTCATCAAAAAATTATTAAATCAAGATTCTCAACATGATTAAAACTTACCAAAACTATTAATTATAGATTATATATATATATATATACTAATTATAAATAGACTTATTTAAAAATTTATCAAATTATTAAAACTTACCTATATTACTAAAAAATATTAAATCCAGATTCTATATATACAAAATATATACGGCCATAATTATTACATACCAATTATTAAAAATTACCTAAATTATTAGCAAAATATTAAATCCACATTCTATATATAAAAAATATATTCATCCATAATTATTATATACCAAATGTTAAAATTATCTAAAATATAATTTTGAATACTATATTCCTATTTATATATAATGTTTTAGATGAAATTTTTTTTACATACTCTTTATAAGTGAATCACTTATATATATGTATATATAAATCAAATAATTATAAAATTAAGTAGATACCTAAATTATCTATGTTAGAAGGTTATTTTTGTCAGATCAAATTTTCAAGAAACATTGAGAGTAATTCACATATTTAATCATTTGTACGTAATTTTAGTAATTGTGATCGTAATAATTTGTAATTGTAATTTATAATTTGTAATTTGTAATTTATAATTATAATGTAATTGTAAGAGTTTTTAATGTTATTATAATAGTAATTTGTTATTGTAATGTAATTGTAAGAGTTTGTAATGTATTCGTAATTATAATTTGTAATGTAATTTTAAGAGTTTGTAATTAGTTGTAATTGTAATTGTATTTTATATATTATGTTGTATTGTATTGTATTTATATCAACACGTAATTCTAAAATATTGATTGATATCATTATGAAATCATCAACTAAATTAACTGACTATCGACTTGTTTAGTTGCCCTAAAAATTAACTATGTTAAAATGTTATTTTTTGACTAATTATTAAGTTTAATTTATAAGTCAAAAATATATGATGTGAAACTATATGCAAAAAAAAAAATGTTGTTTACATATTGATTTTCATTTCATCATATACTAATTAAACGTCGCGACATTACTCTAAGAAATATAAATAGAGGGAATTATCAAAAATAACCTTTTTTGGCAAAATGACATTTTTATGCCAATTGGACTTTGTTTACGTTTTGAATTACTTATGTGCGTATTGGGTGATTTCTTTTTTACCTTTTTAAGTTTTTTTCAATTTTTGTTCTTCGTCTTTATTCTATAACAGTGCTGGAACAAGGAAGAAATAATTATGAAACAATTGAACTATTGTATAATTTGATAAAACAATTGAGTTACTTCAGGTTGAAACAATTAAGTTATCTTACTAATTAAGTTTTTTTTTACAATTGAAACAGTTGAGTTATTTTAAATTAAAGTCATTTTTCCAATTTTTAATGACGACATATCTTCTTTTAGTTGGTATTTAAGTGCCATCTTCTCTTGTATTTGTTGTTTTGAATTCCATTCATGTTGCAGAAAGTACAATCATTTGGAATAAGTATGCTTGTTTCTACTTAGTTGATGTAATTATTATTTTCTTCTCATTGTGAAATACTACTGTTGGAATAGTCTCCACGTGTCGGCAATAAGCAATGAAATTGAATTACTTAAAACATGTTTGAAACAGTTTTGAAACACCTTTTAACAAATTTAGAAAATAATACAAGAAATAATGAAATTATATTAGCTGAAACACATTTGAAATTATTTTTGAAACACGTTCGAAACAACTTTAGAAATTAATAAAACAATCAGTGACATTATATTAGTTGAAAAATGTTCAAAAAATATTTGAAACAACTTCATAACCATTAAGAAACAATTTGTTAAAACAATTGTAGATAGATGATTAAGTTTGACATAATTCTATTATAAATATGAAACAGAAATAAGTTTGAAATAATTGCAAACTTTGAAATAATATTGAAACAACTTTGAAACTATTTGAATCTAGAAGCATTAAGTTTAGCTAACCGAAATGTACATATTCCGCCTAAAACAACCAATCTCATGTACAATATATAGAAAATGATATTTTTTGAACTTGAAAATGAAGAAAACAATGAAAATAATAGTAGAGGAAATAAAAATTTTTGAAACAATAAGCGTGAATGAAATACACAATGCCTTTGAGATCAAAAGTTATTAATTACCTTGATTTTCTATTTTTCTCGGTTCATACTGCGATTTTCCGCGATTTATTCTTTGTCCCTCTTGTTATTTACACTAGTTTTGCTTCATTCGTCCTTTTTATTTTGTTCTCATTTAATTTTTGCCGCATATTATTTTTTTCTTCATTTATTAAGGGTGCATTTGGATGGGGATTTGGGGAGGATTTGGGAGGAGGGATTTGAAATCCTTAGCTAAATCCACACCCCTGTTTGGCATATAAATCCAAATCAATAGATTTCAAATCCCTCTTTAACTTTTAGTTCATTTTCAAAGGATTTCAAATCCCTACCAAAACCTAGTCATTTAAAATCCATTCTTTTTTTCCCTTTATGCTCACTTGCATATTCACACACATTTACATACATTGCACATATTTATACACACCACACACATTTACACACATTTACACACACTACACACACATCGCACACATTTACACACACTACACACAAAATAATAAGATTATATCTTTTATTTTTTATTTATTTCATATCAATTACAAAAATAAATAGAGCTTCTAATTTTTTTTTTATCAAAAACTTACAATGGATTTGAAACCCTTACACAAATCTACATCATCCAAACAAGCGGTGGATTTCAAATCCAATGACTTTGAAATCCATTCATTTGAAATCCCCTGGAATTTCAAATTCCTCCATCCAAATGGGCCCTAAGGGATTTTAGGTTTGCTTGTGATTTTTGAGATCTATGTTACAACTTTGAGTTGGTGTGAATGAAAAAGTACGACAACATACTACAATAAATAAAATAGAAGACCAACATATTTACATGGTTTTCAGTGAAATGTTGGGAAAATGTGTCATTTTCCCATATAATTATCTGCAATAGCAATGAAAAGTAATAGATTTTAACAACCAAGAAATGACTATCAAAGTAGAACTACATTTTCTTCATATTTTCTTGCAACACACACACACACACACACACACACACATATATATATATATATGTATTAGCTCAAATGTGGCAGTGGTCTCTACGTAAGATAGTGTGGACAAATTCCAGCCATTATTTCATCAAATCCGAAGGCTGGGATTTTTATTTTTGACTTGTAGACCTTTTTTTATCGATAAGGGCAGTTTTGTCATTTAAAGTAGACAATTTTTCGTCTTTTTGCTAACCATTCAGGGAATTGTTTTTTTAGGGATTTGATTAGTGATTTGTTCCTGCTTTTATTTCATATTACCATTTGAAAATATATCTCCAGTTTCCTCTCTCAGAGCTTTCGACTGTGAATAATTATTTTCATCCTTCTTCTTTTACACAATTTTTTTTTCTCGTAGAGTTTTTGTAATTATGTATAAGAAATCGTCATTCTTTTTTTATGATCTATTAAATTAGCATTTTCAATATCAAATTTTTCAAACCATACATCAGATGCGTGTATGCACCAGTATTTAAATAATTATGCATCATATATAAACAATGTATGCATCAAAATTACAAATGTAATTTGTCACTCTTCCTAATGTGCACAAGTTGCAAATTAAAACTAAATATGCATCGTTATTACTCAGTATGAATCCAAATTACAAATGTAGTCTGCCACTATTCCTAATGGGCACAAGTTACAAATTAAAACTAAATATGCATCGTTATTATTCTGTGGTGTTCATATCATAATTTTGTTCTTCTGCTACAGATTTTGTTTTCATTTTTCATTTGCAGCATGAGAGAGATAAAGATGGTGGTTTTGTGTGATTTTTTCAGTTATGGAAAGTGATTTCATTATATGCAATGATTATTGGCTTGTAGATGTTGTTATGATGGAAAGTTTGTTACACCATTTTAATGATTTACTATATTATTCTTTTTATGTTTAAAATAATTAGTAATCTTTAATTTTGATTGCAATCTGAACCATTGATTAGTAGGCGTGGATGGTTGTGATCAACCTATACGGTCTCACGGTAAGGGGTTGTCTTACGATATCCTATCCATACACACACATATATATATCCACACACACATTGAATGCTAAAATATTGATTAATGTTATCAATATATATATATATAATACAATATTTAAATAAATGAAACTATTAATAAATTAATTAGTTTCCCTATAAATATTTTGCTTTGGATGATTATTTTTATGATCATTTAAAAGAAAAAAAACTGAGAAGTGTTCACGCTTTTAATACTTTGTATTTATATCAACAGTAAATGCTAAGATATTATTGAGTTATTAATAAATTATTAAAAAATTATTTAAGTTAAGATTTAAAAATTATTAAATTACTAGTTGCCTTTAGATACCACCTTAAAAAAAGTAAATAAGAGGTAATAAGACCCATATTCCAAAAATAGAACCAAAATTGGGTTCTAAATCGAGGAGAAGCGTGAACAACGGTTTTGGGGATTGATGTTCGAACTCAATTCTAAAACCGGAATCGAACCATATAGATCAATTTCGATTTATAGTTCCAGGTCTAAAAAATCGTGGAACCAATGTAGATCAAACCATCGATCAAACCACCGATTAAAACTATCGGTTTCAAGATTAAAACCTTTGATTGATATTTTTGGGCAAAAATATGCTAGAAAAATTTATATATTTATTATGATATTTTATATTTACAACCGCATAAGACACGTTTTAAACAAAATATCGTAGCGAGCCACGCAAGCTTTGATTCCTCTACACCCAAGAGGATACATAGGCGACTTAATATTACTATTACTAATTAAATACTTAATAATATTATGAATATTAAGTTCAATTAAATTTTAATTTTTCTTTTTCTTTTGTTTTTTTGGTAACGGAATTGGTAAATTATTAAAAAAATCAAAAACTAAAAAAAAAAGGGTTCAAATAAATCGAAAGTGGAACCGTGGATGAACGGGTCTAATTTAAAACCAGGAATAATTTTTAGTTCTAGTTCCTCATTTTGAAAGAACCGAACCGATGGTTTTGGAACAGTGGCCACCCCTACCTAGAATAGGGATGATAATTTCGCCCAACACACATTTGGTTCGCCTCCCCGTGAACCGGTATGGGGTGGGCAGATCGGATTTTTTCCCCGCCCCATCGGTACTCGCCCTACCCCGTCTAGTATATTTATTTTTAATATATTTAATATATATTTTACATATATAATATATATTATAATATAAATTTATGTATTCTTATATTATATCTTATATTTATAAATTAATAATGACAGGTTTTTGTAAAGAATATTTTATAAATATATAATTTTAATTTTATCACATTGGGCGGGACGAGTTGACCCGCCCCACCCCATTCTAAGAAAGGGTCGGGTCGGGTCTCTAGATATCCGAATCGGACTTATTGTCGCCCTAACTTGGAACCCTAGTAGCCCAATACAATTTAGTATAAAAATGGGTTTTGGGGCAGAGATGAACTAAGGAAAATAGTGGTCCGTTATTGCATTGACTCGATTGGCTTTGGCCGAACCATCATTGATAGCTCTACCAATGGTAGGACATGTCCGATTAGCACCCTAAAATCTGTTGAACCAATTTTTGATTTTTTTCTAGAATTTTAATTTAAAAATATAATTTAAATTTTGATAATTTGTTATATTTTATGTGATTATTTCAATTTTGGGTTAAATTAGATTTTTCGGTTGCTTATTTTATATAATTTTTATTTTTGAAATGCATTACAATATTATTTACAATAACAAAACAATTAATTAATTTTGATGAAACTAGTTGAATTATGAACCAATAACGAGACCGGTTCACTAAGTGAACTAATTTATAAAACATTGAATTTAGACCTACCTAAAAACTTATCAATCACGTTATAATGAAATTGAACTTGACAAATTATCCATTGTTTTAAAATGTCATTTTTATAAGTTTCTCTTCTTTTCATCCATTTCTCTTGATAATGACTACGATTAAACTAGCAGATTTTTCTTTTCATTTTTATGTTTTTATATTTTCGTCAATAAGTGTTAAGTATTAATAAACATGCACAATTTCTAGATATTCTATTGTTTAAGTTCATTGTTTAAATTTATTTGTCAGGGAATTAAAATAGTGAGGAATAAGTGTAGTTGTGGGAATATTATGTTAATTACATGTTAAGTTATATTATGTAGTGAATATATTTTGATATACTTTTATTGATGCTTGAAGCGAGTGCGCCCCGATTGATAGTTCAAAATAAAATCACAGTATTTGGTTAGTCTAAAGTGGCAATAAATGTGTGCCTCGTCAAGTGGAGTAATGTTATATAATCAATTGGTTTTCATGTGCCACCATTTTTAGGAACTTGTATTGCAACAGTTATTTTGTGTGAAATACAACATAAGTTTGACATATACATTTATGATGTGTTCTAGATATAATTATTAAGCTCTTCCCATAGAATATCATCAATTTGGTAATTGTGAAAAGAATAATACATTGGGAATGAAGTATGAGAAAAAAATTTGACAATGAAAATTATATTATATGTCAACAATACGACCATAAGTTAAACTCTTAATCAATAAAAAGATCGCAACAATTAGTAATATATTTTGTACAATAAAAGAAGATTTTATCACTTGTCAAGATTAATTAGACTCCACCGTTTTATGTTATGTTCTGCAATTTACAGCTCAACATTTTTTTATGTGGAAAAATTCACCAACATCTATGATTGATTTCTAAATTTCAATTACTGCTCTCTTTCATGGTAATTCAATGCGGGATATAATAACCGCTTTCATCAAAATAAGATAATAATAACTTTACAATATTGTTAAAATCTTTGATATTATTTTGTCTCATACATTAAATTGAAAACAAAAGAATGATTGTAATCAAACTATGTGTTTGAGATTTCTCACGATACATACATTGCCCATGAATACGAAAAGATTTTGAAGTAATTATGATATTTTGTATTATTGAATAAGTATTTTCGTAGCTAAATATATTTGGTGTTGCTATATATTAACATAACAATATCTTTTTTTTGTTGATTAGCATCCTAATTGGATAAGTAGTCGGTCATGTATGCATTAAAATAGTATTAAAATATTTATACATGATAGATTGAGAAAAATATATACAGCAACATGGGATGAGAGAAGGATTTTTATATTAACACATTATGTGATAGCTCTGAAACATGAAAATTAATTAAGTAAAATCCATTTTTGTACTATATATGTATGAACTTTAATGTAGTTTACTTGTTTATACTTTATCAATGTGAAGTTTGTTTGTGTTGGTTTATCATTATTATGCATGCTTTATTTGTTTGTTTTAGATTTTGATAACATATACAAATTAAACCTACTTTCATAGATGTGTTCATAACTTTAAATAACATATAAAGGACACTTTATAAAATACTATTTTAATTCATTTGATATGAATGTTAATAAAAACAATAATCATGAAACCTATTGCCATTTGAATGGACCAAAAATGGGTTGGAAATGTTAAACCGTATCATCTATCAAATGTTTTTCCTAATACATTTATTTGGCACTAAGTTCTCGTAAGTATTTTCACATACATTATGGAATAAAAAACCCTAAACTAGTTTCAGCGACTGATATGTTGTCTTGATTAAAGTGCTTTAAACTTTTACATGGTGTGGTTTGGCTATATCAGTAACTTAATGAGAGTCGAATGATTGCAAATTTTGAACAAGTTTGATCACCATCATTTTTTTTATATAAACACCAAGTGAAAACTTACAGAAGATTAAGTAATGATATTGTAATAAAATGTATAGCGTTTGCCGCATAAAATGCTTTACAAGTGCCACTTAGTTCTTTAAGTTTGACATGCTACTTGTTTGTCAATGTGGTACCAACTTACCAGCAAATAAATTGTTCAAAACAATAATAACAAAATCATTATACAATATTTGCTTGGTATGAATGATTTTCGGTGGTAGACGACTTTCATAACATTGTAAAACTTGAAGAAAATTTGCAAAGTATGTTATCATAAATAATTTAATTCAATGTAATTGATTGTAATTTAACCAAATCAAAATATAATTTTAGTTTATATACTACAATATATATTAATGGCTTACCATATAAAAAAAAAAAAGTCGTTATCGTTCTCACATCCATTACTACAAACGGCGATCATGAGAATAGATAGTTCATTATTAAATAATTATGACCGTTAATAAAAGATAACACGTGTCAAGATCAAGATTTATAACTTCAGATTACGTTAAAGCCATGCAAGAAAAAAGATGTTGTGTTTGACATAAAAAAACAAAAACAAAAATCATCTCGTTTGTTCTTCAAATTACAACAACAACTTCGAATGTTTTTCATGTTAGTTGACAAGAGCAACGTAAAAGATTGAGAAAAATTATATATGAGATTTTTCTCAAGAACTTGTATTACATGGCCTTGTTACTATATAGAAAACAAATACTATGAATGTGTTCATCTTCAATGCATTTCAAATCAATATTTTCCTAGTCAAATCTTATTGGATTTAAACGATTCTCGATTCTACAGACTCGTACATTCACCTAGTATCACTTCCAACGTTAAAAATGGCATTTCGATTCAAGCATTTTCACATAATGCACCAAAACCGTAGCACGCTCCATTAAAACCTTCATATCGACCACTTTATCTTTCAGATGCAATATCTCCCAAACCGTTAATCCTCACCGCTCAAATAAACATTCCCAGAAAGCTTACGAAATTCCTACAAAATGAAGGAAAAACCATCTCAATCTACAAAGTCTAGCTCAAGTTATTCCCAAATCAATCAAGCACAAAAACACACATAAAGTCCCCAAAACAGCCAACTTTGCTATGCAATTCCAATCCATCCTACTCATCAAACGTGCGCACCGTTGATTAAATCTAATCTCACGGTCCAAATTCAAAATTTCTCTCCAGTCTCGATCCGCGTCATTTGCTATTCCACCAATCAGATTATATCTCCTGGATATGAGACCTGGGCACTACCTATTTAAATCCGCCCATTTTTCGCCATAAGACTCACCCCAGACCCATAGAGATAATTGGATTGTATTCTTCAGTACACAGATCTGTAGTCCAATTTCCTCAATTTCCCAAACCCTAGCCCTAACCCTAGTTTCTGAAGAAAATTCTCAATGGCCACCACCGAGGAGCCAGTTATTCCCACCGAGCCAGAGGTTGAGCCGCCTGTTGCTGAGGAGCCTGTCAAGGAAGAAAACCCTCCGCCGAAATCCAAGAAAGCCGCTGCTCCCAAGGAGAAGAAAGTTCCTGCGCCCAGAAAGCGTACATCGCCCACTCATCCTCCTTACTTCGAGGTATTGGATGAGGCAATTCTAGTTTAATTGTGTTTTAATTTTGTTGAAATGGGAAATGATTTTTGTGTGTGCATGCAGATGGTTAAGGATGCGATCGATACTCTGAAGGATAGGACCGGATCGAGCCAGATCGCTATTCAGAGGTTCATTGAAGATAAGCAGAAGAATTTGCCACCGAATTTCAGGAAGCTTTTGCTCGTTCAATTGAAGAAGCTTGTGGCCAATGGTAAGCTTACCAAAGTCAAGAGTTCATACAAGCTCCCATATGTCCGTCCTTCCAAGCCGGCTGCTGCTTCTGCCCCGGCTAAAAGAAGCCGGCTGCTGCTGCGAAGCCGAAGCCTAAGGCCAAGGCTGCCGCTAGCAAGGAAAAGAAGGCAACCGTTTCAAAAGCCAAGCCGAAACCTAAAGCTGCCGCTGCAAAGCCCAAGGCTGCCGCAGCAAAACCCAAGGCTGCCGCTGCTGTTAAAGCTAAACCAGCGGCGAAGGCGAAGCCAGTAGCGAAAGCTAAGCCGGCTGCGAAGCCGAAGGCTGCGGCTCCAGCTAAGGCGAAGGTCGCGCCGAAGAGGAAGGCCCCCGAGAAGTCAAAGGCTGAGAAGAAAAAGCCCGCTAAGGTCGCGAGGACGGCGACGAGGTCAACTCCAAGGAAGAAGGTGGCAGCAGCGGTTCCGGCGAAGAAATCTCCGGCGGTTAAGAAGGCGGCGCCGGCGAAGAAGGCCCCGACCAAGAGTGCTAAGGCGAAAACGGCGAAGTCTCCGGCGAAGAAGGTTGCAGCGAAGAAGGGAAGGAAGTAGAGATCGGAGGGTAGTTTGGGAAATTATGTTTGTTTGTAGGGATAATATTGTAAATTTATCATGGGGCTTTTAATGGGGGTAGACTGTAGTTGCTTTTTATGCCCAGAGTATGATAGAATCGGATTCTTTTTTCCTTTTTTTTTTCCTGGTTTCTTACAATTTTAATTTTGCCCTTTTTCAATGTCAAGTTTTTAGGGATTTGAAACAATGCATGGTTGTATATGTTCAAATCTATTCTGAATGAAATTAGTTGATTTTCTCTCAATTCTTCTCCTTTTTTTTTGGCATAATTCGTTTTCTTAATTCGCCATTTATGCGCATTTGAGCTGATTAATTGTTTTTAATGCTGTTCCTTTAGTATCGCATATGGTGGCTAGGGTTTATTCTCGGCGGAGTGGGAAGTCGGTGCACGCATCCAGGGCGTATGATAGCAGTACGCGTCAAATTCACGTTAAAAACACGAGGCGGTTGCGTGAATGAAGTTTGTTGTGGGTGGTTAGATGAAACATGGGATTCAACTTTTGTATGTAAAAACAGAGTACATCAGCTTTTGGGTAAACTCTAAACTTGTTTGGTTTAACTCTAAATCTACTTGCCATTTTCTCTTGACAGTATTGCAATAGCAGTAAAAGTCCAAATGCTGATTCATAAAATGCTTGCATTTTTTATAAATGTTGAATTCTGCAAAACCCTTTAAGATTGCACTGGCTCTAAAGAGGGAAACAATTTCAAAAGTGTAATCTTGACCGCTAGTCATAGACTTTCAAAATTCATTGAAATTTCTTTCTATTAAATTTGAGTTCTGGAATCCATATTTGAATTCTTATGCTATTTACCTGTCATATTTCATATAGCAATTTGAAATCCATGAGAGATTTATTTGGTAAGACTTTTTATGGAATGGCATTTACAGAAATTGCTCTTTAAGTAAGTAAATCTGCTGTGGCCATGTATAATTATGATAATACTCTAATAGCCAAAAAATAACGATAATACCGTTAAAATTGATAACAATACAGCTGAAAGACAAAAAAATAACGGTAATACCGTTGAAAATAATAATGATACAGCTAAAAGCCTAAATATAACGATAATGCCGTTAAAATTAATAGTACACTAAATACCTAAATAACATATATAATACCGTTAAAATTAATGACAATACAACTAAAAACCTAAAGTTAATGATATATGTGTTGCATTCCACAGCATTGAAATAGATGATAAGATGTACGCCTTCCTACTATCGTTTACAACTACTATTGATATTGGGTCTACTAATTTAGAAAGTTTCTCATTTAGGTGGTTTTAGTATGTCAATTATGAGAAAGCTGCATGAACTTGAACGATTATGTAACTACGTTGTAGATTTGGACAAAGTTTACCTATGTTTCCTAGATGATGGAGCAATATTTTGTGCCTGGAATAGCAAATTTGATTCACCATGGAGTTTGAAGAAACATAATGGCTGTATTTCGTAAATGCTTTATGGACTTACAGTTTATAGCATTGTGAGTGTCTTGATGTCCTAAGATCATATCTTCCAGGACATTTAGATTTCTTTCTGGTGTTCAGTTATCACAAACTTTAAATTGCCTTATCATTCAATTGCTTACAAACTTCTTCGGACTAGGAAAAATTTAAATGTTTTCCCTTTAAAGCATTTATGTAAATATCTGCTAAAGCATTTCTGTACTAGGAAAGAGTTTATGTTTTTCTCACCCTCTTAAAATATATTCGTTTTACCTTTTGGCTTCTGAGATATCTCTCTGCTAAACCATTTTTGTACTTTCAATTGACGAGTTTCTGTAATTATCTGGAATTCTGCCATTACTCCTGTGCTCTCACTGTATTTCCTCTTCAACTCTTACTCTCTGAGTTCACTAATGGGGTGGCTCAAACACATGCTCCTTGGTATCACGTGTCTCGTTAAAACCTGATTGCCTGAATAACTAGCCAATTGTAAATATATCGGTCTTTGCCTTGTCTTGTGCATAATTGGCTCATGAATTCTTTGTTCTGGTTGAAATTTTCATCTCAATTGCCAACTCCACCAATTATGTTGATTTCCCCAAAATTGGAACCCTTATTCCTACAAACGCCGATGAAAAATGGCATCTCAAAGATGGTCCAGAATTGCAGCCAATTTTTGACTCAGGTGCGCATAATTTTATTAAACGCTGTTATGGACGTAGCAGTAGCATTTGGTGTTCACTGTTCAGTACAATTTCTAGGAGAACTTAGGTTTGACTGACAGAATATTGGAGAATGGATTTACTTTGCCTCTGACTTTCTGTATCCAGGCTTATGATTATTCAGAGTCATAAAGAGTAACTGTTTCAGTTGCTGTTGGTGTCTTTCTGCATCGTATGATTTTGAAATTATCTCTGTTCATTTATGTCACTCACACAGGAGGTGAACTAATAATGAATTGACTTTCTACTGCAGTTTGATCTCATTTTGAAAAGTTCTTTTCTGCAGATTGTGTCATTCTTTTCTGTCCCTTTCTTAAGGCGTCTTCAACTTGTTTGAAACTGGTAGCCTTTGTGGTGTTGGAGGTTATAATCCATATGGAGATGAGTAAGTTGCTTTTCCAAATATTGTTATTGATCTTTTCGTTTCTCTTTCTTAGTGTTACTTTAGCTTGTTTGAAACTTATTTAGTCTATGGTTGGATATTATAAATTTTAGGGAGATGATTTCATGAGTTCACTTTCGGACTTGTACATGCAATTGGAACACAAAAAGTTAATTTAAGGCATGTTGCATAATACATGATATCCGTGCATCCTCCTGATAAATACATGATATCTGAGAAGTTAAATGTCTTAAAATCGACGACCTCATTAAAGATGCCTTTGTCATTTGCCACCAAAATCTTGGGAATTATAAATGGGCTGAACCACATCGATCGTTCCATGTTGCGATGACATTATTTTAATATATGATTCACAACATTCTCCATACCACCACTTCCGTGTTGGTGTAATTGCAGTTACATATGTTGCATGGATGACCATGCAACCTTTTCGTTGCTTGAACCGTCTATTGAGGACAAATGCATGTATAGGATAAATGTCTTTTGTGTCACGTACACTTAGAATGACCCCAGGTGATTTTTTTGACATGTTACCAGACAGCAATTGAAGAGGATGATTTTTCATCATTAACCAGTTTTCATTGTTAAAATATATTTCACTCGCAAGCTGGTTGGCTGATCTGCAAACGTGAGAAGCTAGATATATATTTTATCAGCATATGTAGTCATAAGCTTTGAGCTGAAGTCATTGCTTTATTTGTTTGGTTAAATAAACTTGATCAACTTCTAGTTGCTATAAAAGGAAATTGCATGGCAACCTTTCAATTTTTAAAGCTGATTCAACGTGCGATCTATAAAAGGAATTTTGCATGGTATTGCACATTGTAATTTGTAACGTAATTACGCAAATATATGTTTATGTAAATTAGTGAATTAAATTGCATCTTGGAGTGAATTTTTTC
Organism: Rehmannia glutinosa; assembly: GCA_016081115.2. NCBI lineage: Eukaryota > Viridiplantae > Streptophyta > Magnoliopsida > Lamiales > Orobanchaceae > Rehmannia > Rehmannia glutinosa. The sequence continues at coordinate 367,588 of JABTTQ020000106.1, forward strand.
CTGAAGAATCCTAAATCTTTTAACTGCTGACAGATTGCGTGAATGAAAAAGTCATAATGTTTGGTAAGTTCTGCTTTTTAGCTTTCTCTCATGGATGAGCACTAAGATTATATGCTTGCATATCCATAATGATACCTTCTTTCTTGTAAAGTCGAAGGTAAAAACCAATACATGATGGTGAAGAGACATGAAAAAGGAATGAAGTCATTTCCTACTTTCTGAAAAGCCACTGGAGTCTACCCACCATATCTAAAATGTTTACCCAATTTTGTCATTTAGATGGAAAATCAGTTTAACTTGCTGCTAAAACCCCAATTTAATTAATTCGTTTTGTCGTCTTGTTAGATCCACTTTAATTAATTCGTTTTGTCGCCTTGTTAGATTGGTTGTGTTTTTATTTGTCAAAAAAATAAAATAGTTGGTTTATTGTCCCTGCTTGTTCTTGGTTGGCATTTCCTTCTCTGTCAGTGCAAGTGCCTGTAAGGCTGTAACAGAGTTAAGATGCTTGATTAGCATTTTTAGACAATCTTTCATCATTTAGTGTAAGTTGTACACTAATAGACTTGAGAAGTAGTACGGTGCTGAGATTTGATTTTCGCGCTCTAGCTCTATCCTGTTAGTCAATTGGTTCAGTCTTTTTATCTGTAAAACTTGTGTATTTGCTATTTAAATGTTAGCTTCATCTGGTATACTGTGATCATGATCAATTAAGTTTTTGTTGAGCATATAAATGTTCAAGTTATAATGCTACAAAAAAACTGTTCCCTTCTTTCTGTGTGTGGATACGGTTTCAATTTGCGAGCGAGCTAGCTGCTGAATCAACCATTGTAACTAACCCACATTTTACTGCATATTTAGTGTGAGAGTCCCACTGCATGACTAGCTAGTAAACTTGAAAGGAAGTCACTAATGTCTTCTCTGTGCTTAACGGTGATGATTCCTCCGTTTGAATCCCCTTTGGATTGTTGGCCTAATGAGGATGTTGGAAAAAATAAACACAATAGACAAGAACACATTTCTTAGAAACTCCAGGAAGTAAATTTTACCATTTTATAGGCGTTTGAAGGAATCGGACACCCAAAAGGACATGTATAATGAACAGATTGAGAGCAGGCAACTTCTCTGGTTAAGAGTTCAAATGACTTGGGGTTGTGGAATGGATATAATTAGGGGTGGAAAATCGTGTAATCGTGTTGTGTTTTGTGTCGACGCGATAAGCTCAAACACGAACACGACACGATAAGAGATTGTACTTACACGAACACGAAATTTTTCGTGTTGACACGCCACGACATGATTTGACATGATAAGTCAAAAAAAATAAATAAAACTGACTAAGTTTGATTGATACGATATTACAAGTCAATACACGAAACACAATGTTACACTACAATACACGATAATATTGCACGTTATTAAAGACAATACATGATATTTAACGACAATAGACAATATTACACATTATTTAATATTTTATAATTATTTTATTATCAGGTTATCATGTCACTAACATGTAAACGTGTCATTATCAGATACATGTTTAAAAACAGATCGTGTTACTAATAAGGTTAACGTTCCATAGAACACAGTTGCTAGTTTAAAATTATCGTGTTACTAATTATTTTATAATTATTTTTTTTTCGTGTTTATTGGGTTGACACGAACACGAGATGACACAACATGAAACTTTCCGTGTCCTTATCGTGTTGACACGATAAAGACACGAACACAATAAGGCTAAACAGTAATCCGTAATTTTCATTTTGTTTTCGTGTCATGCTATCGTGTCATGTCAAGAATTGCCACCCTCAGATATAATGCTTTCTATCATTTTGCTGCCGAGTACTTCATAAGCATTTTTGTAATTTAATATGCAAATGTTGAGTGCTCTATTCACTACTATGGCTTTACTTATATTCGGAAATATGAAAGGCAAGAGGAGTGTTACTAACAAGTAACAACTATATTGACTGTTCCATCCTATTATGATTCCGAAACACAGCTGTTGCGTCCAAGAGCCACCAAGAAAACTTACCATAGAACACAGTTGCTAGTTTAAAATGGGGGACTTATTCAAAATGTGACAAAATTAAATTTCACAAAAAATATGGTTGCTTGTCTTTCTGTTCGTAGCGATTTAAATTTCAACTCATCCTTCTATCATCTGTCAATATACATTGGAATTCTTGCTCATGGAATTGGAATAAAAGTAGAATTATGTTATTTGAAATAAGCAATGCCTGGATGGAGATATAAATTGTAATATGAAGTTGAAGTCTTCAAATTCTAGCTGTAAATTAATGAAATATATTTATGAGTTTCAAGCAATCAACTTCATAAGCAACCCTGAACTGAGGTTACTTTCAGTTGTATATGCATGGCTCTTATCTATTGAATCTTTCTATTTTTTGTTCTATCCTAATTTGTAAACTTTTTGTGGTTTGCAATTCACAGGCGATAGGCGATAAACAACTTTACGCAGGGCTGGTTTTCATGGTGCTTGTTACTTGAGCAGTTCACAATCTGAGGGTTTGCATAGATCACTCTCTAGCTTCCTCTGTTCTTTCCTTAGTTTTTGATTTTCAACTGTGATTAGTTAGTAAAAGCTGTGTCTATTGAGGGGTTTCCTTGGCGTGATGCATGATATTTTCTTTTCACTATTGAGAAATTTGGGATAATGAATTCATTCCAATTAGATATACCTTGGCTTCCCTAATTATGATGGTTGTAACTTTTCTTGTGAGAAAGATCATAAGAAAGGTTGATCCAAGTCAATGCTTGTGTGCTTCTTGTTCTGAATCTTGGCTTGACCAACAGAGAGAATTTCGATAAATTGGGAAATGAGTAATAATTGGATTATAAAATCAATAGAAGCTAGTAATTAAGGGGACTAACACTTAATTTATCTGCAGCAGATGTCTTAATTGATGGATCACATGCATAAAGACGTGAGATTATGAGTTTGATCTCATTTTCAAACTCATTTCCACGTTTTCCGTATTTCCAGGACTGGAAATATTTTAACTAGGCTTTCATACAAAAATGAAAATATGTTTCCCTTGGTTATATTTCTATGTTGGCTATGTAAGTTTAAAATGAAAATGTATTTGTTTTTTGGTGGTTTCCTGCATGAAAATACATGATATGTTAATAGGTTTGAAAATGAATTTGGTAAGTGTTTTACAAAAAGCAATGACTTGAAGAAAACGAAATGAAGTGAAGTTTCTATAATCCCAGACCAGTCAATTGAATATTGATTAATACGTAAATGTTTGAATGCTATTTGGAAAATGGTCTTTTGCAAAAAAACTAAATGTTCTAGGTGTTCATGGAAATTCTTGGTCTCATTGGACCATTTGTATTTAGATGCATCAGGATCCTGAATCATGGATCTCTTGGTTCAAGAAATCAAGATAAGAGGATCGAACCATTTCTTCTTGTTACTCGTTTTCAAATTCTATAAATGGAAAAACATGAAATGTTAGTAAGTTTGAAAATGGATTATGAAAATGAATATAAGTTGTATTTATGATAAGAAAAGGTAAACCAAATACATTCTGGATTTTCAAATAGTAAAAATTGGAAAAATGCCTTTGGAATTGAAACCGAACCAAATGGGCATTTCATTCTACGGTAAATGCAGATTTTTTTAGTTTCTGAAGCTTTATTGAGAATGATCTAGTTTTTATATTTTCAAAATAATATTACATTGTCGTTAACATGCAAATATACCAGAAGATTTAGTTTCTGTACATGAACTGAACCATGCCAGGTCTGAGCTTGTCTTAGGTTATGTATCAAGAGCTGGTGCGTCCTCATAAAAGGTATATGCCGGTTGTCATTCTATGATTATTGGTGTTTGATGGGGGCAAAGCAAAATATTCTTTACAAATGCAGTCGCTCAATCTTACAAGAAATCAGTACAAATTGAAGGAAGAAGTTTGAAACAGAGGTGGTAAGGTCAGTTCTGAACTCTATCAGTAGAAATAGGAATTGACTGTTGATGAGCAAAATAAGTGCATGTTCTGAGGGGAGAAATATAACAAGTTGAATTGCTACTTGGGTGAATGTATGCTTATATGGAGCAATTTCAGTTAACTGTCATTTCTTATTGCTACTTTAGGGAATGCGTGCATATGTGACCTTACATTATGTCTAAACTTCGGTAACTTTGTTTTTTCTTAATTTATGTGACCTCATACTTGTCAATTGTATCTCGTTAGTTATTTGTTTGACTGTTGATTATTAGCAGAACATGAATTTCACCGGTGATGACTCTCAGATGCCTAACATGATTTCTACTTCAACCCATTATGTTTGTAAACCTCTCTTCATAAAAAAAAAAAAGAATTAGTGATAGTGAAATCCATGGGATTTTGCTGCTACGTTTTTCAGTCTGGCATAAAGCCCACAAAATATTTTTCACTTCTCGTGTATAGCTGCATGCAGGAAATTGCTCATTTTCTATTTGTACATTCCCCATTACCTCATGTCGAATAGTGGATCAACTGAACATATCTTAGTAAAATTCAAATGATTGATCTTTTGGTAGAGAATTCGCAAACATAATCTCGTGTCGATACACTATCTCTTATATGCGTCAGGAGAGGTTCACTTGTCATTGTCAGTATGCCAGATCACTCCCTCATTCTCTCAACTCGCTGAATGGAATACTTGAGCTCTTTCTGAATGTTCAACCTTGAAGGTGACAAAACTATGTCATTCCAAACGGACCCTGCTTGAAAAGCCGGGTGTGGCCTCTTGTAGAGCTCAAAAATTGAGTCTGCTTCTTCGCTCAACCTGCCTAACACTTCCAAAAGCTTTATCTCATCTGGGTCAACCAACAAATTCTTGTCTTTGTCCTTCCATCCTATCAACTTCACAACCACAACATATTAGTATCTAATATATATGGACATAATACTTTTACAATAGGAATAATACAAAAAAAAAAAATCCCTGAGGTTCAGGCTAACTACAAAAACCCTACACGTTTTCAAAATTGCAAAAACCCCATTGATGTTTGATTTCGTCTTACATTTTACCATCATAAGCAAAAAAACATTTCAAAACCCCTGATATTTATAAAAATATTACAATTACCCCTTAAATTTATGATTGAATCAAACCTGAATTTTTTTTTTTTTTTTTTTTTTTATTTTTTAATTTTGAAACATCTCTGGATTTTTTTATGTAATTAGCCCAAACCTCAGGGTGTATTTGTAATTATCCCTTTACAACATGCTTAGCGACAATGGAAATTTTGGCCTGTGTTTATTATACTTGGTGGTTGTAGGCTGCAGTTACTGAGTTTCACCGGATGACAAAGTAGGTTAAAATTCAACAATAGAGGGGTAACTGTACCTTAGGAGGGCCTTCCAATGCATTGGTGCTGTACAGTCGAGCATTGTCTACTAATTGACAGTACGTTTTAAATGCATCTGCAAATCTCTTGTGTGATCTTAGTTGCGAGTTCACCCTTACTGCTCTTCTACACATGATAGCTCGCCTGTGGCAGAGCAAAGACAAACTGTTAGCTTCACGGATCTTTATCTTGCCTAAAACAAGATTACTCAATGATATATCCTTTTTCTTCTCCATATTGGAAAATCCTAACATAATCTTGAAGTAATTGCTTGCCTCCTGGCACACTTAGGGAAAAAGAAGGAGAAAAATCATAGTTCATTTCGAAAACTTGTGCTTCCTGTATTAAAGCTAAATTTGGAATTTGTTTGGTTTAAATATGAACCTTGCAAAGTGAATTCTTAAGTTATTGTCCAGCGTTATACTCTTCCGAATTAAACATTAAACCAAAATATATGTCATAATATTTTGTTACCATTGAATGCTGATAACAAGTAGAGAGTTATATGTCTCACATACCTTATTCCTCTAATAACTGCTAAATAGGCATCACAAACAACGCCAACCAACTCTATTCTGTACGGTCTTCTCTTCTTAGTTCCATCCTGTTCTTGTTCTTCGTCGATTTGTTCCCAGTAGTTTTCAGTTACACTTCCATCTTCGTCTACTTTGTAGCCAGCTCCCATGCGGTATCGGCGCCGGTGAACATTCCTGGCCATGGTTATCGTTTGCACAACAAATGGGGGCCACGAAAGGGTGCCATCCATGATTACATCTCGCCCTTCATTGAGTGCAGTTACTAGGAGGGATGATGCTGCATCTGTAGATGACTGGTGCACCTAGAAAATGCAAGTAGGCCTAATTATTATATTTACCAAAGTAGACCGATTTATACAGATGCATGAAAATATAATTTTCCATTTCTGATCAAGGAGCTGAGAAAATGAATGCTTCACTGTTTTCTTTTGTTATACAATGTATGTACTTATTACACCAGGTCACCGATTATTTGTTTTTTACGTTCCATATGTTTTTTAAAGCAATGCTACATTTTCATTCTTATTGCAGGCAATTTTGTACAGTGTTCACAGTAAGTCCGGCTATGTTTTACTAAAAAATGGATGGAAATGATCAGCGTGAAGGAGAAATGATGTAAGTGTCCATACTATTTGATCTGATTTCTGTTTGCCTTGTACCAAATGACTTAAATGGGAGTTACATGGTGCTGAAACTGCAGCTTGAGTGGTTGCTCGTAGAACTTCTTGTGTTTATCTTATTCATAATATATAATATATTTAGATTTTCCTTAATAGATTGGTATAACCATAGGCGGTTGGAGAGGTATATAGAAGAACATTATAGAAATTCATGACATGTACCCAAGGAGTAAAAATTGCAGTGGCTTGACATATTATAAAGCTAGGTAAATGAGTTCCCGATAGGTTACATACCATTTGCTGGTAACAGAGAGTATTATGAAAAGTAAAATATGTGATGAAAGAAAATTTATCGATGTAAGACTGAAATACCAACTGTTAAAAAATATGCCCCATAAGTAGAAACACATGCACGTGTACTATGCAAAATAAAATGAAATACAATATTGAAATAGAAAACTCTTAACTGCAGTTGTATAAATGCATATTTGAACGCTAGCGAATTGGCTTATGCATTATTTCATACTCTGTAATTTTCGCTACACTCTTGAATTAAGTAACTGTGCAGAATCCATGTATAAACTTGCATAGTGTCGAGATAAATGTGGAACACACACCTATTGACGTTCCTTGTATTAGCATTTATCATCTCTGTAAATTCTCGTCATTTATAGATATATTTGTCTTTCTGTCAAGGGAAATTTGGGGATAGGGATGTTGGCTGCGAAGGGTGGCAGTGATGAATACCAGTTCAGCAGTTTGAAGCATGTCATGGTGTCCCCTTGAGCTAAGGGCTCTATAAATGACGTCCGATTCTTTAAAGGCATCTGCCTCTATGACAACAGCATTTCCACATGCTCCAGCCCAGAATGGTCTGTTCCAGCACAGGTTACAAAATTTCATTAAAAAAACTATTCTACAACCTTCTATGGAAAATTAGCTTCAAACTCCTGCAGAATAAAACAATTTTCTTTTGGAACATAATAATTCTATGTACTCTGATTTTTTTTTTTTTTTTGCCGTTAATATAACATTGATTTTCTTACTCTTTGAGAATGTCCTTAAGCACAGTACTCTTCCCAGCCCCCATCCCACCGCCCATGAGGAGGAGGACTGGACTTCTGTCTTTATGAGCCATGGGAACCATCACATTTGTGCACTGTGAATCATCAAGGGATACGAGTCCAATAGCTTTCATCTCCTCCACTAATGTGGTAAATACTCTAGCCACCTTCAGATTTTTTGTCACCCTTTCAAATCTCTGTTCTCTGTATCAGACAAAGTAGGAAAGCATAATAAGAAATTATTATAAAACCCCTTTAGTCAAAAGCTGTTTATAATTTGGATGCCTAGCATATCTGAAACTTGTTCATACATGTAAGTTTATAACGAAAGTTATGCTATTTTTTACTAGTGAATGGTTATAAAAACTGGGATACTGATGTTACTGGAACTTGTTAGCAAAACAAACATAAGTTATGCTACTGTTACAGTTTTACTCATAAATGGTTGCTAAAACTGGATATCTGATGTTATTTTCAGTTTTGACTAGACAATTCATACATGGGTAAATTATAAAAACTACCCTTTAATTATGTAAAACTTCAGTAATCTATCAAAACTACAAATACCCTTAAGGTACTACAAACTTCCCATAGACGTTTGTATTTGCTTAACAAATAACCCTTCTTGGAAAAGGTGCAATTTGTAAAATATAAACAAATTTCGAGGGGCATTAGTAATTTTGAAAGATAGCTGAGTCTTTTTGTAATTAGATTGAACCTTCAAGGGTATTTTTTCAAATTAAATCTATATATATCGAGAGATCTACCTTGTGGCTGCCATGACAATGTGTTTAAGCTTCTTTCTCGGCTCAATTTCAGCACTCAGTACCTGAAATTATGTGTTAGGAAGATATGAATATTTTTCCCAGGAAATATGATTACCTGGTTGGATTTAAGTAAAAAATTGAGATCTTAAAAAACATGCCTGGCTGAGCATGTATGAAGCATGTCTCCAATGAAATGCAAAGTAGCTGAGAATACATCTCTCTAACTCTTCCACAAGCTTAATGAAGAGGGAATCAACATCTGGTTCACTTGCAAAAAATGCATACATCTCTTCTTCACACCCTTCAGATTTCCTAATGTAATCAGAAGCCAACTTGCACAGATTTGGGCATTGTCTCCTATCTGTGAACCCCATTTGCCTGGCTGCTCAAAAAACACACACAATGTGTGACAAAGATCTAATAGAAATTGATTTGTCTGAACACACACACACACACATACACCGGGTGTGTGCCCAATGGCAGAGCTAGGGGCATACTGGGCCCCGGTCCCTGGCCCCCTCTTTTTGTTTTCCCATTAAGATATTTTAACTTATCATTCGTGTGATTTTCTTTTTTCTAAGTTTTCCATCCAGCTCGCCCCATTTCTGTGTATTGATGCATGTTTTGTGTTGTAAATGCGGATTTATTAACCAAAATTTGAAGGATCCGACGCAGATTATTACCTACATAGTGAGAGAATCTTTCGATGTCCAAAAGCTGGCCGATGTCGGAAACTTTTATCCGGGGTACGATCCTCTGATCTCGTATTTTCTTGAGGCGATAATGCATCGCCGCGGCTATGATTAATCCGATGGATGAGGCTACGAGGATCTGCGTGTACGTCGGTTTCGTACTCGTATTTCCATAATCTAGTGAAAGAAAATAGCAGTCTCATAAATTAAATCTCAATTTCCCCAAACAAATGTTTTATGGAAGGGATTAAAGAATGATGAAATGTACGTAAAGAATTTACCTTTGGGCATGTCTCGGCTATGGAAGGAGAAGAAAGATAATTTTCCTGTTAATTTCGACATTTGCATGAATATATTCTCCTGGGAATTTGGAGATCTGCATGTATGTTTGAATGCTTCAAGAGTTTGTAGGTCATTCTCATTCGTTATGGTTGTTGTTTTGGCACGTGGTTAATTTATATATTGTGACTATATCCCATGTTAAGGGGTGTTTGGTAAAAGGGAAAAAAAGGAGAAAAGTTGGAAATAGAAGGTGGATGCGAATTAAAAGGTTAACAATTTGATTGAAATTAGTGTGAGAAAATAATTCCTTCCTAACAGTTTCTTTTTCTTCATTCCATTTTTTTTTCTGCGTTACTAATTTACTAGTATATCCGTGGATTAAGAATTAATAAGAAAATGAGATTTCGAGTTTTAATTGGTAATGAAATTCATGTTAGACTCGCATCAAGTTTGGCCAGTTCCAAATGAATTGGATGATATATAATATTGTATTTATCACTCCTATACTACACAACAACTATGTAAAAAAGGGGTAACTACAAAAACTACCCTAAGGTTTGGGTTAATTACAAAGAAATCTAGACAAAACTCATTGAGGTTGATCATGTATTATAATTTACTCCCTTTATAAGCAAAAATATTTCAAACATTCTTTTATATTTGCAAAAATATTACAACATCCCCTTACACTTAACATAGAACCAAACCACAAGTTTTTTTTTTTTTGGTAATTAATCCAAAACTTAAGGAGTATTTTTTGAAATTATCCCTAAAAAACATAATTTATTCACCAGATGATGAGCTAAAAAATTCTACCAAATAAAGATCGAATAAGAATTTCTCATGTCAGCCTAATATTTAAATTAGATTATTATATTCTTCCCATATTGTTTGATTCAATCATTAGAAGAAATAACACTAATCTCTCAAGTCTCTCAACAAGTTGTGCACACAGATTTTTTAATTTTAATTTTTACTATAACCCAATTAACCATTTTCCCATTTCTTGGTGAAGATCCGAAATGCTTTAATTAAGTTCGAATCAGACATACAGAACATCCTGTTCTACCAAACCTAAATCCAATGAAATTATTTACAGCCCAGCCCAAAAACTAAAGCCCATTTAATACCCACAAAATTCCTCCTCTCTCTCTCACTTCTGATTCTCTGAAGCTCTCTGTAATTTGCACAGTAGACAGCTATGGTGGCCAGAACATATGCTCGTCAAGCAGCTTCCGCTACGAGAAGTCGTATATTCACACCTTCTGAAAGAGGTGAACTTTCAACGATTATCATACACCCACGCAATCCCACCCTCCAAAATCTTCAACCCAACCCCAAACCCCACTTGGAAAATCCCTAAAAGCAGACCAAAAATTACCGTAAGTGATGCATTAACAGAGTTCGACAAAATGCTTCAGTTGCAACCCCGCCCACCCATGTCATCATTCAACACGCTGCTAGGCACTGTTGCCAAAGCCAAGAGGTATCAGGATTTGATTTTAATGATCAACCGAATGCCGGAAGTTAATATATTGCCTGATTACATTGGGATGAATATTTTGCTTAATTGTTATTGTGAATTGAAAAGGGTTGGTCTTGGTTTTTCTGTTATGGGTGGGATTTTGAAGAGGGGTTATAATCCAAACATTGTTACTTTTACTGCATTGATTAAAGGGTTGTGCATGGAAGATAAAATAGGTGATGCGTTAGGGTTGTTGAAGAAAATAATTAGGATGGGTTTTCATCCTAATGTAAAACATGGGGACTTTGGCTAATGGTTTATGTAGGACTGGAAATGCAGAGGTTGCCCTCAGATTGCATGAGGAAATGAAGAATGGGAATGTGGGGTTGGATCTTAGGTTTAATCCCATTTGATTTATTATTCTTGCCTCATTGATGGCCTTTGTAAGGAGGGATTGGTGGAAAAGGGTAAAGAGTTATTCCTGGAAATGGAAGGGAAGGGTATTTCGGCAGATGTGGTCGCATATGGCGCATTAATTCATGGTTTATGTAGGATGGGTGAGTGGGAGCAGGCAAAGGAGTTATTTATTCAAATGATTGATCGAGGTATTCGCCCCAATGTCGTGACATTTAATATATTGATGGATTCACTTTGCAAGGAGGGGAAAACCGATGAAGCAAGTGGGATGTTGGAGTTGATGATTCAAGAGGTGAAAAGCCTGATTCGATTACATTCAACACTTTGATTGATGGGTACTGTCTGGAGGGTAGAATTGATGATGCAAAAGAGTTGTTTGTTTCAATGGTAGCTAAGGGCCATGAAAGAGATGTTGCAAGCTACAATGTGTTGATTAATGGTTATTGCAAGTGTCGTAAACTGAAAGAAGCAATGAGCCTTTTTAGAGAAATGCTTTGCAAGGGATACAAACCAACAGTAATTACTTTCAACATTTTATTAACTGGTCTGTTTCAAGAAGGTAAAGTTGAGGATGTACGGAACTTTATTCTCAGATGAAGGATCATGATCTGACACCTGATTCTGCTACCTATAGTATATTATTGGACGGGTTTTGCAAGAACGATTGCCTTATGGAGGCGATAGACTTATTCAAACTCTCGAAAAGTCTGGCTATAAGCTGAACAGTCTAAATTGTAATTGTCTACTTGATGGGTTGTGCAAGGCTGGAAAGCTTGATCTTGCTAGTGAGCTGTTTGAGAGATTTCGGAAATGGGCTCTGCCCCAACAAATTTTACTTATTCAATCATGATCAATGGGTTTTGCAAGGATGGACAGTTAGAAAAGGCAAATAATATGTTTGTAGAGATGGAAAACAAAGGTTGTGCTCCTGACGTAGCCACCTTCAATACGCTTATGCGAGGATTCTGCGATAATAATGACGCACCAAAAGTGGTTGAGCTTCTTCAGAAAATGGCAGACAGAAACTTTTTACCAGATTCATATACAGCAACTATAGTTGTGTGGACTTACTCTCAAAAGATAAAAGTTACTCAGAGTATCTAAAATTGATTCCCAAATTTTCTGACAAGGCCTAAGACGTAGATGACGTGCTGAATATGTAGTGGTAGTTGTTAATGTTATAGCACACAAAGGTCAATGTGGAAGCTACTAGATCAAGTTCAGGAACATGAACCAGAAGTTGGAATATTGAGAAACATATTTGTTGTGTTTTAATTTTATACTTAAAGTTGGCAGATCATTTTTTTCAGAAATGTTCTGGCTAAAAATAGAAGACGGGCATGCATTTTGCAATGAGGGGACAAACATTTCACAGAAAGTTCATTACTGAATGGATGGTAACATGAGAGAGTATGTTACTTTCCAAAGTCAATTTCATCACTCTTTGGAGATGCAATTGGTTAGGACTCTTAGGCGGGGCTGCCTATTTACTGGTATTTACTTGAACTTTTAAATCAAGTTCGATCAATCTAATTTGAAGTTCATTGGTCACTAAGCTTGAGATATGAGAATGTCTGCTATATCTTCAGTATTGCATGTGATACAAACTATCTGTCTGTTCGTATCAAAGTATCTTATCTTCTGAAGTTATTTTTTTGCTAGTCATGCAGGCCAGTATATGATTTTTGACATGCATCAGTTATATTGTGTCATAATTATGAAGCAAGAGACGCTAGTTGTGAGCAACTTTGAAATTATTTGGGGTTTAAACAGTTTGAATATTTGGTTGATGGGTGAGCTGTAATGCTGTTCAGAGTTGACACGGATTCCTGCAGCTCTCCACCTTTGACGTTGTTCCAAATTTATCATCATGTAAGCTCTGTTGTAAAAATCCCCGCCTAGCCCCGACATCCTCGCCTAGGCGCTAGGTCTCCTTGTCCGCCTCACGATGTTTTTTCCGACAGGCCCACCTAATCCCCCGCCAGGTCCCGCCTAGACTCCGCCAGGCGCTAGGGTCCCGCCTGCCGCGCTAGCGAGCGCTAGCGCTTACAACATTGCATGTAAGTGATTCTCTATTGCTTGCATGAACTTTTAGCTCAATAAACTCTAAAACTTACTTCTGGCATAAAGGGCTTTTCCGCAGCTGCAAGATAAACTTTATACCTTTAGCTTGAAATAATGTCACTTCTAATTACAAAAACCAGAGTTCTTTGAAAATTACAAAAAAACCCTTGAGGTTTGATTCCGTCTTATAGTTTTCCTTCATAAGCAAAAGTATTTAAAAAAAAACCCGACATTTATAAAAATATTACAATTACCCCCTTAAATTTAAGACAAAATGAAACCTCGAAGGGGCCTTTTGTAATTTTGAAACATCTCTGTTTTTTTTTTGTAACTATCCCAAACCTCAGGGATGTTTTTCTAATTATCCCTATTTGATATTTCAACTTGTTAGTAGTTCAACTCCGTGTCATTCTGTCAATGACTTGTGTGCGAAAGTATAATAGAGGGAAATTCATTGATCATATTTCTATCATAAAATTTGTTATGATCTCTCCTTGTTAGACCAGCTTCATTGTCACTTGGCCATACCGCCCCACCATAACCTCGACCAATTTGTTATTATAACCGCTCTACCATAGTCCCCACTTCTCTGTTGATATCATGATTAAGGTTTGTTGAAAACACTTTACCAGGATTTTGTAGGGTATTACACCAGCCAACTGCTTCAAACGTTGTAGATATGCTGTTATTTTGAAAAAGGCACCAGGGTCAAATTCTGGGACGGCTACAGCTTGATATATGTTTTTCCATAAGGCATATAAATTGCCTGATCTCCCAGTTTATTTACGTGACACACCAAATTTATGCTGATTGATAAATATAATATGCATCATCAAATTTCTGAGCGTCTCCCGAGATTGGCTTTGTGAAATGGTGGTTAGCTTTTAAAGCTAATAAAACTTTGTTGATATACTATAATAGTGACATGAGATTTCATATGCTTCATACTTGAGGGGACAACTTGATAAGCATTTTCCTTTGTAGTATGTCTAGCATGTGTCGAGATGTAACCTGCTAGGACATTCTCTTTCGTTTCCACCCATGTCCCTTATAAAGTTTATTCCGACTCACAATGCGTTTTATGTGAATACGAATATTACAAGGAATCTTTTAGTTAGTTACGTGTTCTGTTTTACTTTAATATAGCATATGCTGCGCTTTTGTTTGATTGTGGTGATTTCTTTTTCGTGATTTTGCAGATGCATAAGAGTTTATTTCGGTCAAAGGAAGTTATATCGACTATCGACATAGAGAGTAGAGTACATGCGCCAAAAAACCTCTTTGCAAATTTTCGTCACATGCCTGATGATTTCGTCGTGCTTAGAGGTTGAGATTCATCATCGTGAACTTGATAGCTAGCACATTTGGCTCACGTTTCACAGGTATATGGCGTAAATATTGCTTTTTTTTTTAGACTTATCTAGCTAGCACATTTGGCTCACGTTTCACAGGTATATGGCGTAAATATTGCTTTAGCTTGATAAGTCAGCATACCATTATGCCATCATGGATCTAGATTCAATCAAATGGTTTTAGCAATGTGGTAATTTTTTTTTAGTTCCTCTGGTGCAAATGGAACATTTTTATTAATTTGGCTTGAGATGTATTCTTGTGTACTGCTTTTTGCCGTTGTTATGGCCGAAGGACTGTTTGGCCTTTTTACATTTATTCCGAACTGTTAGCAAATATGCGTCGAAACTTAAATCACATATTTGCACATATAAGGTAGATCGAATATACGTATATGCAGCGGAACTGTCGATCCACGTAGCCATGATTGAGCCCATCTACAAGCCTCCTTTTGATTGAACGCGAACATATTTAATTTGATGTGCACACCTTAAACCTTTTGGAGAATTTTTTGGTGATGCTCCAAGAAGAAAACCGTAGAGAGAAATTTAGGAAAGAGATTATTCTTTCTATGTAGGGGGAACTATTTTTCAATGTGGTCTGTTATTGTAGGGAGATATATCAATAAATATCTCAATCTTATATCCAGTTAGAGTCCTGATGGGAGAGATTTCTAGATAAATCTCATTTAAATAGGACTCCCTATTATCTCAAACATGGATGCAACTTAATTGCACCAATACTAACTATGTAGCAATTATTCTCATGTATCCAAGAAACAAAAGAAAGAAATATAACATAGAACGTTATCTTGTTCTTGTGTAGTGATATTTTTTTTATGGATGACAATGGGTCCATGTAAGAAATGGATTTGCCCCACTTTGTGGTGAGTTTTAATGGTGTAAATGTGTTTTTTTTTTTTTAAATTTATGCTATATGTAAAAAGGATTTATATGTTTCAGTATTGATAATAATGATTCTGAGAAAACAGAATCTAATGAATCTGATGAATTTTCATCTTCACAAAATGATTGTGATGAAAATTGTGATTGCGAAAAATGTTTTGCAAATTTTTTAGATTACAAATTAATGTAATCTTCTAAAGAAGAAAATTTGATTTTAAGTCTAATAGATCAAATTACAAATCCCGCTAAAAAACAAGAAGCTATTGAACATTATTTATCTATTCTAGAATCAAATTCTAAACATAAACTAGATCGATACTAATAATACTAGTAATACTAGATTAATACAAAACTATAAGAAGAAGGAGAATTTTACTCCTACAATAAAAACAATAGAAAAGGCTAGAGTAAAAACTAGAGAGCCTACTATTCCCGAGCTAAAAGTCGAAATTAATGAAATTAAAGATGACTTGTCTATTCTAAAAAGAAAAATAGTCTATTGAAAATATACCTTCTACTTCTAAAACGAAGTATGATTCATCGATGATGAAATTAATGATACTAATGAAGAAGAAAAATAATCCTTATCAGATTTAGAGTTTGTTAATCATATTACTTCAATTACCGTAAGATCTTATTTGGGTCAATAAAATTGACAAACAAATATTTCAAAAATGGTATACAAAAGTTACAATTATTGTTAATAATGAATCGCTTAACAAATGCTTGAAGCTTTATTAGATTCAAGTTCTTGATATAAATTGTATATCGGATGATTAATACCTACAAGGTATTATTCTAAAACTACTCAAATAATAACCTGCCGCTAATAAGCAACCTCTTATAGTTAATTACAAATTATCGATGCATCAATCTCATAATAATGGTATATGTTTACCAACAAACTTTTATTATGGTTAAAAATCTATCTACATCCGTAATATTGGGAACTCCGTTTTTCAAACGATATTTTCCATACAAAAATTGATGATATCGGCATTTTTACCATGGTGGGGAATATGACCTCCATTTTCCTTTTTTTTTTTTGCCGTGAATGTAAAATGATTTTACTTCTATTTCAACAAACTAATGATCGCTTTGATTATGCTACATCTCTATTGCATTCGCAATACAATATCAATTCCTCATGGATTATAAATGGGAATACGCTCTTCAAAAAAGAGATCGATAAAAAGGACATTAAATTAAATGTCACATTTTTAGAAAGAAACATTTTTAATAAAATGGTGGGCCAAAGAAGATTTCTTTGGTGAAGGACCACTTATAGCTTGAAAGGAATTAGATCATTGAAACTTGCCCATGAAACGATGGGAATATGAATTATCAAGTGCCAACACAATCACCCTTCTAAAAGAATTATTGCGGCATATGGATAATGAAAGTGTTACAAAATTATTTAAAGAAGTTTTTGAACTCAGAATCGATTTAGGATAGATAAGTCAAGTTCTTCATCTTCAAAAGATAAAAATATTGAAGATGTTGAAATGAACGACGCACAAAATCCCTATGATGATGAAGATCTAATCCTAGAAATGATGACCAAAGAATATGAAGGATAAAATTGTCGCAAAACAATCCCAGAGATGAACTGCGGGGATGACATCGCCCGTGATCTCAACAACGACTTAAAGCACTCGACGCAAAAGCAAGACGTCAACAGTGATGTAATGATGATGTCAACAATTTTATAAAATTTGAAATCGGTTGGAGTCCGCTTGATGGTTATAAAAGGCTCAAAGCCTCTTCATTTCAATGGCCAAATTTTTTTCACTCTCTCTCTCTTGTAAACATTTTCTTGATTGTAATAAATAGAAGTTTGTAATAGTTTCCGATCTACTGTTCACCAAGATCACCGTACATATAAGTTTTTTTAATATAAGTTTGTTTTAATAATCGTAAATTAGACTGTATTTATTTTGTATGAAATTTTAGTTTTAAATAATAATAATAATAATAATAATAATAATAATAAATAATAATCGATAATTGAAACTCATAAGTTTCATACAATCGCTTTTTCTCGCTTATCTAATTTTATTAAGACTTTAAAGTCTTAAAATTCTATGATATTAATAATTTTGAGTTAAAATAGCTCAATTATATCCTCGGGTACCATTTTCGTATGAGAGCCATCCTGCTTCAACTATTTTTAATAGTTGGATTAGCAAGAGAAAGACATGGAAGAGTTTTTACTCTTTTTTTGATGCGTTTACAAAGATTCGTATGATTTATTGTCCATTTTGACGGATTATTTTTAAGCCTTTGAAATAAAAGCTTACATACCAAATGATAAATCTTTATAAAAGTCTTTAACATAATTAAGACTTCCTAAGAATCCTTGTAATCGATTTTTATCATTAATTTCATCAGAAATTTATCCGCAAATTTTATTGCTTTTCTATAGATGTATTAATCCATTTTCTATGTAATGTCCCAAAAATTTTTATTTTGTTTGGCATAATAGAACTTTTCGGAGCGCATACTACAAGTCCTCGCTTTTTTTAACAACATTTATAAATGTATTAATATGTTTAAAATGTTGTTCTAATTTTTTTTTAAATAATAGAACATCATCAATATATACAATTGTAAAATCCATATAAGGATTGAAAATATCATTCATAATATGTTGAATTCGGATGGAGCATTTTTAAGTCCAAATGACATAATATTCCATTTGTAATGTCCAAATGGAACAAGAAAGATCGCTTTTATACATATCTTCTTCTTTATCCGAATTTGCCAAAATCCCCGATTTCATATCAAATTTTGAAAATATTTTAGCATCACATAACTTATTAAGCAAATCCTTTTATTAGGTATCAAATATCTTATCTATCTTAACACTTTATTAAGTGGTTTATAATTAATAACTAGTCTTGGAATTCCTCTTCAATTTCATCATTATTTTCAACATAAAATCTTTGGACAACTCCAAGGACTAGAACTTGCCTAATTAAACCCTTTTCAAGTAATTCTTGAATTTCCTTTTGCAAGATCCATATATCTTTGATTCATTACTATGGTCTTGCTTTTGTAAGAATAATTTTTTCATTAAAATCGTTCATATGGTAAACTAACCATATGGTGTTTTTATCCCAAAATGCATCATTGGGAGTATCCGCATATTTCTTTAAATATGGTATCTTTAATTATATTTATTTTCTCTTGTACCTTTTTAGATTCAAGAGTTTGTTGTAAAGTTTTAAAAGAAATTTCATTTTTTGAGATGACATAGAAACTTTTCTTTCTTTTGAATAATATTTAAAAGTGTATTTATGAAATGAGTTTTTGGTGGCATTGAAAAAGGAAAATGAAGGTCATATTCCCCCACCCCGGGTAAAAATGCCAAGATCATCAATTTTTGTATGGGAAATATCGTTTGAAAAACACGGAGTTCCAAATATTACGATGTAGATAGATTTTTAACCATAATAAAGTTTGTTGGTAAACATATACCATTATTGCAGATTGATGCATCCGATAATTTGTAATTAACTATCGTGAGGTTGCTTCAAAGATTTATTATTTGAGTAGTTTTATAATAATACCTTGTAGGTATTAATCCTTCCTCGATATACAATTTATATTAGCATTTGAATCTAACAAAGCTTTGTTAGACAAAATTCATTATTAACAATAATTGTAACTTTTGTATACCATTTTTGAAATATTTGTTTGTCAATTTTATTGACCCAAATAAGATCTTCGGGTAATTAAGAAGTAATATGATTAACTAACTCTAAATCTCGAAAAGTTTCGGGATTATTTTCTTCTTCATTAGTATCATTAATTTCATCATCCGATGAATCATACTGCTTTTAGAAGTAGAGGTATATTTTCAATAGATTCTATTTTTCTTTTAGAATAGACAAGTCATCTTTAATTTCATTAATTTCGGCTTTTAGCTGAGAATAGTAGGCTCTCTAGTTTTTACTCTTTTCTTTTCTATTATTTTATCGTAGGAGTAAAATTCTCATTCTTCTTGTAGTTTTTGTATTAATCTAGTATTACTAGTATTATTAGTATCTGATCTAGTATTCTTTTAGAATTTGATTCTAGAACGTATAAATAATGTTCAATACCTTCATGTTTTTAGTAGATTTGTAATTTGATCTATTAGACTTAAAATCAAATTTTTCTTTTTTAGAGATTACATTAATTTGTAATCCTAAAAAATTGCAAAATATTTTTCGCAATCACAATTTTCATCACAATCATTTTGTGAAGATGAAAATTTATCGATTTTATTAGATTATGTTTTCTCGTAATCATTATTATCAATGATCGAAACCATATAAATCATTTTGAGAATTTTGTTCTTCTTCTCAGATTGAGAATAATATCAAGTAATGATTTCTTTAAATCGTCAAAGAATATTGAATGTTTGAATTTTCTTTTTTAAGATAGCACTTATTAGCTTTATGACCAATTCGACCACATTTCCAATAAAAATGTGTTTTTCGGTCAATTATTAGCCTTTACTTTTCCTTTTCCTTTTTAGGTTTATTTTTAGAATAATAATTATTCTGTTTATTCGAATCATTTTGTTTGAAAAATGACTTTCTTTTCTTTTATAATTTTCCTTTTAAAGAATTTTTTTCTTTTTAGATTTATCCCCTTAGATATTGTATTGGTTGAAAACCAATTTTTTCACAAAATCACCAATCATTTGGCGATTTTCTACCTTTTGAATATCTAATTGATGTTTCAATTTTATGTAATTACATAGATAATTATTTCCGATAAATCTCTATAGGATAATTGATCCCATTGTATATTTACCATTTATACTTTTGGCTTTTAACCTATTTTCTCGACTCATTCCCGAAAAAGAGCATGCACTTAAAGAAATTTTTCTTTCCGTAAATCTTCCTTACAATCGGGTATTTGTGCAAGTATTTTAGATAAAAATACATCCTCTGTACCATCTAAAATGAGATAGTCGTGGGACACTTTAAATTCATTAATTATTCATGTGTCCTATCGAGTCAGAATCATTAGCTCCAACAAAGTGTGATAATATCGTATATATTAGTGTATTTATCGATCGATTCCTAGCTGTGTGGATTGAGTATTAAATATTTTTTGTTTAGTTGTATGTGTAAGATAAAATCCCACCAACCTTGTAATTGACCAAGAACCCAAAGAACGAGGGCTGGGCAATTATCTTGTCAAGATTGCCTTCATTTTAGAGGGCCGATGCAAATATTAACATATGTTTTATAATGCTTTAATCCGATATTCAGATTTACCATCTATATCCATTATATTATGGTATCACCATTAAATTGAGCATTCTCCCTGCTTTTTCTTCTATTTGAAGATCAAACGGAGTTGGTCTAGTATAATAAGGTTTTATTTTAGTACTTTTTATAAATTTTATTTACTTGCATTGATGAATCAAAATCTTTCTCCTCATTATCTTCGTAAGATTCTTCTTTATTCATCATAGAAACAAATGCTTTAGACTTGTCTTCTCAAATTTTTAATTTTTGAAGTCTATTAGTTAATTCATTCATAAAATTAGTATCCATTTTAGAGTCGACATATTCTTTCTTTTTAAGAGATGAGGAGGTATTAACATAAGAGCTGATTTAGAAGTCGACGCTTCATTTGGTTTAGTTATATTCTTTTCGAGAATTTAACAGATTTTCTATTCTAGTAGTTTGACTACTTTGAGATTCTAACAATTCTTCAATTCTATTAGTTTGACTATCGATTGATTGAAGATTTAAATTTGTAAAATTATTTTCATGTATTAGCACATCAAAATTAGCTTGTCCTCATACTAATTTTATTGGTGTTGCTAATGTAATCTTTTTCACATTTTTCTACTTTTAAAGAGAAAGTTGAGCATGTATACTTTTAGTTTCTTCTAGAAGATGATAAATATTTTTATAAGCGCATTCTATAGTATTATTGGTCACCCGCGTATGATTAACATTAACATTAGTAAATTTTTTTCCCTATAGTGAAATAGATAAACCCCAACCATTTGAAAAATCATGTTCATATGGATCTTTATTATTAAATTCGATCCATTTGAAAAATTTATTAAAATATCTATTTTGTTTTGACTTATTGTAAGTCAATAAAAATCATTGGGCTTTTAAATAATTTTTCGCTTTTTAAAAGCTTTTCGAATAGCTTGAATGTAAGAAAATTCATTTAAATTGTATTAACACTATATCACATATCCGGAAAGATGGGGACGGAAGGTCCTGCCTTTGTATTAAAATTTGTAGTTGGTATTTCAACTTTGTAATTTGTTTACTAATGTTTTCGGAGGTTTTATTTAACCCGCTATATTAAGACTTCTATAGAAGATGTAGAAAATCTTCTAGATCCGATTTATCGGATTCATTTAGTTCTAAACGCCAATTAGATATTCAAAAGGTAGAAAATCGCCAAAATGATTGGTGATTTTTAGAACAAATCTTTTCAACCAATACAATATCCTAAAAGGATAAATCTAAAAGAAAAATTCTTTTAAAAAAGAAAATTATAAAAAGAAAAGAAAGTCATTTTTCAAACAAAATGATTCGAATAAATGTAATAATTATTATTCTAAAAATAATCTTAAAAAGGAAAATGAAAAGTAAAGGCTAATAATTCATTAAAAACCTATCCGTTGGAAATGTGGTCGAATTAACATAAAGCTAATAAGTGCTATGTTAAAAAGAAATATAAACATTAAATATTGGGCCGATGATTTAAAGAAATCATTACTTGATATTATTCTCAATACGTGTTAAGAACAAAATTCTCAAAATATGTTTACTATTGATAATAATGATTATGAGAAAACAGACCCATCTAATTTAACCGATGAATTTTCATCTTCACAAAATGATTGTGATGAAAATTGTGATTGCGAAAAATATTTTGCAAATTTATTAGATTACAAATTAATGTAATCTCTAAAGAAGAAAAATTTGATTTTAAGTCTAATAGATCAAATTACAAATCCTACTAAAAACAGAAACTATTGAACATTATTTATCCGTTTCTAATCAAATTCCTAAAACGTAATACTAGACTAGATACTAATAATACTAGTAATACTAGATTAATACAAAACCAT